>NIBX01000158.1:600000-1161242 GCA_002718315.1 Agaricales sp. HM26-F1
TATGCATGGCTTGCACGACGGAATATCTTCGCGGAGGCGGGATGTATAGGGGTGAGATGAACAAAACTGGTTTCCTGGGCTGTTGCTCGTTCTCTCAACCGCTCCCGGCTATTCAAACTAAGGGGGAGGTCAGCTCGGGAAGTATGAGAACAGTCACGGTAACATACACGGCAAGTAATGAGTTCACGTAGCCTAGGGAAAGTTATGTTCAGTCAGCCAGAGAACGAGACTAAGACACTTAAACACCGACATTTTCCCAAGATCCAGAAGGCCGCTGTGATCGCTCGTATGAGTGATCAATATGATGGCAAGAGGAAACCGAACGCACCTAGCCAAATGAGATTGTTCATCGTGGAAAATGTTATGACAGCTACAAGAGCCAACATGCTAGGCGCACAGCCGTCAGTCTAAGTAGGTGCTCTGAGAGGAGCGTCTCACCTCGTCAAAAGGCCAGTATTCAAACTATAGACCATCAAAGATGTGATCAATGAATCGGTCCTTGATCATGGGGCATGCATGAGCTTTGTGTTGGAAGTAGAGCCAGACTCACTGCACCTACCTCTGGAATCCAGTTCGACGCTTAGACAGACAGTAGCACATAGATATCGCAATGAGGACATCGCAGGCTGCGGCAGATCCCAAACCAGTAGCAGCTACCCAGAGTAATTTTGGAAACAGTGAAAATCTTTGCAGAGCGAAACTGTAAAACGAGGGGAGTGCTGAACATGAGAGGGAAGAGAACAGGGAGCCGCGGAGACACACGCATAAACCGTGAAAACTGGTGAAAGAATGCCAAGAGAAAGCCCCGACTGAGCACCGTACCAGAACAGCTACGGGTTTTCTCACCTATTCCCAAGCCTTGTGATCGAGTTTAGCCCCTAGCCAGTAGGGACTCTGGAAAGCACGGATAACGTACCAAAGTGTATGAGAGAGAGAGCGACCTTGGTTGTATTTTTTCCGTTTATGATGAGGTGCACCGATCATGTTCAAGAGAAGGACCCACAATGACTGCCGTAAGAAACCAGCTCTTGGACACTAGTCAAAATATGGATTGAGTGCAATCAACGAAGGGAGTAGTTCCTTAACTGACTCAGCCATACTCGTCGCGCGAAGAAACTGGATGGTGTATCAAGTCTTGGAGCTTTGAAGTACTCAAAACCGGACCTAGCCTACCATTGCACTATAAGCCCGATCAAACCCTAGTAAAAGAGTCAACTTGAACTTAGTTAGAAGTCCAATGGCATGAAAAGGCGCGAGCACAGACATTACAGTCCGTCTGCAGGTTCATGCTCCTACGAAAGTCATAAATCCGATTAACTAGCTTGTCAGACACCAAGACTTACCAGACCGTCCGATCAAGTGCTTCGGTCTTTCCCCAGTTCGTGACGAAATACCTGTGACGGGGCCCAATGTTGAGAATGGACTATGGCCCAGCTTCTTTAGAAAGAAAATGACTGAGAAGACATTACCAGTAGATGCACATCGTACTCAAGACCAGGTGTAGCGTGTCAAGGAACCTGGCGATCAGATGTGTATTTGGAGTTTGGGACGTATAATTCGTAGGGTTTTAAGCCTACCATAAAATGACGACCTATCGAGAAGGTTCGTCAGCCTTTTTCACCGCCTCGCTCGAAAACAATCCCATGATCACCAATGCTTTGACACTGCCTGAATCGGAAGTGTACCTTCTGAGGTAGGTAAATCTGTAGATAACTGGGGTCAAAATGTAGGACCGGGAGAAAGAATCGGTGCTAATACGTTTGAAGTACTGTAACGCCATAAAGTCTGGGTGTGGGACCATTGTCAGAGAGTTTTCCAAGGTAGGAAATAGTAACAAGCAACGTACACAGCTGCAATGACCAAGCTCCTATCAGTCACGTCGATAGCGCGGTTTTTCAGTGCGAAAAATGTGGTTTGTCACGACAAAATACTCACACAAAGGCTGCACCGAGATTCTGATCTAAGCCAACTACAAGTTCTTGATCCTCTACATTGACCATGACGAGACGTGCCAGTGTCAAAAGAACTGAAGGGGGGAGGACGGTGAGAGATGAGCGAAGACCAGAAATCTTCGGCGCCCGTGCTAGCATTTTATACCTCTATACCATGTCGAGGAGTTGTGAGAAGCCGAGAAGGCCATAGCTATCTATAGGGTCAGTTGGATACCTACACACAAGGATATCGGATTTTCGAATTATGCTCATTCAGTGTCCATGGTTGCTACCGACATGAGCTTCGAAATGAAAAATCCACCGTGATCATGAGTTGCTTATACAATCGGATGGTTCTTTTGAGCGTGGGTTCGATGAAGTAATTCTTCGGAAGAACTCAGCGAATTTCCGATTCTGCGGATCGACCCAAAATGCGGACGAAGCGAGGATGAGAGCTGTTGGTGCTGACTAGGACTTTCTATCGCCTGCCTAAACATCGCAACAGCTGGCCGGTGCTGTGGCCAGAATACAATTACCTTCCTCTAGGAGGGGTGGGCAATGATATGAAGCTTCCTTGATGGTGGGGGGGGCGGGGGCTAAGAGTGAATCTATAAGACCTCGAGTATGATTAGAAGAGTGCGGGTAGGTAGAGTGCTAACGGATACAAAAGCATGATGATGAGAAAAGAGAAAGATTAAAAAAAGGTCACAGCGAGAGCAGAGGAATAAAATTACGCCACGTAGGCGAAGGTGTCTCTTGTACCATCCACTCGTTCGATATACTCCTTCTCCAGAAGGGTATCGATAGCCTGAAGCACGAAAATCAGTCTTCGTGCGTAGGAAAGAACAAAGTTAGTTTGCCTTCTTGATATCCGGTATCTTGGGACTGAAACGCTGAGAGATCTGCGCTATGACCTCCTGAATAAGCTGCTGGTTTTTCATGGTCTTCCGTGCTTTCATGATCCTAAACTCTGCTCTTTAGTAGAGACAAATCGACGGGCAGGGCTGAGCCATACCTGACAATCGTCGCTTGGATGACATATTTCCTGTCCTCATCAACGGTCTTGAGAACGTCATTGGATTCCTGCTTGACTTCAGCCTTGATGGGTAAATTGAGGTTGACCCTGATTTTCTTGGACTTGAAACCTAAGGCATAATCATGAACAAGTTGTTGAACGCAGACTGAAGGGGATACTTTACCGGGATTCAGATCGTACTGATCGCTCTCCTCGTTGATCAGAACCTTCGCCTTGACCAGAAGAGCAAGCACTTGGAGCAGGATATCTTTTGAGATAGATGTAGCAGCCTCGAGCTCTTGGAGAGAGTAGGTCATGCCAGAGTTATACTGCAGTAAGACAGCCATTTGGTACGAGCTGGTCATGAATATGTATTTCTGATTCAGGTAGTTCGTGCGCATCTCATTCTTGGAGTAGTTCCACAGCCAAGTCAGCTTACGACCGGAGTGTTTAGTCTGGTAGTATTTCTGGAATCGGTCATAGGTCGGCTGAATTGCAGTGGGAACTGTGAATCCGTGCTCAGGGGGGTTGAGGGGCCAAAAGTTAGTACCGAGGACCATGACGCTGAAGCTAATATCCATGTCGTCGTGATTCTGCTGCATCCGCTCTTTGAAGGAGTCGGTCAGATCCTTACTAAGACTCATATCTAGGATAGAATGCTTCAAGAAACTTTGTCTGTAGACAGGAGAGGTGGAACAAACCTGTGAACATGCGCTGTAGTTTGTTCGTGTATTCGAAACCGCAAGCTTCCTTCAGCTTAGAGATCATACTCGCTTCACTCTCGTCGGACGCCGAGACACCGTGTATCAGACGCTTGGATAGTTTCGTGGTGTAAAAGGTTTGAAAGACATCTTTATCTTCAATATACTTGAAGAGAACCATCTGATAGAACACCGTCAGGAAATTGGAGGATGAAGTTTGCAGTCATATGCCTACTAGTCTGTTGAGTGCGCCCTCCAAGTCGACCTCTTCCGCCATCTTGTTGTTCTTCCTCAGCAATAGGTCAGCGTGCTTCGCAAGTAGCTCGGGAGATTTTGTAGAGGAGTTTCCAGTCGCAGCGTTGTGGTTCACAAACTCTCTGCAAGCCTTATCCAAGCTGGCAACGAAACCGGCCTCCCCTCTGAAGCTCTGAGTAACCGTCCCTGAGTTCTTCCGATGCACCTCCAGAAGCGTATCAACGTATGCTTTCGGATCCACAGCATCTGCGCTGTCACCCTCGCCAACCAATTTGGAGATGGCGTTGAGACCGGCATTCTTGACGTGCTCTTCGAACTTCTTACGCAAGGGCTCGAGACCCTCGGGGATACGAGACAAAAGGGCGTACATGCGACGCAAATCTTCATCCTTGTCGTAGTCGAGGAGATTCTGGAAGCTCTCCCACATAAGCTCGGAGTGTTCCCGGATAAGGACATGCTCGCATTTGCTGATGAGAGCTTTTCGTGTGCTGGTATTGAGATACCGATCGACGCGATCTTCTTCTTCCTTGAGACGCTCTTCTGCCTTCTTGAGGTATTCGGATACACTATTGGCAGCGAGGAAGGCTTCGGACTCTTGCTTGTAGTACTTCTCGGTGGTATCCAAGAAGGGAGTTTCAAAGGATTCTTTGTAAACGTCCAGACTAACAAGAGTCTAAATACGAAAACGAGGGTAATAGAGCTACGGAAGAAAGGTACACACCATGCTTTATTTGTATCGTTCTCGTCAAGACCGAGCGAAACAAAGGAGTCCACAACCTTTTTCACCAAGCCCTGGTCAATCGTGTCGCCATTACGCTGAATCTCGATCAATCTTAGGATGGCGCCTGCGAGTTTGGAGTTCTTGTTCTGGATGTGTTGGAAGAAGTTCGTCCTCCACTGGACGAGCGCCAACTAGACGTGGATCAGTGCATGACGCGGTTATAGTCATTCGTGTTCTAGAACGTACCGTGTAAACGGGATAGACATTCTTCCTTCCTTCGTCGCGTTCTCGCTTGACCCAGTGTCGGTTAAGGTAAGTAAAGAGTCTGTTAATGTAATTGGCGCCGGTCGTGTATCGATCCCACTCAGCACCATAGTATCGCAGAAGCGCTTCGTCCTGCGACAGGTCCGAATGCTGTGTGCCAGTGATGTGAATACATGAAAAGAAGAGGGGGAACCCGATAGCCTACGTCGCGTAGCGTCTTCAGATGGGCCACGAAGTAACGAATGAGATTATTGTACAGATCCGAGCCCATCAAGTTCGCGCCAGCTATTATCAATATTATATCAGACGTGAATCCATGAGGAAGATGAGGTAAGGATGCGTACTGCGATTGCCCATGCCCACTGAGTCAGTGGTGCCGTGCATCTTTGACGACGTGCAGTAGTTGTAGGCGACGGTATAGAGACTCATATACTTGCTGTAAGATACGCCCGTCTGGAGCTTGGTCATGATGTGGTCGACGCCCTCTTCGAGGAATTCCCAAGTCTTGGTTAAATCTGGTTAGAGTGGCGAATAGACGTGAATAAGAGACGAACACGGATCGGTGAGAGGAAGAAGCAAACCTGCTGAAGCAGGTGGCATCTGAAGAGCACCCATCGCTGTGGAAGAAGGGGAAGCAGACGTTGACATTGTGGGAGGATCAGAGGGTCGTCTGCTATCTGCGATGTTGGTGGTAGGAGGCGGAGACGAGAATGGCTGGATGCTGCATGGCCTCCAACTCTTCTTACTGGTCACTAATCAATAAACAATCCTGATACTGATTGAGATTGCCACAGTGACAGTATGCAATCATCTTTGATTACTTACTGACTAGTGATACAACACAGGTACTGAATCTTGCCTCTGACGGTCTGAGTCGCTTCTAATCTCTTCACTTTCAATGCCGCGCCGACGAGCAAGTAAAGCCTCGTCGAATATAAAATCGAGACCGCGTCCAGTGGACCGCGCAAGCGCGTCAATAAAAAAATGGAACACGATCGAGGATATACCGCTGGACGAAGAGGAGCAATGTGCGTTCAGCCTCCATCAGCCCTTACGATTCTTGTGCTGAGGATCTGCAATTGTTTGTAGTTCATGCCAACCGAGACGAAATACTTCTCGAAGGTAACGATGATGATAGTGACTTTGACGGGGTTGAAGACGAAATATTCGCTTTGAAGGGTATGCCCGATGACGACGAAGACGAAGAAGAAGAAGAAGAAGAAGAAGAAGGAGACTATGACGAGAGCGACGGTGATGAGGTCCCAGACGAAGATATGCAGCCTCTCTCTGCATCGTCTAAAAAGGCACAGAAGGCTACTTCCTCCAAGAAGAAAGCACCTGTCCCGTCTTCCAGTTCGGAGTCCGAAGAGGAAGAGGAAGAAAATTGGGGACACAAAAAATCTGCGTATTATTCCTCCAACGCCAACGACATTGACTCGGAAGATGAGGAAGCCAATGAGCTTGAAGAGCAGGAAGCTATTCGCCTACAGACTAAAAGTAGAGAGACTCTGAATGAAGATGCGTTTGGGTTTCCTGACCAACTGGACGATATAGCCGTTCCAGATGATCAGAGGTATGTGCTTCTACTTTTGGTCAGACTCATACACAGCTGAAACCCATTAGTGTGTTGTCAACCCACCAAGATGCAGTTGTGGAGAAAATACCACAGGACAAGCAGTCGATTCTGCAGCATCTAGCGAAAACGACTCCAGAAACTCTGGCGCTGGCTCGAGACTGGGAAGACACTGCGATCAGGCTTATGAAAGTCAAACGGTCTATTGAAGAGTACGTGGTCAGACTAGTGCTACTTGATAACTGAAAATCCAACTGAAGTTTCTTTTCAGCACTGCAGCCAATGAACCAGAGTCTCCGCACCTCGGGAGACTACATTTTTACTATCGTATGTGCCTTCAGCACACGACGCATCTATTTTTTGCTGACCCGTTCAATAGAGGGCTTGCTCACATACGCTACTACCTTAGCCTTCTACCTTCACCTTCGTGCCAGCCTAAGATACTCCCAGCGGCCAGATCTCCTAAGGACGCATCCCATCCTTGGGCGGCTGCTTTCTCTCAAACAATCTCTGAGTACCTTGGAGGAACTCGGCTTTGATGAGGATGAGGACGAAGAAGATTATTCGGACGATGACCTTATGTTGGATGCAGAGTCACTCCTGAAGCTTTCTCGTAGCGAGGGACTGGACAAAGACGAGCTGCGAGACCTGCTGATGGATGCCATAAATGGCGAAGATCCAAACGGCATGGAAATGCTACTGAATGGCGGCTCTGACGAGGATGTAGATGAGGAAAGCGATGCCAACGAGAAACTCGATGTTGCTCCACTGTCAACCAAGAAACCCAAAGCCTCTCCAGGCACGAAAGCCACCAAGTCTAAGTCTCAGTCTAAACTCGTCTTTGATCTCGTCGAACCGGAGTTTATCTCTTCTCAAGCAACCTCTTCATCTCTTAACGATCCTGCTGATGCCTACGGCGAACATACATCACTGCAGTCTCACGATGCCGCAGACAAGTCTGCTAGACGCAAGTCCCTTCGCTTCCACACTTCAAAGATTGCAATCGCTAGCAGCAGACGGCAGAACGCCAGAAGTTCTGCTATGGGAGGTGATGACGATATTCCGTATAGGGACAGGAAGAAGGAACAGGCGGCCAGGAAAAATCTAGGTCAGGGCGGTGCAGACTTAGACGGCAACGATCCTGATTCCATGGTGAATGCTGGTGAAAAGCGGAGTAGGGTGGATGAAGATGATAGTGAGGGTGAAGGCGCCAATGGTTATTACGACCTAGTCAAGAAAAGAAAGAAGGAGAAGAAGGAGCTTCGGCAAGCTGAGTACAATGCGGCCAAAGCAGCAGCGCGGTTTGTATTCTTGATTGATATTTTTTTTTCCTTCTGATACTGATGATTCTTTTCCCAGGCCTGACCTTGACGAAGAAGCTACCAACGGGCCACGGTCACTCACGCGCTCAATTCTCAAGAACAAAGGCCTCACACCACATCGAGCCAAAGACGTTCGAAACCCTCGTGTCAGGAAGAGGCACAAGTACGAAAAGGCGAAGAAGAAGGTTGCTTCTCAGAAAGCGGTTTACAAAGGTGGTCTCTCCCAGACTGGCCGGTATGACGGGGAAAGAACAGGTATCACTAGGGTCCACAAGGGTATATCCTTGGGGTAGTCGAATTGTCATAGGTTGGGCCTTATCAGCGCTGCCGTACTTCATGCACTATTGGTATGCACTTGATGCAATTTTCTCGGCGGATTCTATACATCAACTTGGATGATCACTGGCATAGCTGTAGGCTCTCTATCACAAGTTCAGTCTTGTTCACCATTACACGCTAGATTCTCATGTTCGGGGACTGAGGTGCTCTTGGATGATACTTCTAGTAGCGGTCAAGAGCTAGTAACAAATGACGAAGAGAAACAAAACATGAGAAGAGGCGTCGGAATCTAAATAGCCATCAGAACGAGTATCACAAAAAAGAGTATAGCTAAGGTAAACCGAAGATTGAGAAGGATAGGAAGTATGCGAATGAATCAAGCGGAAGAATCAGGATAGCAAGAGGTAAACCAGAAGATGATGATGATGATGATGGAGGTAGGAACTAGAAATCCAGATATAGAGAAGCAGAAGCCCAGAGCCCAGAGTAAATTGAGATTGGTCTGTGAGGACTAGCCTACATATTGACAATACCCACCGACACGGTGGAGGTACGTCTCGACAGGCTGTCCGTCAGTATATCATCTGTCTCTTCAGATGGTGTCAGTATAAGGGACTCCCGTCTGTCCACGCTGGAGGATAGTTGGGATATCGGTGCGACATCATGAGCACTGGACTGTTCTTGCAGCGAAGGCTCGGTGTGGTCCTTGTCCAACTGGTTCAACTGCTTAGACATCCTCCTGGGAGGAGGAGAGAGAGATTGGAATACAGGATAGGTATCCTCTGACTCTGGTGGCGGTAAACCTGACATAGATAATGTTCGAGCCGATGAATTCTTCAAGCCAGATGGAACATCGACAAGAGGAAAGTAAGCAGTGCTCGGCGAGGGTGTCACTGGGAGCACAGTGCCCGTGATGAAACTCGGATCATTCTGTACCTTAGGATGAGCGATGTGTTCACCAAGGGGTGTACCGGGAGGAGTATGAGTGGGCGAGATACTATCCCTTCGCTGCAGCTGAAGCGAATTCCGCAAGGGGTGGGAAGCAGCTAACGCCAGTGGCTGCGATGGGAGTGGACTCGTGGGAGCAGAAGCGGGTGCACTGAGGATACGAAGTCGCTTCTTCAGCGAGCTATGCCGTGATGTCGCAGGAGTGGATTTCCTGGATTCTGATGATGTGTATTCGGGTTGCAATGGCGGTGGGATAGGGGACGCTGGTATGGGAGAAAGTGGCTGTGAGCCTGGAGACGTTGGAGGCGACGAAGAGCGCTCATCAGGGCGAGGAGGTAAGTTACTCTTTGGAGGGGGTTTCGGTTCCAGCATCGATATGCGTAACGCCCGATCTCGCAAACGGGATATTGGTGAACCACTAGTAACGGGTTGGAATGTGAACGAGTTAGAAGGTTTGCAAGGTTCTGAGTCTCGACGACTACCACGTCTGGTAGAGGGCGCAGGGGGCAGAGCAGACGTTGGGGCAGGACCACGAGGTGGGGGCATAGATGCCCGATGTGAGGATCCCGGCCTGGTATGGACAACAACAGCAGCACTGGGATGTAGATGTGACGAACTGCTGGAAGAGGCTTGAGCGGAAATCTGCCCTGGAGAAGTGATAGAACTACGCCTGCCAAAATTAGGCAGACCAGAGATCGCGCTTTGGTCACTTCTAGCGCTATGCACTGAAGAGCCGCTGCGCGCACGACCGGATATGCTCCCATTAGAGTAAGGATGTGAAGAAGCTGTCGGGACGCCGGGTAAACTCTGAGTTGGAGACGCTGATGTAGGAGGTGCTGGGGGTGGACCAGAAGGCGGCGTCATCCGCTGCGGTAGTGTCCCTTGTCTCGACCACCGACGAGAGCTACGCTTAGTCTCCGCGCTAGGCCTTCCACCAGAACCAGTCACGGGGCTGCTTCCAGGCGCGGAAGCAAGACTCGAAACCGACTGTATCGAAATAGAAACAGACTGGACTGACGGAGCTCGAGGGGTGGAGAGCGCGCTCGCTCTATCGCTAGTTGCTGTGTCTACACCACCTACTGCGCTCAGACTACCGTTAGCACCCGTACTTCCATAGAAATTTCTCTGGATCGTAGGGTTTGGTCTATCTAGCAAATCGTTTTCGGTAATTCGGCTCTGAGCTTGCTCAGGCTCAACGGAGGTCCACCGCTTCCTGGGAGGGGGTTGAAGGGGAATCTGGAGCGATAAAGCTCTCGACGACTTTTCCTGAGACCTCCCGCTGGGCGTACTTGGTGGAGTCCAAGAAGAAGTATTGGGCAAAGAAGGTTGGTACAGCGCCTCTGCCCCGTAAGACAAAGATCCAGAGGGTGCAATTTTCCGGTCAAGAATCGATGCAGAGCCGTGGACACCATTGGGCACGCTTGGGGCGTGATTGCCGATGGATGCAAAAGTACTGGCAGAATTGTTCGTAGACCTCATCAAGCTCATCAAGTTGTTTCCCATCACTCCAAAGCTATCTTCATTGCGATCATTGACACGAGGATCTGTAATGCTCGCACCAGAGGGAGATCGAGATCTTCCTCCAAAGAGTCCTTTGAGCGCTCGTGAGGGCGAGTTCGTTGGTGGCGAAGGTGGTGGTGCCGCTTTGCTGGATGAGTAGGACGAATTGGTGGATAATGACGCGGATGTGTGTGGGCGGCGGCTATCTTTGCCGAAATGGCCATGACTAGTGGACGTTGGGGAAGGTGGAACATACAGGCTCTGGGCACGCAGAGACAGCATCACATCCATGTCACCTCTCGGCTCAGTGCCACTCATGCCCTGAAGGACTGAGCCAAGCCCCGCCTGCATAGACCTACGAAGAAGTGGAACGTCAGTATGAACGTCCTCTGGGGACAGTTTTCCTGCATGAACCCACCTTAGCTGAAGGATACTGCCTTTTATGACCTCAATCCACTTCTGGGCTTCTCGCTGGTCCTCGACTTGTAAAATCCATGTAGTCCGGGCATCCTCATGAGGTGAGCTAGGCTCCCTTTTCACGACCCCGGCGTCAATACCACCCACTTTAATGACGCCTTTCCTTCCACCAACGAGCTCTTCTTCAGCGACAAACACAACGCTGTTCTCGTCAATCTCAAGTCTTTCTAGCTCCGTTTCACGGCTTGCCTGATTGTTGAGTCTCTTCGTCGCTTTGAAAAGGTGAAGATAGGATGCGCGAGCGGAGGGCGGAGAGGTGAACACAATATGGCGAAGTTTCCATTGCTTGTTGAATGAAAAGATGCGAATGGAAGGAGGTGGGTAAAACTTGGGTAAGATAGAGGACTTCTGAATGTACTGAAACAAATCTGCAGGGGTGGCAGGAAACGGAGGAACAGGACTGGCTGAAGTAGAAGTCGACGTGGTGGGAGAGAAAGTGGAAGAGTTCGTTCGACTATGTGTAGAATGTAAGCCGTTGGAATGAGACAGCTTATAGCTGGTAGAGGATTGGAGGGAGGTGAATAGGCTATGCTGGTCAGTCGATTGTTCTGTGGGGCTGACATCCTCCTGCGCTCTGGCGCCTTCCTCGTCGTCAAGAGAACCGTAGCCAGTAGACTCCGACTGAAGGACAACTGGGCCTAGACCGAGAGACTGGGCAGCTGCGTCCCTCAGTCGAAGTCGCTCTTGATTGTCCTCTGCAATCCGCGCGGCAGAAATTTCTATCACCTCAGGTAGGATGATAGGGGCATTCCTCACTGACGCCGACTGCCGCCGGAGGGACTTGGGACGACGGCGGAACTTGAGCGTGTTGAGGGCGTCGGATGCTGCAACAATGATGCTACCACGAGATTTATGAGACTGGGATGTGGTGGTTGAATGCAAGGATGAAGCATATTGAAATGAGGACGCATGGGACGGTTGAAATGGGTCTATAAGGCGGTTAGGAAGCAAATCTCAATGAGCAATGAGAAGAGTACGTACGGTCATAGTCCCTCATAGGCTGTTTGCCTTTCCAGGTGGGATCTTGGTTCATGGAGGACCATCAACGCTCCGAGCAGGTGAACGTCCTTTTACTCATGTTACCTTCGGCACCTCATTCATTTTCCCAGGCACATTTTGCATTTGTCCTTTTGGTTCCGAAATTACTTTTACATAATGCACTTTAGCTAAAATACTCGAACTACAAGATGCTACAATACAAGAAATCGATACGTGTGCGACAAGGATTCAACGAAACCTATGCAAAGCTATTCTCCACATCCGCACTGTCATCGCCTTGCTCCATGTTCGCAAACTAGGTTTGATCCAGAATCAGTGCGACTCTGAACATAGTGAAATAAATTGATGCTTACAGTCAGGAATGCAGATGGCCGATGCTCCTCCGCCCAGAAAAGAAGAGGTGTGTCCAGAGTCATATTATAGGACAGTGTTTGCGACCAAAGCTGTGTCAACCCAATACCATAGTTCCACACCTTGCCCTCCGGAACAAGCGTCATGCCTAATATCCGATCTGATAGCAGTAATTGAACGCGCTCAGACATATTAGGGTTGAAACCCTATGGCAAAGGAAAACGTTAGCCTACGTAGGGCGATAGAAAGAGGCGAAAAGAGGCTTACAGGCGGGTTCGCAGAAGTATCTGCGTTCTTTCGACCCCATTCAAAGCCTGCGACAGATATCGAATGGGCGGAGAGAGAAACAGATCCAGGAGTGAAGGAAGCGGTGACACAGATAGATGATGAGCCCCATTCAGTATGAGCGGCCATTAGCTTGGCCTGCGTGGTCACGTCAGTGGGAGAAAGGTGATTCAGCTCTAGGGCTTGTGTCTTGATCCAACCAAGAGGCTCGAGATCTTTCAACAAGTAGTCATCCCGCGGCGCTTGCCCAGGCAGCTCCACGTTGTTGTTGCTACCTCGCTGAGGTACCCACGCCAACGCCTGCGATTTTTTTTCTGTGAGAGGGAGTCTGGTGCAGTAAAAGGACTACCAACCTTGATCTCCTTTACCTGCTTATTGTCCGCAGGGGAGACACCGTACAGGTAGGCTGCTACCTGAGTCCTGAGATCCGCCGCGGTAATGAACGCCTTAAGGAGGTTTTTAGGAAGGACGAATGTGTATGAAGCGGCGTCGTCCTTGACATCATCGTTGGAGACGTAGATGTGCTGCAAACGGAGAGAAAGGTTACTAGCAGAGATGGCTCGCACTCGCCAGTCTGACTTGCTGCTGAAAACCTGTTGCTCATAATTGGTCGCTAAAGAGGAATCAGGGTATTGCAAAGCAACAGATTAGTATGAAACGTACTGGTTACAGTTTGGATTGTGTCTCCATGCACGTTAGTGGTTCGCCTAATTGCTAATTAGAGAAGGGCGTTGTGTCTAGAGGGGGAGGTACTCACGTCTGAACAGCGGTGACCTGGGCCTGGGCCTCTGTACTCTTCTCAAGCTCAGCCATCTGTTGCCTTTGTAGAGATGGGGCAGCAATCTCTTGACCAAGGATAATATCTCTGATTTCGCTGACGGTGAGCGAAGCGATGTTGACGCTATTCCTCTTTCCGAAATCCTAAGAGGAGCAGAGTTAGTACGAATTCATGTGGAGCATGTTGATATCGTACAGCGAGAATGAGGTCCCTCATCGCAACCTCAACTTTGATCCACTCGTCATCAGTCAAAGTTGGCCATACGAAGTGCGGCTCAGTAATCGTATTCTTGTCTGGGTGCAGAATAATCTTGGCCTTCTCATTGTTGACGTGCAGGCCACGAAGGAGGAGAATCAAGCGAGAGAAAGCAGTGTAACTGGAGATGGACTTCAACCAGTCGTCTGCGTAAAGGTGTCAGCGACGAGCGGGAGATGATATCTTCAAAACCAGGGAACTTACCATACAAACTGAACAGAACCATCTGAGGTTGGGTGGCGCGCTAAATGTGGATGTAAGTCCCAATAGTTCAATCAAGCCATCTGCAGTTGCTTACAAGGATAAGATCACCGAACTTTTCCATTTTCATGCACGCCTGGAACGGAAGCTGAAGCTCACTTCCCTTGATAACAATATTGGGGAAATCAAGCAGATGGACCTCAAGGGGGTCTATAACGCGAGTGAGTCATCTTTATAGAGTAAGACACTACATTTGATGCGCACCTAACATGCCCTTCCGAGTGACGATGACCTGCTTCGGCTGTTCTTCAACGGGTAGAGAACGAACAAGGGCAGCTACCTCTTCAGCAGTCTTCCATTTGGCGAGCTGACCGAGACGCTTCTGACCGGCCCACACAGATGTGTGAATAATCTTGAGGAACAACTGGCCGGAACGAGGGTTGAAGATGAAGATAGCGCCATCTAAAAATCAGACGACGACAGTCAATCAATGGTGAGCACAGAGTAGACGATGTCTGGCTTACTGATAGGCTTGGTGGTCAAGTTTCCCTCGAATGTCTTGTGGCTGAGGAGATAGGTTAGTGCATGGAAAGTATATCGTACGAGAGTCTGCTTACATGGTTACTCGGTAGACATTTGTATCGTCGACAAACCCTGTGGAGATAATTAATGACTAAGACTAACCTCTCGTAGGAGAGATAAAACTGACAGATAATCTGGTTGGAAAAGAGTTCTGAGTAGTTTTGACTGTTCAGGTACGGTTCGGTTGGCTCGGAGGAGTACAGCTGGAGGCCTTTTCTGATTCGGTCTCGTAAAACGTGACAAGCAGGATTGGCCTTCATGATCTTGGCCATGGCCTGTTGAATCAAGGGCTTCAGTCCAGGGAACCAGTTGCCATACGCGGACCACAAGTTGTATGCTAAGTCCATGCCAATCATAACACCTGTCGGCGAGGGATAAATGCTCATGGAGTCGGAGACCTATGATGTTGATAAGCAAGTATGAACATTGGGGTGGGGGGTTCCATTGTCAAGCTTACATAGTCCAAAAACTTGGCACGAGTGTAGCGTTCAATGTCGTGACTGTCGAAGTCACCCCATCTGAGCTGAACATCGATCCAGAATTTGTTGCTGGTTGTACCGTCAAGCTGATCCTTGACCTAGAGGCGGAAATGAGACGAAGTTGATACTTTGGAAATGACACTCACATCCGTGACCAGTGACGGGCGGGCGATGTTCCACTGTAGTCAGGTTTAGCAATATATCAATACGAGGACAGGACAAGACCAAGCTCACCTTGTAGGCAGAGAACAGCAGAATATCTGCACAGGATGAGTTCATCTTGTAACTCTTACGTGGATGAATCGTTTCCTTCTGGACTGTCTCGATCTGAAGGGGCTCTAGTTCTTGGTCGAACACTTGACACTACAGAAGTAGATGAGCTAGATCTCTCTCTCTGTCTCTCTTAGCCACGACTGACCAGATCCATGACAACACTTTCATGTACTGTGGGACAACTATCAGTGGTAAAGAAACAATAGTCGAAAGGAAGGTTTACTCTTCTGCCACAAGTGAGCACGGAATATCTGGATCAAACTGATCTTCAGAGTGGGGATTTTACCATGCCTACAGAACACTGTCAATCAACATACAAGAAGAAATTATGTTGCTTACATGAAGATACCAGTCAAATCCAGCTGGACCTGGAAACCCACGTAGACGTTGGCTCTGTTGATGGTTGGGCTCCACCAAAGGGTGAAGCGACGATTGGGAATTTGATTGAGACCGGAACGTTGAGCATTGGTCAACTTCTTATATCTCATTGACTCCTCAAAGCCAGAAGCCTTCTCCCAGAAGAGACCTGTAACAGATTGAGTTAGAATATGTTGATATTCCGGACAATAGACTGACCCTCCCAAGTTGGGAAATAGGTGCCTTTGAACAGGGTATGCTCAAGGATCCCCTCAGCACCACCTAGTGCTGCGATGACATCGACTCGATAGTTGTTGAGCTGCCACAATTTGCCATCGTGCCGTTGTGAGGTCCACCAGAAAGGGTTGCTAGGGAAGGGGAAAATCGTTAGAACGACCCATCATGATAGATGGAGAGATGAATTACTGTTTAAGCAGCTGGTACTGCTTCCAATCGGTCCTCACACGCCAACCTCGATCATAAGCCAGTGTGTGTCGATCCTTCTGAAACAAAGTATTGATACGAGGAATGCCACGGTCCCAGCTGTCCTCGAGATCTTCAAGGGTGAGTCGGCGGTTCTGAGCACTGGCCTCTTTACGTTTCATAGAATATTCAGACCAGACACGAGCAGAGTCTAGGAATTCAGCTTCCCACGGCTGTAGATAACGGTAGAGATTAGGGATGAGCTGATCCTCCTCATGGCTCATTCCAGCTCTGAAGTGCGTTACTGTGAAGGATTGGTTCAATAGATATAGTGGAGGTCGACTGAATAGATTAGAGAGCTTACCAGCAACATCAGTTTGCTTAGACCATCGTAGATCGCTCTGTGGAATCAGGACGTGACCCATAGACAACATACCCAGTCCTCCCAACTCCTGCGGAAAAAAATCACCAACGAGCACCACTTAAATGGAGTGCGCACACGAACCTTGGGAGTATAGAAAACTACCGGCGGGAAACGAGAAGGCATCTTACTGTTCAACCCGATCTTAACACGAGTCTGGATCTTGTTCTCTGCCTTCACCAAGGCGTCGAGCAGCTCATTAGTATGGATGACAGCTTCTCGATAGTAGGTCATCAGCCCTATGAGGGCGGTATTCCACTTGTTGACGATCTTGGAGAAGGTCGTAGACCCTGAGCTCATCAGGACCTGTCTGATCCTGTTGTTGAACTGCTGAACACCTGACGAACCAGATCAAGGTCAATAAACAGAGACCTCCGAAGAGTGCGAAAGTACCAACCATCATCGGACACTCGTAAGAAAGCCTGCGCGGTTCGTTCCTTAGTTTGCTCGTTCGTTAAGTTCCAAACGGCATCCTTGAGGGAAAACTGTTCTCCACTGATAGTCCTGATCTTGGGCAAGATTCGAACCTCGAACCCGCTCATAGAGAACAGGAGTTGAGGGTTGTTCTGTGAGTAGACACTGACGAATGTATCCTCCCATTCGATTGTAGTGAGAGACCTGGGTAAGCTCTGTTTGACATTCCAAAACACAGCTCGGCCAAGATTGACATCGTGTTTGATGAGCCGCATCCGACAGTCTCGGGGCCAGCAACGTTTGTTATTGTAGCCGATGACGTTGTTGTTGGTGGGATCCGGATTTGCTGAGAGGTAGCGTTGTATCAAGTCGCGAGCTTCGTCAGCTGTAAACCTGAACAAGACGTGCAAGCGATCCACGTAACGAGAGTATAGTCGAATGGGGTGCCGAGTTTCGGTAGCTGAATCCCGATACTGCAGGAAGTTGTTCGGGGACTGAGGGGGGCCAGCCATCTCACTGGCCCGTTTCAAGCCGAGTATCAGGAGATCGAGTACTAGGCCATAGTATTGGAACACAAAGGCAGAGAATTGCAGACCACGGATGAGACCAAACGCGTTGGTGTGAGCCATGTCTAGTTGATAGAATGAGCTGGCGCCTAGACATAACCTCAATAAGAGACTCACCCTTGTATGTGAGAACTGGACAAAGTTACAAGCATCAGGAAAGGTGTCAGTGGGGATGATTGCATGAAGACCCACCAATATTGTTCTTGGCCGTGATGTAATCTGCCAGATTGTGATCAAGAATGAGACGGAGGAGCGAGCGCAACAATGTGAGATCCATCTTCTCGTACACCTTCGAAAGAACCGTCTCCATTAAGACATTACACTCTCCTTCGCTAGTCTCCCAAACGTCAGTCAAATTATTGATGCCTTGGCACCACTGAGAAGATCTATGTTACAGTTTTGCCACAAAAAGTATGTCGAGGTTTACGGACCTTATAGACAAGTAAAGGTGGAGGTTCGGTGTCCTAAAAGAAAACTATTTAGATGCCTACGCGGAGATGGGCGAGAAAACTGACAGCAGGTTTAATCCAAGCAGGGAAGAGACCACGCTTGTCAGCTCTACAGAGACCGCTCAGAATACTTGCGAAGCTACAGTGCTCGATACACTTACTCGAAGAATAGGAATTGATCCAGGTACTAGGAAGATATGAGCGAGCTGCCAAAGCATCGTCTAAATGAGACAACTCACAGCGTCGGTGATCTTCTCCACGGGTTCAATGTCGTAGCAAGGGATGAGCTTGTCATAAGTGTCAAAAAATTCAATACCACACTCTTTGAATGCACGCTGAGTGAGGAGGAGTCGTTTGATTCGGGAAAGACCTATCCTATATGTCAGCATGAAACAGAGGAGTTGGTACAAAGTACGCACATTCGTGTGGATTGTCGTAGGCTTGTTCAATAAGAGCAAGTTCCTCTCTTTGAGATTGGTTCAGGCGGCCCTTAACGGAGTAAGCCTCCTTGAGTTTCTCAAGTGCGAGCACAAGCAGCTTGGTGTCATGCTTGTAAGAAAGTGGACTGCGTACTAGAATGAGTGATATGCCCAAGAGCAGAACCTGAGAGAGCCTACGGGAAAGGGATAGGAGAGAACTTGCGACTCTCCAGCCAGTGGACGGTAGCTGTATAAATTGCGACAGCTTCCTCAGCACTGACGTAAGGGCCATCTTTGAGATAACCATGCTGACGCTCCTGCTCAGCCTTGAGATACAGACCTATAATTGACAACTAAGAATGGGTTATGTGCCCAGAAAAGAGTAAACTAACGCGTTAAACGACCCAGATTCTTCTTCACCACAGCTTTGTCAACGGTGGCACCGCGGCGAATACGTTCGCGATTATAGTGAGCGACACTGCAAAAGCTATTCAATTGCCATCCCCCAAGAGTGTTCAAAAACTTACGAGCACCACCAATCAGCCTTACTCTTGATGTATCGTAAGATGATGTTCTCAATGGCTGTCGGCATACCAGGGACTTTCCACGGGATGTTAGCCTTCCAGCATCGCCAGGCTTCGGACAAATGCTGGAGAATAGTCTTCGCCTTATTCTGTTTGATGGACTCAGGCATCATGTCAAGGATATCATGCATGACAGCGGCACGAAGTTCGAGGTCATAATGTGACTCGACACGCTGCTTCGTCACGGTCTTCGCGACGCCTTTACTGTTGCGGCCCTCAAACTGACGAGCCAAAAGATTACCAAGCCTATAATCATGAGGAATGAGGAATGAAGGAAAATGATTAAACTGATATGTAAAAGGACTGACCATCTTTCCAAGAGAGGAACGATACCTCTCATGAAGAACAACCATACACGCCATCCTGGAGCCCAGAATCCATTACCTGGTCCTTTACCGACTGGACCAGTGTTGAAGCGATAGTAAATCAGATGCTTCAGATCCTTTGTCATACGAACTTGACGCATCAACTGCATAATATGGTTAGATTGCTCGGCTTGTATGATAGAGTGCTAGTTACCTTATACTTATACCTATACATTCCAGTCAGAGCACCAACGTGTGCGAAGATGTACTGTAGGGCGTCCGCAAGCTGGAAGGCATCGACATTACCAAGTCGATATTGCACATGTGCGTCAACCACCAGTTTCGTCAAGCGCAAGATTTCACGGCACAAGTGGAAAGCGTTTCCGAACCGTGATTTCTTTCGTTCCTTGGTCGTCAGAGTTCTAGTAGCGATATAAGCCCTGTGCAGCGGAGCAAAGATAAATAGCTTACTTGACCGGCTTCAGGTTCATGTTGTAGTCAAGATGGAGGTAGTTCAAGTTCTAGGTAAAAGGGGTAAGGAAAAGGAGAGAATGCCAAGGAAATTCGTGAACGTCCTACCTTACGATGAATCAAAAGATTCAGCATGTTGTAACCTTGTCTGCACACTTGAAGGCCAGCTTCAACCCAATCCAACTTCGTTGTCTGGAAAAATTTGGTGGCCTTAAGCTGCCTGAAGAGATTCTTCTTCGTCATAGGTTTCTCAGGCCTCGTCTTCAACTCGTTAAGAACATAGCATTTCAATAGCTTCTGGTAGGAGACCCGGACTTTGACAGGCTGATTGGGAGGACAATGCTCCATGTACCAACATTTGACGAGGGGAATGTCCTGAGCA
This sequence comes from Agaricales sp. HM26-F1, assembly GCA_002718315.1. Taxonomy (NCBI): domain Eukaryota; kingdom Fungi; phylum Basidiomycota; class Agaricomycetes; order Agaricales; species Agaricales sp. HM26-F1. The sequence continues at coordinate 619,981 of NIBX01000158.1, forward strand.
CGGCGAGTGCGCCCAGAACGACGGCTGTAGGGTTCTGGAGCCCACCACAGAGCGATACCATCTGCGGTCAGATCGTTCTCGAGATCCTTGTTGTCTAGGAACGGCTCGACCTCTTCCGGCAGCTCGAAGTCGTCCTCATCAGCGCCGTTGGGCCCAAAAATAGTGTCCTCATGAGGAACCAGGGGCGCATTCTTGGGAGTGAGTCCACGCAATGAGATGGGATTGATGAGTGGATCAAAGTAAAAAGCGGGAAGATCGGGGTCATCCGTTCGAATGTAAACATTTTTCGGCGTGTGATAGGAGGAGATCTGGACAGAGCGAGGAAGGGAATTGTAAAGGTGAGGGAAGGCAACCTTGTATTCCGTACGAATCTGCTGGCGAATAATAATTTTGTTTATATCGTTGAACTCGTTCCAGTCCTCGTCGAAAGTGTCCATGTCACGATACAGGGGCTCAAACTTGGGTCCACCAGGAATAGCCATGTTCAAGGCTTTGGCCGTAAAGAATGCCTTCTTGTCAAACAGATACGTATAATTCTTGTCTGATTGGTCGGACAGGAGGGTGCGACCTAAACGGTAGAGATTGGCCATGACTGGGAGGGAAAGCGACCAGTACTTGTAGGACGGTCCATTGACTGAGGGTGTGTCGATGAGAGGTTTGGCATCGTAAAGCCAGTTAATAATAGCGGAGTCTTCCTCCTCGTCAAGATCCAACTGAATGGCTTCCAAGGGGTCGACGTCCAGAACGTTATCTCCATAGTCAAGGGGTGGCTCTTCATCGTCGAACGGAGGGAACCGCATACGCTTGAAATGGCGACGGTCGCGCTTTTCTCTCCTCATAGCCAGCCACATTGTACTCCATTGAGCATGGTAGACGGGCTCTATGACACGAGGAATCTCGTTCACAAAAGTGATAGCGCCTGTTATGTGATACAACACGGGTACTTCGCGCACTTGCTCCCAAGGGAAAGGGATATTTTCAAGAAGTTTCATTACCGCGTGAGGCACATATTTGAGAGCACCGAGATGGACGCGCTTGTCGTTTCTGAACTTGCGGTTGCTCATGTCTCCATGGTCTTTGATAATTTTACGGACGTGCTCCGGGGGTAAGTCCTACAATAAAGTTAGCCTTGAGCTAGAAAACATATATCACCCATATGAAAGTGAAGTACCTGCTTCCCCATGTCGACGTAACCTCTGGATCGTTTTTCGCTGTAGCGTTTCCGTTGAAGCTGACACCATTTCTGGCTTTTTTGTGCTAGGACTTCGGGCGGCATAGATGACCCAGACGGCCGTGCAGGTATACCGGAAGGTACGCCAGGCGGTGCACCTGGCGGGGCACCTGGAGGAGGAGGAGGGAAGCTTGGAGGAACGTTCATGATGCTGGTCAGTGACCAAGGATGAGTAGAAGACACCGAACTGGGGCTGGGATTGGCTACTCAGGAATTCCCACAGCCCCAATGAGCATCACATGACCCTATCGAGTCTCATGTCTCAGAAAGATGGTGACTCCAACAAAAATTCTCCCAGAGCTGACTGCTTTCTCAAGCTGGAGATGACCATGATAGGCCGAACTCATTGCCAGAGTCATCGAACATTGAATCGATGAGGAGCGCTGCGCTGCAGCGACATCATGATGGGGTATCAAAAGACCCTAGCGGGTAAGTTATAGATAACATCAGCAGTGTACTCTACTGTCTACATTGACTGAGAGCATAACATCACTATACCCCAATACCTGGCTTGCGACTCATCCCATATCTTGGGGGAGAATGATCTCCCATTCGCTGTTGACTGGCGGGTCTTCCATAAGGTGGAAACATATTGTAGGTTGAGCCTGACCCAGACCTATGACCCCTCATCTTCGGTGGGAGAAGGCCAAGCATCCTCCTTAGCTCGTCGTTCTCCTTCTCTAACCTCGACAGCTCGATTTCTCTCTCCAAAGCATAATCCTCACTAGAATGATCCTCTACCTCTCGGGCTTCCAGCTGTGGCGAAGATGGTGTTCGCTCCGAGAAATCTTCCGGAGAGCCTGTGAGCACGGTGGATGGGAATGGCTGCATAGGTAAATCCAGAGGTTCTTCTCCGTTCTGCAGCCGCATGCATTGTCGTAGAAGATAAGAAAGTCGTGATAGTGATTCTGATATACACGTGTCTTGCGCTAATTCTTGTCGAACATTGTCCTCCTCTAGGGCTAGGAGTTTCGACTCGTATTCTCTTACGATTGATAGCTCGCGATCCTGCACCTCTCGCTGTGAGCCGATGTTAGTGTACGACCACTGAATCCACGGAATCCTGGGATAGGCGTACTGCACGGTTTCGAAATGTACTCATAAGATTCTCCAGAGTTTGTTCATACTCTCTGATGAGAGACCCCAGGTTCTTGTTGTCGTGTAGTAGACCCAGATTTTCTGCACTGAGACACTCGTTCATTCGCTCTAACTCGGCAGCGTACTGTTCTATGAGTATCGCAGGAGATCAAAAGACGACGGTGTACTAAGTACAGAAGGTGTAGTACCTTGAGGAATATCCTTGTTGAACCTATTCCCGGATTCTTTCAAGTTTCCGGACTGCGAGGCGCTGAAACACTAACCTTCGCAGTACGAATCCGGTTTTTGAGTGAACGGCCTGGAGCTACACAGCAGGGGCTGTCAGAGCGAGAACAGAGTATCAGTATCACTCGAAGCATACTTTAGCGTTAGCTGCGATTGTATATAACGCGTTCGCTCGCACGCGGTTATGCGACAGCTGCTCAGACAACTCGAGAACCATAGCCCAGAGTTGTTGAACACCGTTATCCTGCGAAGACGCAGGGATATAATGTGATTTATCGTCAATCAGAGCCATGGGAACTGGAAAACAGTGATGGGATAGACTGGGGAAAGTACTGCCAACAAAGAATTGATGAGGTGGAAAGCAAGTGGTAGCAACGAGCGCTTGTTCCTTTTGCTGCAGGCTCGTCCCCAGCCATCACTCGCCCACTACCGCTCACTCTTTCCCCAATGGTTCAGGGAAAGACCAAGGGACTGCAGAGCAAGGTCTCTAGCTCAAAGCAGAGGGCCGCTGCTGCTCCAAAGAAGGGAAAACGATATATACCACCTAAGAAGGCCACGCTAGTCAAGCAAGCCCAGATGCACAAAGTATGATCATTCCACTCTACAGTCTTATTATTTCATGCAATCTTATCGGTTTGGCCAGTCTCTCACAGCGAAAATCAATAAAGTAAGCCGACTAGTTTCAAGATAAACCAAAACCACTGCATGCCCACTTCCATCGCTTCTAGTCTATCGAAATACAGATGGTAGCAGCTGCCTCTTCAGGCAAACTAACTATCATGAAAAATTCTGGTATGGAGAGGTCAGCATGCTACGCCTTGAGACGGAGCACACCTCTCTAACATTATTCTTGGAAGCTCCGGAATAGGGAGCAAGAACAAATCATGACCTGCCAGTGCTTGCGACATTCAAGCTTCCACTCACAAGTAGGCACTTTACGTCGGGCGCCACCTATCACTCCCCTCGCTGTGCATCAGGGCAGAAACCAGTCAATCAGCTGGAACTCATGAAGTTGAATTCGATCGAAGCAAGAGTCTGTCAAAATTGTATTTTTCTTGTGGGAATATTCTCCAAGTGCTACTATTGGAATGTCTACCCCGTATCTGTCTCAGCAGCGGTATTCTCTAGTATACTGAGTCAATAGAAGGGTGCTATCTCTCCATGTTGGTTCTGTGCCAAATCAATAGGCAATGCGATCAAAGACCTGGCCCGCGGGACATGCAGTCTATGAAGCAAAAGAGCCGTGCGCTAATAGTACTGCAGTCAGAGAGGTTCATGACATCCACAAATCTCACAATTCCTTGGTTCAACCGTGACCGTTGCCTAAGCAGTCTCATCCGACTGCTCGTCGAATCTCATCGACGCGGCGGCGAAGACCCTTCCATTTTGAACCTCCCAGTAACGCGTATGGAGTGTGATCCGAATTCGAATCTAAACTTGAATCCAATTTCAAGAAAGGGTTTGATATGGATGCGTAGTACGCCATGTGTAGAGCCTTGAACAGCTAGAAGTGGTTATCCTCAGAATGGGTGGCTCCCGCTAGCTCCAGTTCAAGAGACCAAATTCAAAATGCCATACCTGTATCATCTCAATGTCCCTTACCACGGAATCAGTGAGTGGGAGGGCAACAACTATCCGGACCTTCAGTGGTGTGATATAGCCATATACGGCCAAGTCTTCGAGAACATAGAGCAGACCCAAGTAGCATTCGAGGTTCTTGCCCCCAGCAGCAACTGAGGGTACACCAGAACCATGAGAACCGAAACAAAGACGCCCATAGAAGCCATACTTCTCTCTTCGATAACATCTACGAACGGGTTCAGCCATGCTGCTCACAGTTAACCTCAAGTTGACTAGCAACTGCGAACACTGACCTAGACTCGTATGAGCTGCATAGTGGTATTTGATGGCCTCGTCGCTGGGCTTGTCAAATGTGTGTATCAAGATTGGATGGTTTTGAGGAGAGATGAAAGCAACAGCAGATATGGCCTTAATCATTAGCTAGAAGTGGGGGAGCAGTGGGTACCGTAGTTGACGAGTGGCAGTGCCAAATTATATAGGCTACCTACAGGGCGCCAGAGTGGTCTAGCTATATTCTACCAAAGTCAGGACTGCGTCTTATGTGTGAGCAGGTTCCTATAATTTTACGCCAGTATGAATGCAAGCAATGCCCCCCCACTGATCATTCCATGCACCTCCGTCCTCGTTAGCTCCGGTGGTGAACCCGGCATCCCTAATCATTTGTGCAAATTCTGGCTGGGGAGGGAACCGCCGTATTGACTCTACCAAATACTGGTAGGAAGCGCGGTCGCCAGCCAGGATAGTTCCCAGTAACGGTATTATAGAAAAGGAATATTGGTCGTAGACACTAGTTGGAGGAAATTAGATGTAGACCTTGTATGATAACCTCGTAATATAGGACTCACGTCGAGAGGATAGGGTTGTTGACCCTGCTGAATTCAAGGCATGCGAAGGTGCCTCCCGGCTTGAGTACACGGTAGGCTTCCTTGAGCACAGACGGTATGGAGGTGCAATTCCGTATACCAAACGCAATGGTGTATAGGTCGTAGGTATTGTCAGTGAACTTGGATTGAGGCAGGGCCTCAGCGTTTCCCTCGTGAAACGAGACCTGAGGAGCTAAATACACGTATTAGATAGGATCGATATGTTGCCGAGGCACCTGAGCGTACTATTATGGTACATGGTCTGCTTGAATCTTCGCTGACCCTCCTTGAGCATCTGAGAGTTGATGTCAACAACGTCAACCGTCGTTTCGCGGTCATAATGTTTCTCGCGAGCATAATCCAGTATTCTGAGAGCGATATCCCCGGTTCCACCCGCGACGTCTATACATCGCATAGGACCTTGCTTTCCAGGTCGTAGACCCTGCACATAATTGTCCTTCCAGAGCCTATGGACGCCCAAAGAAGACGCGTCGTTCATCAAATCATAGGAGGAGGCGACCGAGTTAAAGACATTTTTGACTAGACCCTCCTTTTCGTCCTCGGGCACCTCTCTGAAACCGAAAGATGCAGATTTATTAGAAGAGCCAGCGCCGGGCTGTTGTTGTTGCTGTGTTGAGAGGCAGCGATGTAAAGTAGTGAGTCGAGAAATTCGAGGAATTCTACGAACGAGCATGAGAGTCAGTGTGATCCAATGTGGTCGGCGTCTATGTTGGAAATGACCGTCACGACAAACTCGCCCTCCGTTAATCTGCAAGGCAAAGCAAAAGCCATTGGTAAGTAAAGATCCTCTCTGCTCTCATCCACTATCCCTTCTCATTCTCATTTTAGAGATGTATGAGTCCGATAATGGCTCTCTGTCCGACTGCAGCTCAGATTCGGATACCACTTTTTCCGACTCAGAATCGGACATCGACTCTGGATCTGATGTAGCCGAAGAGTACTTAGAGTCTTTACTCGAGAAAGCTCGACAAAATGCCAGAGAAAAACTCGCTGTCGCTGTGCCACCAGACGAGCAAGAGGAGGTTATTCTCCAGCTGGAAAAAGAGGAGGATATGTGAGCACAGACTGCCTCTTGCGCCCAATGTTGAGTCGGCTAACTTGATATCCAGCGAAAAAATACCACCACTCAATCCCGGACCACTACCAAAGCCTTACTTTCAATTAGGCAAAACACGACGCGACCCATCTTCTCTCGTATTAGACCCAGACGTAGAACGCTCCCAGGAGGTTGTATCGTCAATATCTGCACCATCCACTCCAATACCTCCGCCAGAACTGACCAAGTCAGGCAAGCCTTTAACCAAAAAGGAGCGCAAAGCCGTATGTTACCCGCGTATATCAACCTATCTTCTACAGCGATGCTTACCATGTTACTCAGTTGAAACAGAAGACTGCAGGTCCAGACTGGTTTGATCTCCCTGCCCCTCAAGAAGCAGACATACCGAAGCTATACAGAGAAGTTGAAGCTCTCAGGTTGAGGAATCAACTAGACCCCAAGCGATTCTATAGGAAAGATCCCGGAGAGGGAAAAGGAATCAAAGGTCTACCAAAATACTTTGCAGTCAGTTTTTGATTCCCTTTCCACCTCTTGACCCTCCTGAAACACGACTCTCTAGATCGGTACTATACTACCATCATCAACACCCTTTGGCGGAGCGATCTCAGACAGTTTACCGCGTTCCAAGAGAAAGAAAACATTGGTGGACGAATTAGTAGATGACGCCGAGGCGAAACGATACGCGAAAAAGAAGTTTGGTGAACTTCAGGATGTCAGAGGGGCCAAAGGGAGGAACACACTTGCTGTAAAACAGGCTCGTCGGAAACCCAAGTGGTAATCAGTATTACTCTCACAGTGTTATCCAACACCCATTCAAGTTACTACGCTAGAATTGCGACAGCGTCGATTAGTGATCCATACCGTGAGATTATGCACCACTGAGGACCGGGTATTATATAAAGCTCCATCCCAGCGTTAGGGTCGTTCATCCTTCCGCACCAATACTCCTCTCATCATGCCTATCCAACATACAGGTTTGTCGCGTTGATGCCTTGATTCTAGATCTATTCTCATGTAGCCGGTCTGTCATCGAAGTCCTCGTCAAATTCAAAACCGACGCTACACAGGAACAGCGACACCAATGGGTCAAAGAAGCACAGAAGTTGGGCGAACTCATTCCGCAAGCTAAGGACCTCAACGCTGGGTTGGGTCTCCCACACCCAGCAAGTAATGGCTTTGATGCAGGTGAGTCGACGCCTTTCATAAGTCAACTACTAGCTCGCGCAACAGTTTCGATAGAATGAACTGATCAGCGCTGTGAATTCCTCAGGTCTCTCAGTAGTATTCAACGATCAAACTGCCTATGAAATATACGGCCCACACGACGCTCATGTTGCTTTCAAGGCTTTTGCGCGTGATGTTGTTGCAGGTGAGTGACATCATGGTTAGTGAAGTCCCTGGATGAGAGTCCTGAATCAGGTTGATTATTCGAGCAGATAAGATCATCTTCGACTGGGAGATCTAAGCAAATTCGAAGTAGCACGGAAATCGCGCATTATTTACGCGGATCGCGCAACGATATCTAGATATCTAACAGTAGCTTCAAGTGGTACAAGTAGATCTCGCCAGAATCAACAGCGAAAAGACAGCCCAATACCTGAATCTCGAGAACTAGTACTAGTATATTTTCCACACAACTGCGAGCTACCTCACTGCAGCTACCTCACTGCCAGGCCTTCGAACATGAGTTGCTTTCTCAATGCATATATTAGTGGAGTATAGTGGCATTTGCCTTACGGTGTCCAAAAGATAGGGTTTAACAAGAAATCTACGGTACAGGGGAGTTTGAGTCCATGGGTCTTGCTCAGTCATAAATAGGTAACGGGAGCATTCTGAATGGTACGTGAGTGCATTTCGACGAGGAAAGTATGATAAAGCAAACCTGTCAGCGTTGAATAAGAAATTATTCGATATGTCTTCATTCTCTAAGAACCGGTTGGGGTAGACCACTGTACAGAATGATAACTCGTCAGAGTAAGGTAGCCTTTGGATACCGTAAATTTTTTACCTAGATGACCACAAAGTTGCAGCAGCAGCTTCTCCATCTCGTCGCGTTCCCAGCGCTCAAATGGCTCGTCAGCCCTAGCTGGTCTTCTGGCCTTTTCTTTATCGGTAGTGGATGGATCTTGAGTGGATTGGCGCTTCGGAGGGTCAGAGGTACCATTGCTCTGGGAGTGATCTGCTTCCTGAGTTTCTGATTCAACAGCATCTTTGACTTCCTCGGGTTGGTCTCTATCATTAGCACCAAGAGCATTCTCGTCTCCTGCCTCAGAGGGTACACGTCCAATAGGATCAGGATGGGTTTCATCCTTGGGCTAAGCATGTGCTTCAATTATGCGCAAACTATGATTGTCAGGAGGATGGTAGCAACGAACCGGTTTGTTGAGACGTTCATGGTGAGCGACAAACTCGGTATACTGTTTCCAGCTAGTTACCAGATCGTCTGGGACGGCATGGAACACCTTTCTGTAGACTTCCGTCTGAAAGAGATCATAGTGAGCATTGGATCAATAAGTCGACATACATATTATATTAATGATATGCTCACATTGAACACGGCAGCAGAGACCCAGATACTTTTCCAGAACCGATCCGAAACCGGATCCTCGAAGTCATCTTCATGGAATTCGGGTCGAGGGGCAAGCACAGTCCACTTGTTGTTGCCCATCTTACTACCTAAATGACGGCGAATAGCAGCACGAGCATCAGGCGCCGCTTGCTCCTCTTCGTCAGCGTCGTTGATGCCTGATCTTGCATGAGGTGGCTCGTCATCGGTTTTCAGCGATTTTGAGGCATCAGCTGGAGCACCATAGAGATTTCCGCCTTCAGTTCGAACTTGCCCTTCTGGGGTTCCAGTGGTGTTAGAAACAGCGGTCTCTGCTTGTTTTCCCATGGCACTCTTCGACATCACTGTCTCTTCCACCGTCTTCTCTTCCAGGGTTGGCACCATGGAGCTGGCAAAGCCTGGCTCTGGTTTACCTTCACGAGTATAGGTGGTCCTCTCCTGCTCTAGTGCGTCTTCATGAGTAACGTCCATGTCATCTGCGGGGACGACCGTTTTCCCAAGAGCTTTGTCTACTTCTCCGTGGGCCACTTCGCCAACGCCATGCGCGACTATAGCGAGTTCAGCCTCTGCAAGTGGTAATAAATCATAAGAGTCAAGGCCACGCACATTGTCCAGTTGCGTCTATCATCTGTGCACCTAAAGCGCCGGCAAGGTTATGCGGTTTCTTCACTCTAGTGATACCATCCTCTACGCCGTGCTCTTGCTCCACATCTGGATCCCAGGTTTCTTGTTTATAACCTGCCTCCACGGGATCATTCGCCATGAGGTCTTGGGAATCAAGCCCGTCGACATCAATTCCGACGTGTTCGCGCATGAGTCTGACACGAAGAGTGTGTGCGAAGCGGCCTACTTTGTATGGCTTGCCATCCATGGTGCTATAAAGTCTATTAAATATGTTGCTCTTCTGTGATTTAAAAAAAAAATAGAAAAAAATAAATAAAACAAGACAAGTCGAGTCATACCTATCAATCATATCCGTATCACGGATAATCGCGGCCAGTTCTGAATCGCGATCCCCACGCTGAGAACGTTCGTTGATGTTGGCAGAGCCAATGATAGCAAGACGGTCATCGACGATGCACACTTTGCCGTGAATATAAACTTGTTCTGTGGTTAATACATCTCCCTTAAATTTAGCCCAGTTTCTCAAGGAGAATACGGAGATGTACTCGTCGGGCTACACAATGGACGACAAGTGACCAATGAATATCCAGTTACACGCCCCAAGTAGTATTAGACTCACATCAATGCCCTCCTTCCGGAGACGAGAGAAAATCGAGTTAGGGCCACGCGATATTGTCCGATTCTGGCACTCGAGAATAATTCGAATCTGTGGGGACACTTGAGTGAGCATTAGAGGACAACAAGATACAAAGCCTACCGCGCTGGCATCACTATGGTCAACAGGGAAAGCGAAGCCAGGAAGTAAAGGAATGACGATGCAACACTTCCATTTGGTGCCTTCGTGATGAGCTCGAATGATACGATGAACAAGAGCATCTCCAATTCGGTTCTCGACCTTGACGTCGTTGACAGTAGTGCTTGTTAAGACAATTTCAGCGTTCTGAGAAGAAGATCAAGAAAAGTAGCTCTCACGAAGTGATGAAAAACTGGTTCTCGATGTAGACGAAATGATCAGAGAGTTGGATGGCTTTCAGGTAGGCATTCTGAATAGAATGCTCAATCCTGTTAGGAGTGCCCATGGACCAAGGGCCTGCTGATCGACAGATCTGAAGCTCACATGTTCCGGTGAGCCCCATCTGAGTCAGTTCACCAGGTTTGAACTCGGCAGGAGGGAGTAGGAATGGCATGGTGCGGGAGTGTTTCTGTAACGGTTTGATTCATATGCCTCTTAAGATCATCACCGTGATAAAGATGCTGCTTACCTTGATCCTCAGGAGATAATTCCACCTGGAATAACGTCAGATCGTTGGGGAAAGAAGTTCAATAATGTTCAAACCTTTGAACGAAGTGTCGTGCCAAGTCTCGTGCGGGCTGTCCAACGATCTGCATACCCACATCATGCCTATAGTGAAAAAAGGTTAGTGTTCGAGAATTGTGAACGGTGATCTCGTACCAAGGCATGCGAGGAACCTTCCCGCGGTCATACATATCCTCGAAAGGTTTCTCAAGGTTATGGAAATCAAGAAGGCGAGGATTACTATAATCCTTGCCTAGACCAGTATTATCAGTTAGATACTTCGTAACAAGAGTAGTAAAGCACTAACCAGGCCAGATATGTGGTTCAGCATCTGTGCCTTCCGCTTCATCCACAAGGGTGTGCTGTGGGGTGTCCCAGCTTCAAGGCAAGTTACAGAGATGCCTCGACTTATATGTTGCAAGGAACGCACCGCCCAAAGCATAGGTCGACACCACCCATGAAAGCAATGACGTGGTCAATCACACACATCTTTTCATGCTGGAATTAACATATATAAGAAAGCGAGCGACTGTAATGGCACGAGGGAACACGAACATGGGCCCAGTAGAAGGTTCCCGTTTGGAAATGGGATGGTGACCGCTGAACCATGATATTAGGATGTAAGCCGGTCAGGCGCTGCTTGGTATAACTAGTATCTTCATTATCAGGTCTTTGTGTCCAGGCGTTCTTGCACTCACTTTGAGTCGGTAGGCGTAGTTCGATTTGAGACTTCTTGGCTTGTGGCAGGACATCAGTACCGACTCTGAGAACGGATTCCGGAACCACCTACTATAGGATGATGTAGATCTTGACACCCTCCTTCGCCTTCCTCTCAAGAAGTTTATCAAGGCGGTATCGTTCCATATTTGGTCTCCTCATTTGCAGCTCTAAGTGATAATTTAGACTCGCACATCAGAAATGACTGTGAAAATAATCACCTGGAGACAGCCACCAATCATGAATGTAGATGGTTTCCTTGGCCAATAGGATAGCACGAGAACAATTCCATAGATAATCTCTCTGAAGAATGGCAATAATCAGTGTTTTTCTCGTTTGAAGACCCGGTGGAGTGTAACCCACAGCATCGACCAGCCACTGAGCAGCAACATTCAAACGTATAGGAGCAAAACTATCGAATCGATTGCCACCGGTGTAATGAGAAGTGGCAGCGATTTTCTCGAGAGCTGTGATCCATTGAAGCATTTGTCGCTGTGGGATGTTTAAGTGAAAGGCGATCGGAGGTGACAACTATGACACGAACCTCGTTTCTTGCGTATAGCTTGAGCCGCATTTGCGAGTTCTCGATGTAGAATGTATGCTTAGACATATCCCTGTTCTTGGAGGATCCCTCTTTCTCTTTGCCTTTCTTGCTTCTATCATCTTGATCATTCGGGTCCTGGTCATCTCTAGTGATAACAGGGTTGATGTTGGTGCTAGGATCGAGCATCGGAGTAGGGGGTCGTGATACAGGGCTAGAACTACGACTGCTGCCTGATCCCTCTGATCCCAAATCTCCGATGTGACCATCAGGAGCGTTTGAACGACCACGGCCAAAGATACTGGACAGGCGGCCCTTCACACTGCCAATCATAGACCGGGCTTTGTGAGAACTAGCACCCTCTTCGCCAGGCAAGAAAGGAGAGGCTGAGGGCTGGAGAGATTGCGCAGGCACATCAGGCGCAGCGCTCTGGCGATTGTGTGGTAACTTCGTGTTAACTTTCTCTGAAGAATCACTGTTCTGAAGGAGGTGCAAACCCTGGCGGTAATAGCGTGTAGGTCGCTCGATCTTGAAGTCAGAATCCAGCATAAACACGTCCCATACGGCCAGCTATAAGCGGAAGTTTAGTCTGCTGGGGGTTATTCCACCACGTCCAGGGCACAGCACTAACCTCTCCAGGCTCTTCCATAACTACTAGGTAGCTTTCGCGAACAGCACACCATCTGTTCCTTCTCTTTTCTTTGCGGCTGGCAGTCTTGCGCCCGAAGCCGCCACCCTTACTACCAGAAGAATCTATCTGGAGAAAGCCGGCTTTATATTGTGCGCCTCCAGAATGTGCCAGAGAGATGAACAGAGCACTAATCTCTAGAAATCCAGAAAGGCGGTTTGAAGCCGGGTGGAACATCTGACAAGTAGAGTTACATTGGTATAAAAAGGGGAGTTTCATAAGGCGTACCACAGCTCTGATGAGCTCGATGAGATAGTCCTCCAGGGCTTTGCGCTGTAGACGCGCAAAATCAGCATGGACAACTTGTTTCTCCTTTTTGCCGTCTTTCCCCTCCTTGTCGCTCTCTTTGTTGAGGAATTTGAAGTACGGGAGACCTAGTGAAAGAGTCAACGGGATGATGTATCGAAAGCGTTGTATTGGGCCCACTAGTTTTGGGAAAGTCTGGTAAATCCTCTACATTCCGATTATAGGCGTTGGACAATGTGTAATGGGTGTGCAGAGATATGAAATCTCTCAGCTGTCTGTATATGACCCAGCGTGCGGCGCCGTTCGCATACTCACACTCGATCCTGAACACGCTCTTCTGTCCTTGAAGAGGATGTAAAGAGTCGCTTATCCTGATCTTTAGTCGGTGTAGAAGCACGGGGATGCGTCTATGCCCCTTCTCGTCCCTTTCCATCCAGAGGCGTAGCATCATCACTGACAGCCCACTCGTAATGAGTTCGTCTGTCATACTGACAGATTGGTTGATCACCTGGGCAGCCGGCTGGTTCTGAGACTGTTGAGTAATATGAGGGAGAAGAGACTTCAGCCGTCCCCACTTGGCCAGTCCGGCTTTTGGAGATCGACCGGAGGATATATCTTCTGCTGACTGCGCTCGACGAAGACGCGACGATTTACGAGGGCTCGGTATCGAGACCGCAGAGTCATCCATGGTAGCTGCACTTCGAGGTGTCCGACGCGTAGTATCCTCGGGATCCTTGTTCTCTGGAGCATCGTCTTGTTGTTCGGGGGTTCCCCATTCCATCTGTTGCTTCTCTTCTTTTGGAGAATCATAGAACCACTTCAAAGGATTCCAAGTTTCTTCGGCAATCCAACCTGATTCGCGTTTCTTGCCTTTATCCTTTCGTTCGACGGTGCTCATACTTCCACCACGACTGGTTGCAGCTCCGTCGAGTGCACCACGGAAGGTGGAGTCTTCTGCTTCGAGAGTAGCATGATCGTCTTCATACAGATCATCGTCGACGTGGCTAGGCATCTTGCCAGGAGATGCACCACTGTTGTGTCTACTTGTCCGTCGAGAATGGCTTGGCGTGCTTGGTCTGGATTGAACATGGGAAAGAGAACGAGGGGGACCTGAGCGGTTCAATGGTGCATCTAACCCAGAGCTGAACGAGGGCAAAGAGTCTGGCATAATGAGCTTCCTCGTAGGAGGGTGACGTTTCATCGAAGAATTCGAGGATTCCCGTCGGTGAGGAGAGTGAGGACTGGCGTCACCATTAGATGCAGAGTCATTATGAGATTGATTGTTGTGAGATGTGGCCTGGTGTATGACTTCGGCAAGGTCTGGCATGGATGCAAGATAGGTGGAAAGTGGTGGTGGTTCGTAGGAGAAGTTCGTGCCTGATATATGGGCGAACAGCGAACTTGGTGTTAATGACATCACTGAATGTAAACTGGCTCGCGTTTGCTACAGGAACTACAACCTCTCCATTGCTCGTCGCGTGAGTGTGTAGCTTTACAATTAACGTGGCCTACACGATAGATAACCATCGAGAGCATCGAGAGCAGTGTCGATGAAGACGTCTAGCAGAGGGACTCAACAATGCCTAGAGGTCCGAGGTTCTGGCAGCTTGATCCGGTATGATTGTTGATCGGAGCTTTAGATCAACACGTGACGAATATTGATCCGGGACCCTAAAGTCCAATGATTCAAATTGATGTCGACGTCATGTCGACCCACAGTTCTGCCTAGGTTCACGTTCCACAGGCAACGACTTTGAGCAAATCTCTACCAACACACTCCTATTCATCATCTATCGATAAAGTACAAGCAAAATCACCTGAGGAATCATATAACCCCCGGCAATTCGATTCCAGACTCATCTAAAGGAACAAAACCTCAAACAACCATGGCATCACCTCCTACCCCTCCTGGTACCATCCCCAAGGCAGTCTTGTACTATGCAACCGGAAACACAGGGAGCAATATTGCTCGCATGACATTGTACGAGAAGGGTTATGGCAATGACGAGGTAGACCTACGGATCGTCGACGTTTGTAAGTAACTTGCTGTCCCAGTGATCCTCATCTTCCACCGATTCTACTACCTATACCCTTGTAGCTAAAGGCGAGAACTTTACCCTCAGTTATCTCAGATTGAACCCGAAAGGTGAGCATTGTGATCATTTCAAGTTATCAGCTCAAGACCTCGAGTTGATTCCGGCTCGTAGCAACTTTGCCAACACTCGTCGTCCCTCTCCAGTCCACGCTCTCACAAGATGTGGAGAGCAAGTACAAGTCTATCACTGATCCTGTCGCTATCGCATGTTTCCTTGACTCATCTAGATCTAGCATCTCCAAGACGAGATCTACGTCTCAGCGACCCGCCCCTTCCTTATCGCCGGCTACACCAGATTTCTCAGTAGCGCAAAAACGAATCATGGGAGAAATGCTACTGCCCCTGGCACTGTCTAGCCCAGACAAGGCCCTTTCTACATCTGACTCTATTCCGAGTCCGAGAATAGATCAAGATTATCTTACGTGGTATAACGCCGCCCCAGGCCAGGTACACAGTCTACCGAATTTGGCTAAAGAGCTCAGAAGCACACTGGAAAACCGTCGAACCACTCTCGTTGGTTTACTCAAATCTGTGCAAGATCAGCCGACTCTCCCGGGATCTGAAAGACCGCGGGCTAGTGAAAAGGTTAAAACGCTATGGACGAGCAATCTGGATTCAATCGAACTCGTGTTGTCAGTCTTCAGTCATGCCGATGTCCCAGACGCAGATCTGAAGGGAGAAGATCTGAAGGCGGCAAGATTAGGGTACTACGACGAAGCTGGGAGGATTTGGGCTGGTGTGGCAGAAAAGTTGAAGAGAGTTAACAAGGAGGCTGTTGGGCCGTTGATGTTTGGTTAGTTTGTGCGTATGCCTACTTGATATCTCACTGAGTTCATACCCGATCTAGGTGATCAGCTCTCCCTCGCAGACCTAGCAGCCCATGCATATCTCACTCGTCTAGCCACTCTCGCTGGTGTTGATGCTAGCGCAATATCGGGAACGGCTGTGATCGAAGCCATTGAAGCACATATCAACACTTTCGTCATCCCAACGCTCAAGCTCAAGTTCCAACTCCCTAGGAACGACACCTTGAAGATGGAAGGCGAAGACAACACGACACCCAAGGAGAAAAGTAGAGAGGATGCAGAGTTGAAGGGTAAGGACCCCTCAGCACGCACAGATAGGCGAGCGAAGTTAGCAGTGCTGTGGGATACCTTGAAAGAGAGGGAAAGCTGGGAAGCTAATCTGAAGCTTACCCTAGGTTAAGTCTGGATTGTGAGGTAGTCGTAGTGAGATGTACATGTGTAAGCAACGGTGTTGGTTCCCACAACGGATCATTTGCACCTTCGCCTATGTGGGGCCTCTCAGTGGCGTCAATGGTGTCAGTTCTATATGCCACGCCTTGTTTTCCTCAAAAATCCGTCTGAACACAGCTGGGTCTGAGGGGATAGTCCTATAAGATACCGACATGGCCAGCTAAATCATCCCAGCATCTTCCTGAAGTCATCTTGAGCTTTCGCTGAGTCTGACGGGGCTTGTGGGGTACTCGACGAAAGTTGTGGCTGACCGCCCTGCCGACGCGAATGGCCCAAACCAATCTTCTGTCGAGTAGTCTTTCTGGGTACGAACATCCTCGCAGAAGGGGCCGTCGGCGCGACCTCCTTGGCTTTCCCAGTGGGCCCTGTTGCCTGTTCTTGTGAGAAAGTGAGCTCGCAGCGTTGGAAGACCAGTGCTTGTTGGCGTAAAAGTAACATTCCGGCATCCTGGGCACCAAACACGAGTTCAGAAAGGAGTACAACAATCTGGGGGAAGGAGCAGGTGTATGTGCTTACTGCTGCACTTTCGAGCTCGACAATGGCCTCGTTCGTTTCATGGAATACCTCGACCCGGGCAACCCGAACCAGCTTCTCAATGGCCTGCTGAAGTAGTCCTTCCTGTGTCCCCATTGGAAGGTTGCTGACTTTCAGAGTCCTACTACGTTTCTCCGCATTTTTGCCAAGACCAGTCTCCGAGTGGAACCCTCTGCCTCAATCAACATCAACATTCAATTACAATGACGGTAGATAAACTCACCGATTCTTGGCCCTCACGCGAGGATCAGAAGTAACGACTGCGATCCTTCGTTTCTTGAGCTCATGGTTGTTAGCAGCTAGCCCAGCCCTCGCTGCGCTCTGTTGTGAACTTGGTTAGCGATGCATTTGCTAAGAATATAGCACTCACCTCTTCCGCAAACTCAATAAACGCGAACCCTTTCGCCTTCCCGTCAGCCTCCAACCCTATCCGGACTTCCTTGATTTGACCGTACTGAGAAGTGTGAGATTAGAAAGTACCTTCTTTACAACAGGAAAAAGAGGTCGAACTGACAGTAGAAAAGACCTGCTCAAGATCCTCTTTGGTTGTATATATGCTCAGGCCAGTAACATATAGTTCTCTGTCGTTGGCATCCGCATCACTTCGTTCTTTCTTCCTTTCCGGGTTTGATACGTATACATTGAGGGGTTTTCCAGGCTCAAGTTCGTGTCCGTTCAACTGCAGTGCACTCTGAGCGGAATCCTAGAAAATTCGGAGTCAGCATCATGAATAGAGAAGTGTGAGCTGAGCTTACAGGTGAGGTGAATTGTACATAACAAAACCGGCGCGTGTTCTTGAACTTCTTGCTAGGCCATCTCACATCAAATATGGTTCCATGCTAGGACTCGGCTCAGCTAGGATATCATCTCAGGAAGACTGGAGACAACAAGATTTTACCTGACCAAAGATTGATCTGATCTCTTCGTCGTCGGTTTTTTCTGGGAAGTTGGTGACATATAACGTTGATTTCCAGGCCAGATGCACCTCAATTTCATGGTCATCGATACGTTTCTTATCCTTAGTCAATGCAGCCGGGACACAGTCGCGATCAACAAACTCGATGGTGGCTACGTGACGCCTTTGAACCACGGAGACCTTGATTTCTCGGATGGATCCACACTAGAGAGTAGCTGAGTTCAAGATAGCTTTTTATCTGTATCAAGCTTCGAGAACCTACATCTTCGAATAAGCGTGAGAGGCTCTCCTTTGTAGGATTAGTGGGTAGGTTTCCGACAAAAACTGTCGAGTTTTCTCGATCACTATAAGGCATGTCAGTAGCCGAGCAGATGAACCGAAGGGTGCCAAACGAAGTACCGTTTAGGAGGCTCTGTAGTATCTACAAAGAAGTCATGAGAGTCCTGACGCAGCACGCAATAAATAGACACTACCAAGCCTAGGTTTTTTGCTGGAGACAGCAGACTCATCTGGGCTCTTCCTCTTCGTGCCAGCTGATCCGCTCACAGGAACGTCTACGTCCATTTGAATATCCGTCATTGTCTTAGCCTGGGCTTGTGTTTGAAAGGTATGCGCGTCCTGCGCGGGTCCGTTGAGTTGTTTCTCCGCTGCCTGCTGCATGGCTTGATAGGCATCCTGACGAAAATTGAGCCCGGAAGAGAGAAAAGCGAAGGCGGTCACGCTGGAAATTTACCCTAGCTCGCTTGGCATTGACAGCTGCTCTGAACTTCTCTATCTTGTCCATTGCTGTTTCGAGATCCTGGACCGAGCCATGAACATGTTCAAAGAGTATCCATGCATCCCAGATAGCCTCTGGCCAGTCAACAAATTTGAGCTGTGGGCTCTGGAAAACATCTCGAGCTTGATCAAACTCCTCAAGTTCGCTGCAGACATAGTCAACGCTTGGGGAAGTTGCAGAAAAATAGAATCATACATGAGAGCATCGGTATAGGCAAGCCAAGCGGCATAACTGGACTTATAAAACTCGGTCGCGGATTTCCACACTTCAGATGATTTGGATGGCAATCCGGCCACACGGTACTGAAACGGGAGTCTACTTTAGACCGAGACCGAGAAGCAAGGATCGAAAGGATCTAATTACCAGTTTAGAAAGGTACTTCTCCAGTCGTAGGCCTGGGTCTCCTGCAGGAGATGCTAGAAGGAGCACAAGGTAAGCAAATTGAGATGATGCGCCTATTGTTCGCAACTCAACCTTGGCGCACGAGCTGGATTCCATCATCTAATAATCGTGTTAGCCGTGAAAAGGCATCAGGGTCAGCTGTGTAACTGTCAGCAATGGATTCAGAAGGGAATTGTAAAACAAAGAATTGGCTAACACCCATTTTCTGCCTCAATGAGACGCTTCTCAAAAGTAGCACGAGCGAAAAAAAGAGGCACTAGCTGTTCGACGTCTTTTTGCAAAAGCTCGGACGAAAGAGCTTTAGTAAAAATATCTAGACGCAATCGGATGAATGCAGGTTGAAGTCGTTGGAACCAAAACGAACCAGTGACCAGTTCAGCATCGAGGCTGACGCGCTCAATGTATCGGATATACCGAGCCCACACTTCTCCCGAACCAGGAACACTTCTGATAGCCCTGGAAAGTAGATCTCCCAACTCCGCACTATCCAACTTGGAACCGTCGATTCGAACTCTCTAATCAACGACGATTAGTGCTTGGCTCGCCCAAATCATGATACAGTGTACCATTCTATCCAGGTAAGTGACCCAAAAGATACGAAGAATCTCCTCAGCTCCTGACTCCCCTTTAAAGCGGCGCTTCGCTGCTTCTGCAATGGCCCTCTCATAGATGGCGGCAGTCACGTATAGCTCGGGGTTATTTCTACGCTCTACAGATATCAGTTCATTGTAACCTTGCAAAGAGTACTGGGAGGCTTTGAGGCGGATCTCGTTTTGCTCCAATCTGTCGTAGGACTTTGCTGCTCGTGCTCGTGGTTTCGAAGCTTGTACCAGGATGTTCTCGTACTCTGATGCGGGTTTATTATTCGTGACAAAGGAAGAGTAGAGCTGGAATGTCTCTTCATGATCTAGCACATGGTTAATCACCATTGAGACACAACTGGGACAAGAACCACACGAACTTGCATGGGGCTGATTGAGCCGGGACATAAAGACTGAATCGATGTAGGCTACCCAGTCCTCCCTTCAATCACCTGCGTCAGTGCATTTCGCCTTGACCTTGAAAGCAACACTGACTTTTCACACTCGGGTGAGGATTCTAAGCATGAAAACAGCCAATCTCGCTGTTTGTCCCATAATTCATGACTCTGTGGACAGTCAAGTTCACGACGACGCATCTCCTATACGTGCGCAATGCTTACTTTCATGACGTGTCCTTTCGCTTTCTGCACCACATCCGAGATTCGAGAGCGCGTCCAGACAGATGAAAACACGTCTCCAAGTTCTGAGGGCTTTGTAATGGCATCGTCACCATGGTAAAGCGCATACTGGTCTAGCAGAAGCTGCAGATGCTTGCTAAGAATTGTGAGAGCTGTTAAGACTTGTGAGCGGTGTTTCATGAGCTGAGGATATCCCTACATAGATAGTCTTGCTCCGCAAGAGTGTACATTTCCAGTAAAGGCTCGAGGGATTCGACAGAGTCTAGCTTGGTAGATTCCTGGAGTAATTCAATTCGTGGAAGCCAAGCCTCATCTCCAGCGGCGAGAAAGGTAGTCATCATCTCCCTGATAATTGTTTTCAGCACATGTTAGTTGATAAGGTAAAAACGTCTTGTAGACGCACGCTGCCTGAGAGATCTGGGCCGCATCCTGGAGTTCCTGCGCGATTCGGATATGGTGGGCATGTAATGATATATCATAGGGATGCTCTGAGATCTTGCCAAGAATATCGGCGAGTTGTTCCAGGGACTTTTCTTCATCCATTACTCCCAGATGGAATGATAGAGTAGTACAGTAGGTATTGGGTTGAGGGAGAGGAGATGATAATGTGAGTCTAGAGAGAGGACTTGGCCACAGGCGGAAAACAAGATGTTTTGCCTCGGCAAACTTGCCAGTGAAGATGCTGGTCAAAACGGCGCTAATGCGCCTCTGAGGCCTTTGCCAGAGAGTTCAAACGTTCAACGTTCACCACCAATCTGACTTGTTCTGTCCTCGACCACAGTGTTAACTGTGTACCCACCAGCTCGTAGAAAAAGGGACAAAAAAGAAGATCTACATGGCAAAGCTGCCACTAGAATGACTTTCCTTTGTGCACAATCAATTTAATTCTAGATCTACCCGATATTTCTCACTCTTCTCACCGCACCAGCTGACTGACGGGATTCGAGGAGGCCTCCCACCAATTTCACCACAATACAAATATTTCTTTTCTCGTCCCTTGTCGACGCGTTCACGTGTGTTGGTACCTGTATTTTCGTTATAAACCCTGTCTCTTGGGTGTACGGGTTGCTCGAGCCCATCATGCTGCTTTCTAGGGATTCGCCACTGGGTTTGACCCTACTGATCTCTGTATCATCAATCTTTACAGTTTCAGCTGCTACCATTTCTGACCCAGCCGCTCTTGTTGATCTGTTCATCGGTTCAATCAATGGAGGACATACCTTTCCTGGTTTGAAAACTTGAGCGAACACTGTGCATTCCCTGCCTGACTTCTGTGATCCTCCAGGCGCGTCTGTACCCCATGGAATGGTGTCTGTCGGGATGGATACAGATTCCCCTGGTAATGTGAGATACCTGTGCTTCCTGCCCAAACAAGACTGAAACAGCCTTCTAGCACGCAGGTTATGACGGTGACCCAATCTACAGCGCAACAGGCTTCTCACAATTGCATCAGTCCGGTACTGTGAGTTTATCCGTACCTTTCGCATTGGATGTCAATTTTCTCCAACAACAACAACATGCTTCACCTAGGGCGGCGTGAGTCCCTTTCAAATGATCATCTTCTCTTCTAGCTCTTGTCTGAGAATGAAGGTTTCTGTGCACCCAGGCTGTTCCACTGTCCAACTTCAAACTCTGGCCTATATCTTCTTGCCCCTCGTTCGAGACTTGCAACACCACTCTCGCGTTCCGTAAGACTCTGCGAGCAACTTTGCAAGACGGTTGGTCCACAGGAGGTTGTCACAGTGCTCGTATACTCAGAAGCACTTCCTAGGAACCCCGGATGACTTTGCTTCTCCAGGATATTTCTCTACAAACCTGGTGAGTGATTTTGGCCTTCTTCACGATCAATTTGAGTGTTTGCTAAGCTTTGCATTAAGTCCAACTCGATACGCGTTGAGTTGACCTCTACCCGCCGAGCGGCACTACACCGGTATACATTTCCACTAGAGGTTACCCATCCGCGGATCCTTCTAGATGTTAGCAACGACGGTCAGGCCAGTATCACAGACATTGAGCTAACAATAGATCCCCGATCTGGAAGGTTGAGAGGTTCGTACCTTCAGACACCAGATATTTGTCTTTCTTACCGGTCTTTTAGCCGGAGGGGAATATATGTCTTCCTTTGGTGCTGGTAGATATACAGCTTTCGCATGCGTTGACTTCAAGGGCGATGGGTTCAATATGAGCTCCCCGATTGAGTACGGGCCTTACAAAATCAACTATCCAGACCTATGGGGAACGGATATCCAGCAGCACTATGTAACTACATTCATCCACTCCGATAGCGATCCTAGCTGAAGCCATTTCCAGCTCAGTTGGAATCAGGATATGGGCGCACTTGAAACTTTTGCAACCAACCCGAGTGCTGTCAACGGTTCAACTTCCATCCTCGCTCGAGTCGGCGTCTCCTTCATTTCTATCGATCAGGCGTGTCACAATGCAGAGTCAGAGATCGGAGACTGGGACTTTAGCCGAGTCGTCAAAGATAGCAAGGCTCAGTGGAATGACATTCTCACCAGATTCCAAGTAGATGACCAAGGCGTCGACCCGGATACAGTGTCACTGTTCTACTCGTCGGTACGTTCTTCTATCCCTTACTAGAGCCTCCTCGTCTTCAACTCCTGAACTTCGAGCAGCTATACCGTATGCACCTCACTCCAGCTGATTGTGAGAGGTTCTATCTGCGCTTCTCCTCTTTGCGCTGATACACAGTGAGCAGATACTGGCGAGAACCCGAAGTGGGAATCTTCCAAGCCGTACTATGATTCCTTCTATTGCAATGTAGGTAAGCTGTCCTGAATCTGTGGTGCTCTCGCTCATTGAGCTAGTCCAGTGGGATACCTACCGAACTATGTTTCCACTTTACTCTCTTCACGATCCCGAGCGATTTGCCAATATCGTATCCGGCATGATTAACATACAGGAACATGAAGGCTAGTAATTTTTCACATCTCTTTGGCTCTGATCCTCAGCTGTTTTGCAGGCTGGCTCCCTGAATGTCGCGAAGCAACGGTTATGCAGTACATTCAAGGCGGTAGTAGTGAGTACTACCTACCACCCTGTGGGAACACTCGGTCATTCCTCTTGACAAATAGACGCGGACCCTATTCTTGGAGAGTTTCTTGTCAAATTCAAGAAGCAGGCGAAATCTTTGGGTGTTTCTACATCAGAATTATACAATGCGCTCCTTGCGAACGCCGAGAATCAACCCAAGAACTGGAACTTACAAGGGAGGCAAGCGGATGCATGGAAGAAATTTGGTAAGTATCATCTGCTTGAAGGAATGACACGAATACTGAGCGCTAGTGTAGGCTATATTCCTTCCGATACGAAATTCCCTGGCGGTGCCAACACCAAGCAGGTGTCGAGGAGCGTAGAGGTCCGCTTCCAGCGTGTCTAACGTCGCGTGGAGATCAGCCTCTTACATCCTTTATCCAGTACGCCTTCGGGGATTTTGCCATATCCCAAGTTGCTAAAGCCCTTGGAAAGAAAGCCGATGGCAAGAAGGTTCAGGTCCAGCTAGCCATGGGTTATGGAGTTCATCTGAACTGTTATATTGTCTAGTACGCCTCGAGATCTAGCAACTTTGTCAATGTCTGGGACCACAACGTCACCTTACCTGGGCTCGACAGTTCTCAAGGAATGCTACAGGTGGGTACCATACCAGCCCGCTTCATATCTTATAAAAGTCCGATCCTTATTTGTATCACAGCCAAAGTTCCAGAACGGAACTTTCAACTTCACGGACCCGCGTCACTGCAGTGCGTGTCTCCCATTCACTTGACTCAACATTACCTGATGAATTTACTGACCTCAGGCGTCAACGACCCTGACAAAGCCACTTGTTTCCTTAACGCAATACGCAGAGACGGCTTCTACGAGTCCTCTCCCATTGTAGTATGTCTGTCGATACCTCCGCGCTGAATTACTCCTTGACGCTCTACGTCCAGTATTCTCAATACGCACCTCACGATACCGCGCGGTTGATAGAGCTCCAAGGAGGCGTTGACAAGTTTGTGGACCGATTGGATTTCATTTTTGATAATGTCCGTCGCTATGCGCCAATATCATAATCTTTGAGATTGCTTACATCCCATCCCATCGACAGAACTACTTCGACTCCACGAACGAGCCCTCTCAACAGATACCATTCATGTACCACTATGCTAACCAGCCAGGGAAGAGCACTCAACGCGCGAGGCAAACGATTGCCCAGTCATTTAATACATCGAGGAACGGTCTTCCAGGGAATGATGGTCAGCGACGTATTTTCGCGAATATACGAATATCGTATCTAACCTGCCTCCGTGAGTAGACTCCGGGGCGATGGGTAGTTATGTTTTGTCATACCTGTTGGGGTTGTATCCCCTCCCTTCAACTCAGCAGTACTTGCTATCTTCACCCTACTTCCGGAAAGTTACTATCAGGAATCCCGTCCTAGGAACTACGACTACCATCATCTCCCAGAACTTCTCTGGTAATCCCGCGGATGGTACTGGTGGCAGCGTGTTTGTTAAGGTGAGATATTCAATTCTTGGGAAGCCCTCTATTCAGCCGAGCCACAGAGTGTGAAGGTCAACGGCAAAGCATACAAAAGCAACTGTTACCTCGATTGGGATGTCTTTACCGAGGGCGCGACGGTCGAGCTTGAGTTGAGTGGGAATATAAACGTTTCATGCGGTACAGGCAAATTAGCTCTGCCGCCTTCTTTATCTACTGGGGGTTACGATTGATCGTGGAAATTTGCTGTATTCATTTGCATGACTACGTAAACTAAATAATCCAGACATATTACATAGTGCGCGAAGACGACTACGGGCGACTAGAACAGCTCAACGGAGTCGTAGACAAAATTAGGGCTTAAGAATGCATCACCCGAACTACCTGAAGCACAGGTAATCGTGATGGTGTTAGGTCCTGCGACTAGAGTTCCAGCAGGGATAGCATAGTCGAATGCCTGATTCAAACCACGCCACGTTCCGCGAGTGACGCTACAACATTTTGGAATGAGCGGTGAGAAAGAGTAGGAATGCCAAGAACTCACCCTCTCGAGTCAACCTTGGTTGGAGCTTCGGAAGTACGTTTTAGCAGTACCTTACAGCCAAACAGGGCGCAACGTACCAGCTGGAACAGCAGCAGTGAAAGAATTAACCTGGACACCCGGGCGACCCCCAGCGAAGGACTCGCTGATGCGAATGCGGAGAGTACGTGCACCTGCATGGATGCTCGTCAATTAGTCGGCCTTCTAAAATCTTTCTGCCTACCGAGTTGAGAGGATGAGGCGGTCCATCTTACAGTGGTGGGGTCGTTGACCGCCTGGAACTGAGCCATGGGGAAAGAGCCAACAGAGGAACTTCCAACGGTGAAACTGCAAGAAACTTCTATCAAACTGTTCAGTCTCTTTGAGGGGCACTTACGTGACTGGTCCCCAAGAACTCATGCGAGAGTCAGAACTATACGACGAACGGTGTGGATATATATTTGGACTCCCTGAATACGACAAGCTTGCTCACGGGTGCATTGTTTGGATCTTGTCGGCGTTCAAAAAGCCTGTAGGGGTACCATCGACGGTTCCTTGGATAGTCTTAGATGGAATGATACGTGTAGCTAGGAAGGGTGGGAAGGGAAGGAAACAAACCAATGCTCCAGATAGTGGTCGGTCGACTGAGAGAAGAGGTCAAGGTTATGGATGTTGTCTTTCCAGCCGATACAGTGACCTTGTAAAATAGTGAGGGTAGTCCATCAATACGGAAACGGAGGACCTCACTGAGCCAGTACCAGCTTCGAGTTCGCCCTGGTATAGAGTGACCGTGTAAGTACCGGGTTTCATGGAGGTCCGAGTGAATGAACCGCTAACAAATCCAGGGGTTAGACATTCGGGAGCCGTGCCTATGCGTAGATGATAACGAACCCTGAGCCAGTCGTCCAATATTGAGCAGCAGAGTTCTGTGGATTGTTCAGCTACGAATATGGCGGTTCATAAGCGTGTTGAATAATACCTTGAACCCAATTGTTACAGCCTGGCCAGATAAAGTGCCCGAGTATGAGCCAGTGGCAGTTCCTCTGCCCGAAGCAGGTACGTAACCCTGCAGACCTAAGCTATCCATGAAAGAGGTGTCGAGGCTGGCGGAAGGTGCGGCTCCAGTTGTGATGGCAAGGGCATACGGTCCAAAGAACCCAGTGCGATAAGATTCGGCTATTTACATGGTCGGTGAGGTACGTCACATAGGCAATGGGGACCACCTTACTTTGCTCGTGGTTGGAGTTCATGTAGAAGTACAGCTATGAACTCCTTAGTTCTTGAATGTGAGTAGACGACCCGATAATCTCACCTCAGACTGAGCTGATCCTTGCATATCAATATCTGGAGAGAATCTGAGAGGTCGCTTTATATCCTGATCCAGCCCGTTCACTCACCCCGAAAAAAGGGACCACCTTGAGCGAACGTTAGAGACAAATTGGTAATCGTGATGAATCCTGTAAACATACCTGAAGAAGTCTCATATCTTGACGAAATCGTCAGCGAAGTTACTCGAGGGAGATACTGTGACTGGCTCTCACCCCACGCCAGGTATGATCATCCAAGCACCTACACCTGATCCCGTATAACCATGCACTTGGTCTCTAATGAAGGGTACCTGGAAAAATGACTCAGCACGGCGATATCTCTGTAGAAGGATCAAGAGCAATACACTGGAGTAGAACTTGGAACGTGTCTGTCCGTTCACCAGGAAAACGTCTGATCCCTCTATGGCGGTTCCACCATTAACTTCACTGAATCATAGACCAATTGAGCATCGCAACCTGTGGAAAGAGGTTGTGAAAGAGCCACCTGACGATTCCGGTAGATGCGTTTGGCAGTGCGGACTTTGAGAGGCGAGCAATTAGTCGAAGTTCACCAACAGATGGTTCAGCTGAAGCAAAAGTGCCAATATAGAGAGTATTGACGCCCGAACGAACGATGTAGTAGTGTGTCTATCCCATAGAGTGAGTGACACAGACAGTATTTGTAGTTGGAAGAACCCACGATTGTGCTAGTTTTGATCGTGATTATTGCAATGTTATTGGCCACGCTAGAAGTCACAGTAGCCGAGCCTGAATTACGAGGAGACTCGAGGTAAACACCGTTATGGATGATAAAGGGCAGCAGATTGCTTACCCAAGCCAGAACTGAGCTGCGTGAACTTGGAGGAATCCTGCAGCTGTTTCCCGTTAAATACCATAGAGGTTATATCCCCGTTACTCGTGTTTACTGTACAGAGCGTTAGATATTGAATCATAGACGAAGGAGCGAAGAAGAAAACACACTAGTGGTAACTAGTCCTCCTCCTGAATCCACGACCATATTTGAGCCTGAGGTGGTGACCCCAAAAGCGGCAAACACGACTGGAAGCGCAAGGAGAGAAAGCAGGAGCAGACGCAGCATGATGAGAATCTGGGCGCGGAGGTCCAAGGGTAAAGCGAGGACAGGGTTTTTATACTCTGACTACACCCGTACCACGATCCGGGGCGAGATGAGGGGACCGTCTGTTGCAATTTCCGAGGTTTAAACTGCCGAAGAAGATGCTGGCAATACTTTCCTAGCAACGAGCATCGGTTGACGGTATGTACTGTCTCAGCATCGTGAGTACAATATTACGTTGGTTTCCCCGCAGTACAGGCCTGAAGGATAGAATAATAGATTCCAAAGCAAAAATAGGTGCACGCTGCGACCAAAGTGCTATTTCAAGGCAATGAGACCAGGGAAATTCACCTAGTTCGCTTTTGCGGGGTGAAATAAAGAGCGTCCTTGCACGCTATCCATGAAGTGTACAAGTGTCACAGAAGAATCGGCTGCCAGTAGAGCATTGCCAAGCTGTCGTTAGATGTCCAGGTCAGCATGAGAGGGACGTGATGATTATGCTGCAGATTGTATTATTTTGAGTCTTGCAATGGGAAAGGTTCAAGCGCAAATTTGCTAGAGAAAAGAGCGAGTGTATACACACACTTGTATCCTAGCTCTTGCTGGGAGTTGTCGATCTGCTAATTGCAATATGGTCTAGCGAAAGCATTAATACAGAGGAAAGTTTTGTTCACAGGTAGTATATTGACATATGCTAGCAGAGGCACGAGAGCACAAAAATGACAGATATGATGCCTGAATACGGCGGTGTCGGAACTCAGAAAGCAGGATTGGCAGTTGAGCTTGAAGTGGTGGCACATAGGAAAGACGCGATCAGCAGATCACGCGTTGCTCATGCACCGGGCCGTCCGGCACGCCGGATTTTCCACAATGACCAGTGACCTTATCAGGGAGTTGACCATGGCCAGCACCTGCTGCCAGTGCTCTGCTGCTTTTGAAATTATAATATATATAATCAAAAATAAGGACAGTCCCTTACATCAGCTATCGGGGAGCCCTACCTGGTGGATAGCAAGCGCGGCCATCGAGGGGTTTGAGGAACAAGCTGGCTCAATCAGCGGGACCAGCATTCAATCGCAACTTACGAATTAGCGCAGCTTCTATGCTGGATTTACCGATACCTGTAGAGTGACGTATTTTGAGCGCGTGAGCGCAGAGTATAAGCTGAGGCAGGTTTGAAGGGAGGGAAGCTCGCAACGACTAGGTCATGGTAGGGTGGGTACCTGGACAACATCTGGCTCAAGAAGCATGAACGGAAGGAACTTGACACAAATGTGATTCCAAGGCCTGCCCCTAAAAGAAGGGGTAGGACACAAAAGACAATACGTAGGAACCGCAGAATTCAGCGAGCATGTAGTAATGGAGGGACAGAGCAAGAGGTGAAGGCCCCAATTTCAGTCTATACTTGTCAAACTACCACGAGAGCTTGAGCGAGCACCACTGACGTCTGTCTCTGACGCGTTTGTATCACCTTCGAGTTGTTCTTGTGCTCCAGTTTCGCGTACAGGTTCCTGAGAGAGAGCAGCTGAGGATCGGCTACGTCTTGGGGTCGCATCTCCTGGTGAGGAGCGGAAGCTAGGGATCCTTGACCCTGTGAACAATCGACATTAGCCTCCCACGGTCCTCCAATTCCTACGAGCAGCGATTTCAGGTACCATTAAGGCGAGGACTAAACGTATGACCCGGAGTAGAAGGGGGCCCGAAAAATGCTGGTAAGGATGCACTTGGCGAGGGCGTCGCGAGGTGTTCCTCGGATGCAGTGGGCGAGCTTTCATGAGATGCGATAGTCGCATCGACGGCTTGAGCACGGAATTCATTGGGAGTATCCAACGATGACGGGGATAATATGTTGGTGAAGGTTTGATCTCCCCGCCAAACCGCATCTTGGGTAGCTTCCGCGGCGTGATTCTGATCAGCTGGTACGAATAGCGTCTGTGAATCATACTCGTCATACAACAGCTCCGGTGGCGTTGTAACACCCAGTTGCTGCTCAGCGTCCCGTGGTGGTATTCGATGTAGCAGGCCAAACCTACACCAGTGCGTCAATTGCACATCGGCGTCTCATATTGAAAGGGACGACTCACCCGAAGACACAGCCCAGGAGCCCTTCACCACCCCAGTGACGGTTCGGGACCAGTACAACCTCTCGCAGAGCACTGTAATCAGATGGCATGCGCCTTGAGTCGTGAGAAACTTGGAAGAGAATGGAGCTCGGACACACTCAAAGTCGTGGGAATAGACATAGACACTGAGTGGTTTCTCCACATGCTGTACGAGAGGGTGAGAGGAATGTCCGATACCAAGTAAAAGTGAGCCAAACATACGGCCTCAACCAAGTCATAGAAATCACCTTCAGCGGAAAGCACGCCGCCAGACCAACCGATGATCCAGTCTCCATAAGGCACCAGTCCAGCACTTTCCGCGGGACTTCCCTCTGTGACATCTAGAACGTGCCAAACATTGTCCAAGGCCAATTCTGGCTTGACTCGAGCAGACGGTTAGGAACATATTGCTGAGAAAACAAGAATATTGCTCACCTCACAGACACGCATAGTGAGACCAAGCAGGGATGGCTTGTTTGGGCCTACTGAATCATTATCGTTGGATGTTTGATTCGCCGGTAATGCCCAATCGCGAGAGGGTACAATGGGAACTTCTACTTTGATTCTCAATACACCTTCCATGTTGATTCTAATAGTTAGTCACCTCGCGTTGCTTTGTTTTTAGAGTTCCAGACCATGAGTCCCAGAGACTTGCCCTCATGAGACTCTACTATCATCTCCAGTTCAGAGATATCCAGAGAATGTCGTGAGGACAATGTGTTCCCATCAAATCCCACGATGAAATCAAAGAAGGGCTCGATATTGGTGTGGGATGCTGGGGATGTAGCCGTTACACGGAGAACATGTAGAGCGCGAACAGACGAGGCATTGTGATTCACTGATTGACCAGCTCCCATTTATCCGTTGAGCGGGTAACGGGTAAGTCCTGTTCGAATATTGTGTGCAGGAGGTAAAATGGTTGATGTATAAGCTGAGGTGGAGAGCGATTGACAGTTTTGACCCTGAGGCTGCTAACGTTGGCGCTGAACGATGGTAACGGTCAAGGTCGCGAGCACGTGCGATTTAGAATCAGAAACGCGACGAGAGGACCAGTAGTAGTCCGCGACAGACGTTTTGCTCGTGTAGACAAAGAAAGCACACATTTTACTCAGGATCGCAACCTGGCTCAAGGCTTTGGATAATTGCACCGATCCTGCTGACTATCTATCTACCTATTAGTGGTTCGCAACGACGGATCACCGCATTCTACCACGACGCGTCTTACACAACTGAAGTCACACTGAGAGAAGATTTATTGGCGCCGCGGCCGGTGAGTGAGCTAGCAGTATTCTATGGAAATCGAGGAAAGACCATGTTGAGGTCGATAAGCGGCCCAGGAAGCAGAATATGTATCTGAGCGATCGCTCAGAGGATCCTGGCACTAGTAAGTCAGATGTCCGTCCATGGCTAAGCGCGGGGTTCAGACAAAAACTGTACTCAATTTTATAAAGATTGGCTTGAATTACAAAGGGTTTACACATGCCAAGCTGGAGAAATGAGATCCTTAAATCGTCGCAGGATACAGCGAAGGTGTCAGGCTCGCATCTGATTTTTGGGCGGTTTCTCCGTGCGCCGTTGTTTGTGATCGTACATATGCAAAGAGATCGGAGAAAGAATAAGCTTCTCAACTGTGAACGATAATCCGCTGATTTCAGAGGGAAGCAGCCAAGTTTTCCGCGAAGGAACCGATATAGATCCGAGAGGCGACAAGCCGTCCTCAGAGAAATGGCTCAAAGAGTAACAGCATACCGATCGGCACTCCGGGACCGAGAGCATGCGTCACTAGACCTGGGCGAAACGAAAACTTGCGGGCAAGAAGAATGATTAACGAGCTTACGGCCGAAGCTGGTACACTGTAGAACAGAGTAAGCCTGTGGGTTTGGGTGAATAGAGAAGCGTGTAGAGTTTGCTATTCAAAGAGCAGGAAGAACGAGACTGGGCAAGAATCTAAGCACATGAAAAGAACCATAGCACCATGGCTGCTATACTGTACAAGCTGGCTGCAGAGCTGGTACTGGGTATACCAGTCACTGTATGCTGCACTGGTACTTACCATTGGATGAGTGCAACTTGAAAGGATCAAGATGGGTGGCTGTGCAGTTCCAATCAACTGCTTCGAATCCACAGTCACTTGCTGTTCCTCGAAATTTTGGACTCCAGCAGTTCGTCAGAAAATCATAGCTTCTGGCTGCTATTCCGTGGAACGGCATGAGGTATGAGTTGAATGTATACTGTTTGAACACTCTTCTAATAATCCATATCCACCAAAGTAGCTGAATTTATGTTCCAGAGCCATTGCTTATTGAACCTGAACCGCATCCTATTTCGTTCTTCCTCACGACAGTCTACCCATGTCCTCTCTCATACCATCCCAAGCGCGCACACCTCCTTCTCACGAGCAGCACTTGTTTCCGCCAGATCACTCGGAACGCAGCTCACGCAGGCCGCAGAAAGCTCGTTGGAAACTGTAGACTCAGAGCCGAGCGTCAGTCATACCTCCCATGACTCCCACTGGATGCCTCTACCGCAGAAATCCGCCAACACACCACCCGAAACATTACAGGCCTGGTTTCTTGCAGTACAAAAGCAAGAGTCTACTACATTGATTAGCCTTGCTAAAGACCTCGTCAAGCGACATGCAGACAGGATAGGCAACTGCCAAGAGGCGATCGACCTCATTCTGAGGCTCTTACCCAGTTCTAATCTATCGTGTCCCACCATTCTCGCCCTTCTCAGGATATTCAATACTCGAGATCACCTCAATCGACTCTCATTCTCCTCTACATTAGAATTCACACGGCTTTGCCATATTTACGAGCGCACTGCTTGGCCATTTCATACCGACATACTCAAACTCCTCACCCCCGTAATTGTTCGTCATCTCGATAGGTATTCCGCTCCATCCGGTCCACAGGCTCTACAGTACACACCACCTGCCTTCGTCAAGATGACATTCGCTCTTGTCCGCAAATTCTTGAATCTCTCCCTACAACCTCAGGCACTCTCCGTCTTCGGAGCCTTAACCCAGACGCGACATATTCCAGAACAAGTTACTAGGGAGGTTGACACGTCGTCCAACAATTTCTCCTATATCATACGGTTCACATTGGCCCACGCCGCCCTTCACTGGGGCTGGCGCGCCTTAGCAGGAAGCGTACTGACAGACATTGTCGAAGACTTAAAGACCCCGCCTGAAGCGAGGCAAGGTATCTTCGACCTCATCTCCTCCTTACTGGATTCACCCGATCAAGGGGATCTATCTCTCTGCTCTCATGCCATACAGAAACTTCACAACAACAAGCACGCTACCTCACTCTTCGCCCCGGACTCGCTTGTCCACAAACTTTACGACCAGGCCCACCAACTCAACCAGCCGGGCGTCGCTGAAAATTTCTATTCCTTCACGCGGCTCATAAGCATATCCGGACAGCATAAATATCCAGTACCTAAAGGCGATACTGTAACTTGGTTGCTTAATCGTCTTTGCTATCACAACAGAAACGATCAATTGGCGCGGCAGCTAGTCACGACTGTTGTTGAAGAAGACGTGGATATCCCCATCACAGATAGAGCGCACTTTATCAATTTTGCTGCATCCTCTGGGTTCGCTACACAGGCAAGAACGCTTTGGGAGAAGTACTCCAGAGGTGAACACAGAGAGGTCGTTGTGGGGAATTCTGCAACGCTGCTCCGCATGACGAAGCTGTATGTTCACCTCATGCAACGCACAGAAAATTCCATAGAACAAGAGGGCTTGCCGTCTGCTTCCAACCGCAGAGTTCATGGACCTAGTGGCACTGTTTCATCTCCGGTCTCTACCGTCGAAATTTTGCAAGAGCGACTGAAGAGCTATCGAGAGTTTTCCGACACTGTTCTCCACCAGTTTCGCAAACTACACACCCCTCTCGAACAGGCTGCGCACTTCACCATCACCTCCCTCGCTAGAGCGTTGATCCTCAAAGGAAAATTTACGGAAGCAATGAATACAATCAAGGTTCTTCTAACCAGACAAGAAGTGCCTGATATCCACGATGTCAATGTCGCTTTAACAGCTGTCGCGATGCATGACCCTAGGACCGCCGCAGGGATGATCGGCCAGATACTGGAGAAACGGTTAATCCCGAGTCCTGCCACTTTTGGAACGGTGATCCACCAAGCTCTGGTCCATAAAGAGTACGATCTTGCCAACGACGTAGTCCAGCTCGCTCTCCAACAGGATTGCACTATCGACCTCAAGTCTCTTGCGTCTCTCATGCGAGCGAGTATCTATGAGGACCTTGAGCCGGGGGTGTTGCAAGCTAATATACGACGCGCGCTTTCCGTTGTTCGTCTGCTGGGGTCATCTCACATAGTCTCCTCAGTGCATACAGGAAAATACTTCATCACCGCCTCACTGAGGGCTGAGAGTCCCGTCTTGGCCTACCGATTCTGGAAGGAGTTGTTGATGAACAAGGCAGAATGGAACGACAGAGAGCACAAAGCCATTCGAAGTAAGATTGCACGGATGCTGACTGCTCATCAGCTTGTTGGCAAGATCAGAGGGGATCTGGTCAGGACGATGCAGTCTACCTTGCAACGGGGTGGCGGTAATCGACTGGATTCCCTTCGACGTTCTTCTGTAAAACCAACGGCATCAGGGAACGACCCTGGCGGTGGTGCGAAAGCGTAGCTGGACGGGGGAGATCCTGATTGGATAGGCAATCTCCGATAGCCGTTGGTATGGGAATATACCAAGATCGTTAGACTGTGACCGTAGCTGGGCCTGAAGGAGCGGTACCGGAGCCTTTTGTGTTTGTCCATCGAAGGGTTCGAATTCGAATGTGGGGGGCTCTGGGGTAAATGATTGAGAAGACAAATTGATACTGTTGTTGAACTCTAGAAGATCGGAAGTATTACGTGCGTGCCTCGGAGAGTTTAACCGGGATATAAGCGGTAGTGATTGAACAGAAGGATGCCATGCGCGGGATGAGTTTTGGGAGGAAATGATCTGTTGGGATGGTGTTCGAGCGCTTCCGGTAGAGTAGTTTGTTGAATCTAGCAGACCATTTGTTCGAGGCACGGGGTCATAAAGAGTGACGGTCTTAAGACTGGAGCCCATAATATAAATCACTGCTTCCTCGATATCCCTTCAAGTCCCTTTTTCACCTCCTCTGCAATGCCAATCGCCCGCACAAAGAAAGAATCCAAGTCCAGCTCATCCTCGACTGAAGAAGAGGTCGAGAATGGCAAACCTACGCAGAAAAGAAAGTAAGTTCCCTCAGCCTCCATCTCCGACGTTTCCCCGTCGCTTTGAATAGCTCGACTCCTGCGTTCTACCCCTGCCCCCCCTTTCTCCTTCTCCCATCTTTACATTACTACCTTATGTCATTTTTCTCCCTTTGCTATCCCTTTTGCTGTCGCTGACTCTTGTTTCTGCGCATTTTAGGCGTCAGTCCCAGAGTGAGTAACCACCTTCGAATTCCCTGATTCGTCATTCCAAACCTAGTCGTCGCTGAGCATCTGGCCGCAGGCTGTGATGCATGTCGAGCTCGCAAGGTGCGCTGCGCAAGAGACAACCCAGATGATCCTAGGCAATCCTGCAAACACTGCGTAACACTCGGAATACCATGTACTTACGATTATCAACCTAAGAAACGAGGACCCCCAAATCTGTACGCTTGCTCCTCTCTCCATCCCCAGATCTGGACTGATTTTGGCCTTTGGTCTAGGTATCTGCGTCGTCTTCAGGAGAAGGCCGCCGCCGCCGCCGCTAACGGCAATGGAACCGTCGTCGAGACTAAGCAGTGTATTAGCGAACAGCGCGAGCTGTCTGAGTCCCCTATTTCCCCACAACTAACCAACCTAACCGGACCTCCAACTGCAAGTCTCTCTCCATCGTGCGGTCCTGGGCAGCATGGCTCTCCTCCTACCTTCTCAGACGCCGCTCTGCCTTCCCCTCAACCTTCCCTGTCTGCTGGCCCTATACCACCCTCAAGATACCCGATCGCAGCAGATTCGTTCCATCCACACTACACGATGACTTCGATGGGCTACGGAAACCGGCCCTCCGATCCTTCCTGCAGCCCGATACTTCCAATAGCCAAGCCAGAAGACCCCCACCAGTTTCCCACATCTCCGGACTCTTTAAGCACCTATCCTTTGTATAATTGGTCCTATAAACAGCACCAGACCCTCCCATCTCACCCGCCTTCTCTTCCGCCATTATCGTATTATTATCGTCCGCACCGACTGGAAGATATTGCTCCTCGTGATACAATTTCCCTCATCATTGCCCTCTTCTTTGATTTCGTTTACCCACTGACACCATGTGTACACAAACCGTCCTTTATGGCCGATCTCCATTCACGAAGAGAAGAGCGGGATCCTCTGTTCTTTGCCCTTGTTATGTCCACTTTGGCCTCTACTCTGGTTCAAATGCCTCGGTCCTATTTGCCCATGGAGCGTATGGCGGTGCGGAAGCTAGCCCAGGTACGCTTTCCCGCCCATCAGGCTTCCCAATCTGACTTGGGTTTTCGTCAGACTTGCCACGAAGCAAGTAGGCATGTATCTGTCGCGTCTTACGACCCACCTACCTCTATGCATGTCGTCATACGATACTTGTAAGCAGCACCTTTTCCAGCGACCAAGGAGAATTTCTAACCCTCTCAAAAGTGACTGCGTCTATCACTTCTGCGAAGGTCATGATGCCACACAGGTACGCTGTTCTCTTCAGTCATGGAACTAGACTCACACCGCGCGCTATAGCATGCCGCTTTTGGTGAGGCTGCACACATAGCTGTCACTCTTCGTATGCACGAGGAAGCTTCTTACGAAGGACTGGATCCTATTGAGTGTGAAGTGCGCAGAAGAACATTCTGGCTACTCTTTGGAGGTCCGTAGCCCTTGCATCGGTGTCCTGCTTTGAGACTCATGACTGGCCAGCGGATAAATCAATGTCCATCCTTCTCGGCCGTCCCATCTGCCTACGAGATGAGGACTGCACCGTTCACTTCCCAAAAGAATTGGACGACGAGTACATCACTCCTAGTGCATACCTTCCTCAGCCGCATGGGAAAACAGCTCTCGTCTCTGGGCTCAACTATATTTCCAGGATTTTTGCGTTGCTAGGAGAGATCCTTGTTCGCATACGGGTGGACAAACGATCTCCTCCACAAGGCCAATTTCTAGCCGCGCGGCTGGAAGAAGTACAGTCTCTTCACAGTCGTATCCTATCGGCCCTTAGCCATGCCCCCGAACCGCTAAGGCTGAAACCTTCAGTCACATCTTCACACCTTTCCTCTGACTACGGAGGCGCCGGCTTTCGCCAGGCTACCTTTGCTGAGGTCAAAGATTTCTTCGACAATCCCAATGCATCCAGGGCCAACGCTCTCAATCCCTTCCTAGTCATGCAGGCTAACTTGTACGTGACACAGGTAAGTGTACAGTCTTCGATGATGGCTTTTGTATATTCACTTAGGTGCCTGATAGCAACTCGTCCGGTTCGTCATAGAGCAATATCGCGATGAGCTCGTCACCTCAATGCAAGGTCCTATGGACGAGCGGCAGGTGGCCGAGGACAGAGAAGCAGTTGCCAGTGATCTACTCAACATCCTTCATAGGTAAGCTCCGTACTAATCAGCAAAGCAGCATGGTTTGCTTAATTCTGGTTCTCCAAAACAGCATTCCGATACAGTCCATCGCTACGAACGGACCATCTTTGGTTGGTTCATCTTTGATATATGATTACCGTGGATTCACCGGTTGATTTTGCCCCTGGGTCGCAGGTTCACAAGGTTCGCTTCGTCGCCTCAACGTTGCTGGATGCGGTCCGGAAAGCAGACACAGCGCCGGCTTCTGCGGCGCGTGCTCATGCGTACCTATGTTCGTTACTCTTGAAAATTCTCCATCATGTTCTAACTGGAATGCATTTTACACAGGGGATTTCTTAAGCATCCTCAGCGAAATCGAAAGGAACTATTTGTGAGTTGTCACCCCTTCTGGAACCGCTTGTTTTGCATTTTATACTCAT
Organism: Agaricales sp. HM26-F1; assembly: GCA_002718315.1. Lineage (NCBI taxonomy): Eukaryota > Fungi > Basidiomycota > Agaricomycetes > Agaricales > Agaricales sp. HM26-F1. Next base: position 657,448 of record NIBX01000158.1, read on the forward strand.
GACTGTCGATTCGTTGTAGAATGGATGATGATAGGGACGGAACGTCCAGCGGTGACGGGCTCAATCAAGCTTGATGCTCCTGATTCCTTCTGGAATCCACCCCCCTGGTGCTCAACAGTTCAGCGTCATCTGGTCACGTTTATGTGTGCTTCGTCGACTTGTTTATTCCTCTTTATTTCTCTAGCCATTCAGCGGTGATGCTGTCTGTACCGGAAGCAGTTGTTCCACTCTTTGTATTTTTTGAGCATCTCGATGATCACCTTGTATCCACTACTAAAGGACAGCTGACAAATTCTATACCCGGAGCCATCCTTTTGACCGCTGTCATCTCTACTGCGTTTGTCCAACGGGGTTGTATCATTTTGCCTCAAGCATCGGACTTTTCTTTACACAGCCCTGACGGGTACCGTCACCCAGATCCTCTGCCAATGAAATCTCACTGATCGCCATGATTGTACTGTATATCTTTCATTATAGAATGTTGATCCTTTGGAGATCGATGCTGCAAAGCGTTCCAGCAGGGCCAACGCCTGCCTTTTGATGAGTGTCCCTAGCTCTATCAGAATCAGGGAGAGACGATGTAAGTAAGCAGCAATGTAATATTATGCAGTAGTTGTCACTCCTAGTACTTAGTACTCAGTACTCAGACCTCGGAGTCTTTAGCTGTAATTTGCCTTGCGTTGACTATGATTCATTGTTTGTGCTTGCTGTGTCTTTGTGGCCACGTGCTAAAGCGCTAAGGCGTTAATCATAATAACATCAACAAGGACCTCCTGTTACTCTAACCGTAGAGTGCCAGGAGGACGCGCTCCTCAGCCTTCTCCATCATGTCATTACCAGATAGTCCAAAAAGCAATCCTGTCCAAATCACTGAGGGTATTGAGATATCTAGCTTTACCTCTAACATGTGAACTGAATTCATCCATAGATGAAGCAGCACTATACGATCGCCAAATACGACTATGGGGACTTGATGCTCAGCAAAAGTACGCGCCTTGTCAACCCAGCTGTCCATAATCGTCCATGGGCAACCGAAATACAACTGAGATTACTCTGATAGGATGCGCAACGCCACGATCCTCGTGCTTCGGCTCAGAGGAACTGCTACCGAGACGGTGAAGAATATAGTCTTAGCCGGAGTCGGCAAGATCTTGATTCTGGACGAGAATATTGTGACCCCGGAAGATCTAGGTGCTGGCTTCTTCTTTAGAGATGAAGATGTAGGGAAAAACGTGTGTCTAAACACTTTTCCCCTCCTCTTGGTTCGGCAATTTACTGGTGTTTCCTCGGTTCCTTCTCTCAGCGGGCAGAGGCTGCCAAACCGCGCATCCAAAGCTTAAACCCACTCGTCGCAGTTGAAACGGTTGCGTCATGCTTGTCCACTGACCTAGAGGAACTGAGTGGCCTCATATCCTCCGTGGATTTGGTCTGTGCTACTGATTTCGGCCGTGATTTCTTGGTAGGTTGAGAGATTTTTCCTTCGCATTACTCTTTATTGATTCCACGCTATTCCTCGGCGCTCACACAGGTTCGTGTCAACGAAGTCTGCCGTCAGTTTAACAAGCCGTTGTATGCCGGAGGTACCTATGGATTACTGGGTTATATTTTCTGCGATTTATTATCGCATAGATACCTCTCCCCGTGAGTAACTCATCCTTCGGTTCCACCTCCCTCGTTGAACCTACTTGATTTATATAAGTACGCATTGACGTATCTCACCAGTGATCGCAGCCAGGTTAAAGATGCACCGCCGAGAACCATCAAACTCACCGCGTCTTATCCCCCACTGAGCCAAGCCCTGTCCTTCAACTGGTCCACTCTTTCCAAACGTCAGACTAAAGAAATCAATCCAGCTACAATCCTCACAATACTAGGTATGCACCTACACCTGCGTGAAACTATTCCATAACCCTAACCTCTTTTTGATCAGCTCTTTGGGAGTTTGAGGCGCAGAGTGGGGTGTTACCTAGCGACTTGGAGCATGTCCCACAGCTCGAAGCATGGTTTCGTGCCTTAATCACGAGCACTGGAGTGAATGCACAGGTGCTTTCATCACCTCCTTCAGACCTTCTGCGGTACGTGATCCTCGAAGCTGAATAGGGACTAAACCGATGATCGTCTTTTTCTGCCATTTTCCACTTCTTTCAATCAGAGCAATCGCGACCACCGCAAATCACGAGTTTTCACCAGTGTGTGCTATCGTCGGTGGAATCTTAGCCCAAGATATTCTCAAATCACTAGCCGCTCGGGAACCCCCGATAGCGAACTTCTTTGCTTTCGATGGAAATACAGGCTCAGGAACTGTCTGTCGTATGCACATGGACCCATAGCACCGCAGTGGAGTACATTGATGATTCGATTACGTCCATGCACCGTGATGATAGACTGTGTTCACCTCTCATAATAGAGCAAAAAATGAAACAGTCACTAGTAGCTGCTAGATTAACTAAGAGTAAGACGAAAATAAGTTTAAGTGTAAGATTGTTTACTGTAAGAAAGGTCGATCTGAAGTCCACAACGCCTGGACTACGGCGACCGTATAGTATCCCAAGACCAACTGATTAGCTGAACGACAGTGTTGCCTGACCTCTTTCCGGATCAGACATCCTGTGTACACGGACCTGAGGACCGAATTGAACCCCACTCATGTCCTGTGGGGTAATTAAGATGTACTGCTTCTTGTCGGAAGAGCTGGCGGTGTCAATCTATTGACAAGTGTCACTCGCGCGAAGGAAGCCGTATGCAGAAAGAGAGAGACTGACCATCATCTTCATACTGGTCCGGCGATTGATTGCATCCATAAAGACGTCGAACTCGTCTAGGCATCTTAAGGGGCATCCAATAGACTCCCAGAGCGACAAGAGCAAACAGATAGTAGAGAATGACTTCTCTCCGCCACTTAGGGAGCTTGGATCCTTATGTCGGCTCTGTGTACCTACCATATCATCGGTTTGGACCTGAAGGGACATGACTTAGCGTGACGATCGTCATAGGCGCGGGACGGGTACCTTGAGCGTAAGTACTTGGCTATCATGGTCAAACATGACCTTGCCATAATATCCCCGATGAGAGAGATTGTAGCCGAAAATGATCTTGCAACGCAACGCAATATGGCGGCGGAAATCATTCCATCTCGTGATACGAGAAAACAGAGAATCCTTGAGCTCCTGCACTATTATGTCAGGACTGTGGTCCAGGAGTTTCGAATAGGGACACTGACGCTATTAAGACCCTTCATAGCAGACAAGTCTTTTTCCACCATCTCAAGTTCATCTCGACGCTTATTGAGTTCGGTCGTGATCTCTTCAACGGAAGCCCCTTGCCTACTTGAGGTTCAATATCAAGACGGCGATGAAGTAGGAAAACGTACTTCTTCTCTCGAGCTGCGAGAGCTTCCTTTGTCGATTTAAGTAGACGTGTGACGACTTCCACAGATCGAGGATTCTCCCAACGAACGGGAGAAAATTGCTGAGCAGCTTCTGTCCAGTTCTAATTCTCGTGAGTGGATTGAAAGAAGGGACTAGTCCGTAGCAAAAACACATACGGCGAACTCTTTCTGAGTATTATCGCAAGTTTTCTGTAGCTGTTCGAGTAAAATTTTCTCGGTGTTGTACTTCTCTTGGTAATGGTCCTTCTGTCTCTGGGCATTGAAGCGTACTTCTACGGCGCCCTGCGTCTTCTCCTATCCCCAGAATTATTCGTGTCAGTTTCAATACACAAATTGAGAACGCATAATCACGTACGACGACGTAGTCCTTTTGCTGCTGGAAGTCACCGATCTTGCCCTTGACGACGTCTAGTTCGCCCATGAGGGATGCAATCCCGTCGTTGATATTTTTCATCTTGATCTGGAGAGTCTCGAATTGGGCTTTGATGTTTGTCTTCGATGTCTCTGACTCCTAAGATGCTTTGCGTTAGTAAGAATCGATGAGATGCAGTATGTTGTGTTACCTGCTTTGCGATCTCTAGCGAAGCCACTTCAACTGGCAGATCATTATTGACTTCTTCCTGCAATCGATCACGCTGCATTTTGGTGTTACGATGCTGGCTCCATGCTTGCTGCTCCTCTCTCTATAAGGCGTAGAATAACAAGGGTCAGCGAAGAGAAGGATGATGAACTAGATGAAGTAACAACCTTGAGCCTATCTGCGGCTTGTCGGGCCATTTTATAGGCCTTCATCTTCTCCTGGAATGCAAGATCGGCAGAGCGAAGAGATTCTTCAGCCTCGTGTAACTGGTGTTGAAGGTTACTAGTTATGCACCAAGTCAATACTCCTCGTGAAAGCTCTTGGAAAAAAATTACCTGATCTGTTCAGAGATGTTAGCACCCCTGAAAAGTCCGGTTGCAGGGTTTCTAGGGTTAAGCTCTGATAGGCCAGTGGAGGATCCACCCCCCTCTCTAATTACTGGCGGTAAGTTCTTTTTCGATGAATTCTATCAGAAACACCCACTGGTATACAATGACTCTCATCATGTCGGCACTCCAGCCAGAACCTCCTCCCAAAGTCTTGAGCTGGCTGTCAAGCTCTTTACGAGTGAGACCCAAGACAGTGCGTTCAATTCCACTCTGGTTAATTAGGATGCGCTTAACAAATTCGTTAGAGAACTGAGCGGGTCATTTAGTATGATATGCCTGGTCTAGGAAGTGGATAACCGACGTACATCCAAAGCACGGAGTACCGTCATATATCCTTGGGGAGGCTCTCCACCGGAATAATCGAAAAGGTCTGGTTCGTAGATAACAATCGATGTACCATGACTAATTAAAAGTTAGAACGACGATTTCGGGGCAAGATACCATTTCAACTGACTTTTGAGATTGATCAAGGATTTGCTTCAACTGTGGGCGATCCCGGGCATCCGTGATAGCATACGATAACAGACTATGAGCCAGCTGGCTACGAATCACAGTAGCGTATTTCGGCTCTCTGAGAGTGACATGCATACCCAAGGGTCCCAAGGGAGGTTGGCCCATCCAGCGAAGGGAATCGATCTTTGCCCGAACACCTCCAACATTCTTTCCGTAAGCAGCAAGAGAATCACTTTGTTGGGCACGACATTGACTGATAGAGTTCTGCAAGTTCAGGATGCGATCGTTGATGGACTTGTTATCGCGTTCCATTGCTCTGCCTTGTGCTTCCAAACCTTGAGCCGTACTTGTCTGTTCATTTGATTCGTGACCTAGAGACTTAGCACGGTGCTCCGTTTCCGAGAAGGAAGCCTGGAGATTCTCCAGGCGGATTTTTAGTTCTTCGCGTTTGTCGGAGTTTGATGCTGATGCACGTTCATTCTCCTTGGCGATCTGGGCTTCGTAGTCTTTGATTAGCTCGTTGCAAGCCTTGAGCTCGGCGTTCATTTGCCTTTGCTCTGTCTTGAAGTGGACGAGTTGGTCAAGCTAAGCTAAGCTAAAACGATAATCGCATGCGCGACCTACTTTGCAATTTGAGAGATTATGCTGAGCTTCCCGAAGGGCAGCGGATATCCTTTGCCTCTCGTCATTATGATGATCTATAGTTCCCAGAGAATCAGCCTCGGCTTCGAACCGCTGGACCTGAGCAGTTGCTACGGCTAAAGTTTCCTGTGTATTATCGTCAGTTCAGAGGGGTAGATGTAACTGCAGAGAAAGACACCTACCTCGGCTTTATCGATGCTCGCCTGAATCTTCTGCATTCGACCCCGCTTCTTTGCGACCTCGGTCAATTTCTCTTCCAGGTCCTGAAGAAAAAGAGATGTATCAGAACGATACAAAGCGGTAGATATTTTTGAGGCCGAATACCTGTTCCTTGGCTGCCACATGAGCCCAAGCAAGTTCCTTGTTCAGGATCTCAACCTTCTTCTTCTGCTCCACAGCCTTGTTGGCCTCATCATAGCGGGTCTTCGCCTCTTCATATTTCTCGCGAAGTTCTGGGAGAAGCTGCTCCTTCTGCTCGAGGACCCTTGCCGTTTGAGTAATATTGTGAAGGCAAGCATCATACTCGTCTGAAAGCTGCTGCAACTGCGTTCCTTTCAAGAAAAGCTGGATACTTGTAAGTCGGGTCACGAATGAACAAAAGAGCTTCACTAACTTTGTACTTCTCAGAGCCATTCGAGGCACTCAGGAACTGTCTGGATAACACAATCAGCGAGTGATTCTAAAATCATAGGCTCAAAGGAACCCTTACCGAGCCGAATCTGGAACGCAATGAGAAATAGAAACAGAACGAATGACGGAAGCGCATACCTTGGGTAAGAACGTTCATAGGGTTGTCCACCTGGATATTCATGTGATCGCAAATGGCGGAGAGTTCCTCTTTCCTGTTCGATACGAGGGTACCAGTGGCACTGCAGATTTTCCATGTTGCGGATCCATCCTTCGTAAACCTTCGCGTAATGCGGATGCTCTTCCCAAAAACTTCAGGTCTGTACGCTTCCTCACCCTGGTTTTTCAGAGAAAGTGTGACCTCAGAAATCCTAGGGACTCCCTCCGTGAGAGCATGTAGTCTGTGTGAGCCACTGGGGACTTACGATTCCCCCTCTTTGATGAAGGACTTCAATCCGTTGCCACGACCCGTGGAGTTTGATTTGCCTCCCAAAGCGACTGTAATCGCAGACAAGACGGCACTCTTGCCACCTACAAAGAATAAGGGCACTATACATGAGTACAATGATAGAAAAGCGACGCACTCCCATTGTGGCCTGCCAAGTGAGTGATTCAGTAGGGAAGAAAGTAGCTAAATAAGATCTGGCTCACCAATGATGAAGTTGATTTGAGGACCGAAGCTGAAGGTGAGATACTTGTGGCACATAAAGTTATGCATCTCGACGGTTTCGATAATGCCATGGTCGGCGACCCCCTGTTGTGTATTCAATAAAGCGGCCTACGGCGCGTTCGAAGTTACTCACACCCCTTATCTTCTGTTTGGCTCTAACAGCTTCTCTGATCTGTTCACCATGCTCTTCCTCGAATTCTCCCGCCTCACCGTCTTCCATATCTGTGTCGCTATCTTCGGCGTCTCCCTTCCTCGCTTTAGACTTGCGTTTGGACGAAGAGGCGACGGGTTCATCATCAATGTCTACGACTTCATTGTCTTCTCTTGCTCTCTTCGAGCTAGACGGGTTGAAGTCCTCGTCGTCCGAGTCGGCTCTGGAGAGACGTTTAGGCATAGTGGATGATGGTGGTGAAAGACAAAGAGCTCAAAGCGCGTCTGAGTCGCGTCGTGACGCGTGATGGATCGTTGTAGATCACATGATGCAATATCCTCTTGATTAGTCATCAGTGATGGAGTTGATACGCACATGTGGCTGTTGCTGCGCGAATCATTCCCTCTTCTCAACTTTCTTGTGCGAGTCCCCACTACAGCGCCCTCCAGCGCGATTTCTCTCTTTTACACCCTCACGGTCCTTCCCTGTTCTAACGCCTGACCATAAGTAACTATCGCAAAACTTGGGCTACCTGTCCCCAGCGCAACTTTACACCCCCCTCACGCAACTTATTCACCAATGCCTCAATCCGATTATTCTTCATACCAGTACGTACATCTTGCTTAACAGTACCAGCCCTCCCTCATACCTAGTCCAGTCAGGACAGTGGAAATAGGCACAATGCCCAGGCTCGCCAAATTCCATCTCCCCAACCATTGACTGTAGTTGCTCCACGACCCGGATACGCAGCTCCCATCTCCGCTCTCGACAAGCTCTCACGTCCGGAACCTGCTGCTCAGCGTTCCACGGATTATCCATTTGGCGGATTTGGTGGCGGCCCAGGCCAGAATAACAGTTATCCTGATAATTCCAGTTCTTCACCGCTTTCTGTTCCCAAGTCGCCTCACCCTCTGAACCCGCCCATCTCTCCGATCACCCCTATATTTGCTAGGGCATCCCCTGCACCTCGGGATGTCAAGTTCGAGCCCGCTCGGCCTATCATGCGGGGCAACAAGGAAGAAACTCTACTCCCTAAACGTGGTGAGAGGGGTGATGACTTTTGGCGACGATTCAGCATGGTCGTCAAAGAGGAATCGACAGCTGGTACCAAAGAAAGGTTGGCCTCGTCATGCTTCGAGCTCATTGATGAGACTAATTGCTTTCCATAGTATTTGGTTACGAAAAACTCAGAACGGCACGACCCGCCTCTCTCGCTGGGTTTGGATTGTAGGAGTTATACTGCTTATCGTGAGTGAAGGTTATTTCCAAATTTTATCCGGCTTCGCTTCTTATTCTGCTCTCGGCAGGCCATCGCCGGAGGGATTGGATTGGGATGGTACTTCTCCCACAACAAGCCAGATCATCAGCGTCCTTCTGCTTTTGGCGGCGTAGGAGACCGTGTTGGAACTCCAGAAGAATCGACTGCAGCTCCTGCTGCGGGTGATTCCAATACAGCTCGCATCGTTAGCGCTACACATACTGTTGCGCGTAGAGCTCCCGAACCCACTGCGTTCCAAATTACTTCTGGTGCTATCCCTCACCTTACAAAATCCTCTTTCAAATCTCGTCACTCCAAGAAGCACTCCCACACTTCCTGAAGAAATCACATCTATCGTCCTGGCATTTTTTTCGTGCTGTCCACTCTTTCACGCATTGTAACATTCTCCCGCAGTGTTCGTCCTTTTGACGTCTTACTGATACCCCCTTCACGCTCACACGAGTGTATCACACTGCTGGCCGGTTGTATTTATTATACTTCCACCTTCAGTAGGTACTACACCCTGTATATATCCCGGCTGCAACAGCTTCCTCCTCTAATGATATCCTTTGGATATCATGCCCTATATGCTATTATGGCTGATTTCCTTCCTCTAACACTACAAATCTACTTGTCGAACACAAGAGGACCTTCCTAGTCAGACTAAATATCAAGTTCACCACGCATGATTTGGGTGGCTCTCCCTTCCAGAAAGACATGCTTCACTTCGCCAGAGGTATTGACATCCACGACTACTGTTATTTCGCTCCTACGCCCCATCTCTACGCCCTGAACAACATTCAAGGTCCTCTGTCCCGGGCCCTTTCGTTGGCACAAGTACCCGCACAGTGCGCTCGCCGCCGATCCAGTAGCTGGATCTTCTGTCGACCCAAGGAAGAATCTGGTCCTTACAACATTGTTAGGACATATGACATATGCATATAGACCTGTGACTGGACCAGCCCATTCGCCTAGATGTTCTGCCGGAAGAGAGAGCCTAGGAGTAGGTTCAAGGCGGGCCAGTGCATCCTCGGAGGTAAGTGCGAGGAGGAAGAAGGTCATCCCTCTGACAATAGAAACCACTGGTACTGGTGCTGCAGAGCCGTCCACGTAGTCTGCATCAACAAGCCTCGTCTGCAAAGGCTTGAGCTGTGGATGAGTCGAGGGTTTGTGGATCTTAAACGCGCTTGGAGCACGAAGCCTGACGGTCTGTGTGGGAGAAGAAACAGCTTTCACTGGAATGACACCAGCCTTGGTCTGGAGATAGATCTCCGTGAAGGTGGTGGAGGGGAATTTCATGGGTAGCAGAGTGTTGAGGAGGTAGGTCCCTGTGCCTACGGTGGGGTGCCCAGCGAAAGGAATCTCATCATCAGTGATGAAGATGTCGATAACGACTGGACTCTTGTCTAAGGCCGCGAGTGACAAGCCATCTTTTGGAAGTGTATCGTCGTGGATGAAGACGGTCTCTGATAGATTGAATTCTCGAGCGATGAGCTGCTTCTGCTCCTGCGATACTTTAGTTGAGGAAGGAATATGCACGATAGCTAGGGGATTGCCGATGTAGGGTGTGTCAGTGAAGACGTCGAGAATAACATAGCGAAGGGTGATTTTGGACGACATGGCAGTGGAAGATAAGCAGCTAGATTCAGGTCGAGTCATCTTTCACGGATCATAGAGGACTACACGGCCTGGGTTGCTTCGTATTCAAGTAGGATCATTGATTGTCTGGACATATAGATTCGCTGGACATCAGCAGGTAGAAGCGTTGAAATCATCATGATCAGGCTTGCCTGAAAGCGACTTGGAATGCGAAATGCATTGACCTCAGTTGAAAGATGAACTTCAAAGGCTGCAAAACGATCTATGGCGTGGCTTGTTGGGGATAGCTAGTGCTAAGGCCAGCAGTACTACAGTAATACTAAGATGAACAGATCGCCTCAAGTTTGATCGGAAAAGCATAGCGATCACGATCATAGCGCCCATCAATGATCCATGATCCGGCAGATCAATCAGTATTCATGATCCGGACTTCATCAGCCTAGCCCTACTATGCCCGACTGCTCTGCACTGGGCACATGGGGACGAACTTGTATCTGCTCCCACTATGTCTGCCGCAACCTCATTCCTGTCCTACACCTCAGATTTCCATCCTCCATCATCCCTTACAAGCCTTACATTAAAGGCCTAACCTCTACCCTCAAATGTTCCTCTGCGCTAGCGCTCAGCATCACAACTAACACATTGCGATGTCTACTTGTAACCTCATCAGGATCACCGCCTTCAATTACTCTCGCCCTGTACTTCATCTTCGCCGCTGAACCAGCCCATCTCCTCCTCAGGTACCATTTGGACATGGCCTGCGTAGTATCTCGCTGCTCTACGCTACTGTTACTCCTGTCGACCTTCACTTGTCTCGTTCGGCCATCTGTCTCAGCCCGCTTCAACGTAACCATTGACGACACGGACGGTGATCCTACAACAGGGACACACATATCGTACATACCTCAAGGCGGTTGGACTTCATCTTCCAACTGCTCTACATGTATTGTTCGCTTGGATCCAGCCAGAGTACAATCAGTAAGAGCCTTTCTCTGCCTTTCCCTCGCAGCACCTTGAACATCCATTCAGGGAACCTGGCACGATACGACCAGTAACTATCTGGGAGGTAGTATGTCTTCTGCCTCTGTGTCGTTCAAAGGTGAGTTGGACTCATTGCTTCGGCAATCTCGACTCATCGCTTCGGCAATCTCAACTCATCGTGCTGCAGGAACCGCTGTGTACGTCCAAGTCGTTCTCGGGGGGAACCAACACCAAGGACTTCGTGGCACGGACGCCGAATACTATTTCAGCATCAATGGCACAAGAATCAGCTCATTCATTCAGCCGACTCTCAACATCGAGGGAGCTGATCAAGACGGTTATGCTTATAATGTCACTGCTCTTGCCCTCCCGGACCTTCCATGGGGGACGCATTACCTGACCATTGACGTTGGACACCCCGGAGGCTCAGAGGTACTGATGCTGCTGGACTCTATAATATACACGTTGAGTTATTTTTACTTGTACTCTACGTATTTTTGTTTATTTCTCTTGTACAGACACGACGATCCTCCAGCACCTTCCCCTATGCCATCCTCTCCACCCCCCTCTGACCGTGTTGCTGAAGGATTGCAAGATGAAAGCAATCCTAAACTAATAGTTGCGATTATCATTCCGCTGGTTTTTCTTACCCTCGCCTTTTCCCTGCTTACCATATGGCTCCTTCGGCGGAGGAGAAGGGCAGACAAAATGGCTAGAATGCAACTTACACCTCTTCCCTATACTGAGGTGTTTGGGCGTTCGTCGTACCAGACCACATCCTCGATTCACTCCTCTTTTCCCGTCAATCCGTCTCCAGAGCTTACAGAACTTCTGGACGGATCTACACAGAGCTTCAACACGATGCATCCTAGACAATGGGACGTTAGTCAATGGCAACATCATTCCCAGTCTCTCAATGCCGCATCAAGGGAAACCTTGTACCAGTTCAACGCACCGTACAATCTCGTTCCTCATAACCGAGGTTCCAACGCATTGTCTTCTCTTCCTTCTGCTGTTCCACGTTCCGTCGCTGATACGATAGTTTCCGATCGTCCTAAGCCCCCTCCTTACACTAAAGTCCGTATATAGTCGGTCGGTTTCGTCACTATATATTTTCTCTGTTATTTGTAGCTGGGTTTTAGCTGGATTCCAGATTTCGGGGTTGTATTGAATCGTCCTGCTGATTCATGGACTTGTCGTTGCTTTGTGTATTTGCTAGATTCTTGAGAACACTGCGAGCTGAGGCAATATTACATGTAATATTGAGGTACACAGTGGCCATAAGCGAGCGCTATAACTGATGCAGAAAATGATGGAATGGTCTGCGCTAGGTTTACAGTGGGTGACCGGAGTCCGGTGACTTTGCTAATGAGGCTAAACTCTCACTTGCCCTCACCGCGTCTGTCTTCACGCTATCTCCCTTCTCTTCGCATTCTACCTTCCCTCCCGCATTCTTCCCAGCCGTTTATCATAGGCGCAAGGTGATCCATAATTCATCTTTTATTGGGACCATAATCATATTTCCTACCAGTGACAGTGAGAATGGCTATGACCCAGACGGCAGTTGGGGTTCCTGGGCCTTCTTGGGACGAAACGATCGTCCCCACGCTCAGGAAACGTAAGATCATCTTAATTTTTCACTCTAATTCTAGAGCTTAGTACAATGCCCAACAGGTCTACAACAGGAGAGTCGCACGTTGACGCAGCGCATGTCCACCATTTCCATCACTTCTTCCACTCATGAGGGCGCCGACAACAGTACCTCTGATCACCCGCGTCTCTCAATGAGCTCTCAGAGACCCACACAGTCCCCAGTTCCACCAGAGCAAGCAAGAACATCAACAGATCGCGCCCGACCAATGCGTTCGCGGACATACTCCCAGCCTCTTGCATTCCAGAACAAGTCTGCGGCTGCGAACCCAACCCGCCTTGGGTCCCCTAGCTCGCCGAATTATGTCAAGCCCACTCGAATACCACAGCCCACTCGATCTCCTCCAATTCAGCAGAACGGTTTCACAGACCACAAGCCACAATCACCCTCCCTCTCAGCCTCTATTCACCAAAATGGTCTAACTCCTACCTTACATACCCCATCAAGGCAACCCTCGGGAATTCTCCGGGAGCCCGCGCCTTTCGATCCCAATTCCGAGTCCCGCTCAGATCTTTACTACGACGCGGATGAAGGGGGAGAGAACCTACCTAAGGCTTCTATGGAGTCGGAGGAGCATCCATACGAGCACTGGTACCGTGGAGAGTCATCGAGAAACGGTGGGGTAGGAGAGCTGAGAGTAGGTCGAAGGCAAGAAATGCTCGACATAGCAAATTATGGGCATGAGGTCCGTGCTCGGAAGCAAGCTTACGCAGCTCAAAAGGAAGCCCAGCTGCGCTCTCAGGCCATGGAGCTTTCTGGCCCGGCAACCAGGCGAAAGCGTGCAGACAGCGTTGGACCAGAGAGTAGACGGGGAAGCTTGTACGAGGAAGACGAGGATATGGACCAGATCTACGATTCGTATTATGCTGAGAATCAAGACGAGACAATCAATGCTAGTTTGGACATCAACAGGAGTACAACACCATCTCATATACCTCGCCCATCCTCTCGGCAACGGACAACGCCAACTCCGACACAAGGTCAACCCTCGAGCTCACGGTATCAACATGGCCCACCACCTTCCGCTATGTCTTTTGGTCCTGGGATGCAGCGTGGAGCGTCAGAGCCACCGCCTTCTATCAACCGTGTTGGTGGTACTTCCCCAGTTATTACCCCTGATAAACGTGTTCGTAAGAATTTGAATGTGTCTGTGGAATCTTCACCTGCATCGGTGAATTCCAAGAAGATGAACGCTACTGCTATGAACAGAGCCAAGAAGGAGCGCGAAAGGAAGGAGAGGGAGAAGGAGCGGCGATCTGTTGCTCAATATCCCGTAGAGGATTTTGATGGTGATATGGCGGACGCTATTCCTTCCTGGACGCAACCAGTGAAGGCAGAGACAAGTGGGAATTGGGATGACGTGAGTGGTGTCGATTTGACTTGGTGGTTTAGATACTGATTGCATCACTTCCCAGGTCGTTTTGCCAGCCGTTGCACGCAAGAAGGGATTGAACGGCTACGTTGTAGCGGATGGTAGTCCAAGGGTTCGAGAGGAACCACAAAGCATAGAACCAGTGTGTAGTCCTTTGGCTCCCTGCTCTCATCTTTTAACGCTTCGCAAGGCGCCTGGCACGTTCGGGTTCAACCACGATAAGTATCGTCAACCGCGAGGCGACACCGCCGGGGACAAGGAGAATATCCCATTGGATGACTTTGGTCTACCGACAGAGGGGCGCCAAGGCAACGCCCGACCTATGCCCATCCAGGACGGACAATCGCCCCCTCGCAAGACCTTCGGAAATCCACCACCTCCAGACTCCCCTGCTCCTTTTGCACATTACATGTCACCTCCGACGTCGTACAACCAACAAGAACCACAAACCTCGCGGACCTCTCCACCCCAAGAGGAGGTTGAGGAGAAAAGTGGCGGATGCTGCAAGTGTATAATTATGTGAAGCAGCGCGGACTTTCGTGTTCTTTTTAGGATGGTTCTTTTTCTTCGCTTTTCTTCTTCGTGGCTTTCACTGTTGATTTAATTTCCTCACACATCAGCCTTTCTTGTCACTTCATGACCTTCAACGATCTCTTTATTACATGTTCTTTTCAGTTGTTATAATCGTTCTTCCCGTTCACTGACTGTCGGTCAACTTCCACTCCCTTGCACTATGCTTCTTTTTCTTTCTTGCACCATCATTATTCCTCCACACTCATTCGGCTTCCTTTTTGTATTTTGTGGGCCTCCATCTTCGTCACACTTCCCACACCTCTCTTCCTCTCTCTCTCCCTCTCTCTCTCCCTCTCTCTCTCTCACTCGTCTTCCCTATCCCCATTTCTGAATCTTACTATACGATACATTATTCGATACCAGATTGAGTAATCAAAACTACGCCGCGGATGTTTTCCCTCGTCGTTTTATTCCTCTTGGATGCCCAGGTCCTCCTCCACCTTGTTACATAAGCCACAGTATATCAAGGCGTGCTCACAAGGTCCGCCATTGGCGCTTTGCACTCTCACCTTCTACACCCACCACCTAACAGTGTATCTGTACCAAGATCATTACTTACCATGAGTCAACGAGGAGGGCCCAGTTCTAGGGGCAGAGGGAGAGGTTTCGACGGTAACACCAATAGAGGTGGTCCCCGTGGCGGTGGTTTCGCCGGCGGCGGACGAGGTCGTGGTGGGCCGCCCACCGTCTTCCGCGAGGGCCACCCTGTTCAGGTCGATTCACGACTTGCTAACAACGCTGAATCTAAGGCAGTCGCTGCCTTCAAAGACGTCCCATATAATCCTGTTAGACCCTTGCGACCAGGATATGGCACTCTCGGCCAACCAATCGTTCTCAGAGCAAATTTCTTCGCCCTCAGACTACCCAAGGGGCCGTGGTACGAATATGCCATCGAGATCACTCCCAATACCGACATCAATCGTATTAAAGCACGATTATTCCAGCTATTGGAGCAAAGTGCACAGTGCAGGCCATTTTTGCCTCACATCGCACACGACGCAAGCCAGAAGCTAGTTTCCGCAAAGAAGCTCCCTGAGCCTCTGGACATCCAGATCCCGTTTGTGGAAGAAGGTGCTACTGCACCTTTACCAGGGCACACCACCTACAATGTGCATTTCTCTTTTGTGCAAGAGTTGAAGTTATCAGAGATCAGCAGGTTGAGCTTCCTTCCCCTTGTCAAATCTTTGGAACCTTACTCACATCTGATTGACTACCCACAGCTATCTCTCTGGAAACACAAAGTTTGTCAAATACAATCCAAATCCAATTCTCTCAGCTACACAGCTGGTCATCTCCCAACATTCCGCTAGGACGGCTATACGTGTTGGAACAAGCCGATACTTCAATTCGTCCACCGATCAGCATTTCCAGCTCTCTCAGGCCATATACGCTTTCCAAGGATTCTACGCATCCGTGCGACCGTCCTACAACCAACTTGCGGTGAATATCAATGCATGCATGAGTGCATTTATCTTCCCTGGTCGTTTAGATGAGATGCTCTTTGCTTTCAGCCGCAACTCTCAGGGTGCTCTGCCAAATCTACCCCCCAAGCTAGCGAAGGCCACCAAAGTCACGACACGCTACCTCGGATATAAAAAGAGAAGCAATATCAAGCGCATCGGTACCACTTCAGCACGGGGTACACGCTTTCCTTGCACTGACTTCGGCGGTAAGGATATCTCAGTGGAGGAGTTTTTTCTCAAGAGTAAGTTCTCCTTAGACTCGTCGTCCATCCCCTGTTCTAATAACGAACTCTGTATATATAGAGTACAAGATCAAGCTCAAGCACCCCGCCGATCTACCCGTCATTGATATTGCCGGTGCTCAGAAGAGTACGTCTGTTTGGGTTCCTGCCGAGCTTTGCGATGTCGAACTTCAGGTCTATGGAGAGAAGTTATCCCCAGAGGAGACAGCCCAGATGATTCGTGTAGCATGTCGCCCCCCAGCTACCAATGCCGTGGACACTGTTGAGCGGGGGTTACCCCAGCTAGCCTTTACCCAAAGCACCATGGCAAGTGCCACTAGCCCCCTTGCCGGGTTTGGTATCGAAGTTCGTCAAGAGCACGCGACAGTTCCCGCTCGCGTCCTTCCGGCACCGAGTCTCACATATTCCAAAGGGAGGGCGAACATCAGGGGGGGAGCATGGAACATTGTAGACGTTCAATTCCACCGTGGGGGCTTTATCAAAAATTGGTGGGCTTTGTATGTTAAGGACGGTCCTCCTGGGCAACAACAGCTATTTGCGAGCCCTGAGGATCCACGACTCAGAACCTTATTGCAAGGTTTTATCAACAAGTGCAAAACCAGTGGTATGCGAATCGAGAATGCAATCCCAAATCGCCTCTTCACTACTCCTCTTCCCGGACCTAACATTGACCCTGGCAGGACCAATGCAGTGAACACCATCCGGCAATTGATCCAGATCAATGTTACCAAGTATGGAAAACCGACCTTTATCTTGGTATTGCTATCTAGGGAGGACGATTACATCTACCCTGGAATCAAGAGAATTGGAGATGTTGAACTCGGCATTCACACTCTACACATGTTGTTGAAAGACGGGAGAAATGCTTTGGGCGAACCTAACAAGGCGGACCAGTACTTCTCTAACATTGCCCTAAAGCTCAATACGAAGCTCGAAGGAATCAACCATCGCCTAGACGAGAACAGCATGCGATGGCTCACCAAAAAACCGACTATGATGGTTGGGATTGATGTCACGCATCCTAGTCCTCGTAGTCGTCCAGGAACACCATCCATTGCTGCAGTTGTGGCCAGCGTCGATAAAGACTTTGTTCAATTTCCTTGTTCTTTGATGCTGCAAAAAAAGAGCAAAAAGGAGGTTTGTTATTGTCTGCTCTCATGTTGCTAAGCCACGCGAGCTTAACCCCACCACAGATGGTAGATGACTTGGAGCTCATGATGATCGAACGTCTGCAAGCATGGCAGAGCAAGAACAAGAAAGCCCTCCCTGAGAAAATAATCATTTTCCGTGACGGTGTATCAGAGGTACGCTTTGCACTCAAACCTCGTCGATGAATTGTTCGCTTCTGATATTCTATCCAGGGGCAGTACGATGTAGTCATCAACGAGGAGCTCCCTCTTATTATATCAGCCTGCAGGAAGGTCGGAGGCGCAGCGAAAGTCTATCGACCGCAGTTATCCGTCATCATATGTGGTAAACGTCACCACGCTAGATTCCCAGCCACCAATCAGCAACAAATTGACAAGAGTGGAAACACGCTGCCAGGAACCATTGTCGACCAGGGAGTCTCTAATATGTACGTCTTCTAGCCTATATTCTTAGTCAAGCGACGATGGAGGGTGCTGGTCACGTCATCTTGGAACACTGCTTCTTTGAAGAATTGAGACGAAATATTCAGAGTGGAGTGGCCAGAACCCTACCGTCTTTTGGGGAAGAAGTAGCCTCCCCTTCCCTTCGAGCACGCATCACATCAGTGCCTTGCTCTTCATTGCGACCGATGACGAGGACGATTGCCACCGGGTTCTAGCCTACCAAATATTTCCTTACGCAGAGAACTCACGTCCTTTTTTCAGCTTTGACTACGATTTCTATCTGCAGGCCCATGCAGGGCTGCAAGGGACAGTACGGCCAACTCATTACATAGTGATTTATGATGAGTCTCGGTTCGCAGTGGATGAGATTCAACAAGGTTATACTCCTTGACGTCGCTGTTATCCTACACTTCTTGACCTTCGTTGCAACACACAGGGACACATACCGCTTCTTACGCGTACGCCCGCGCTACGAAAGCTGTCTCGCTCATTCCGCCTGCATACTACGCTGATCTAGCGTGTGAGAGAGGACGATGCTATTTGAATGATTTTCTTAATGCAGAGGATCAGACTACGACTTCTTCCAAACGTGGTAAGAGGGATCGGCAGGAGGAGGAGAAGCATGTTTTTGAGACGGCAAAAAAGGCATGGGGACGTGGTATCCATGATGCTCTCAAAGGAAGTATGTTTTATCTCTGAGTTGGATGTTTTGGTCATGTGCTTCGATAGATCTTTCTAATGTAAATATATCTTGGACCTAGGCTCTTCGTAGGCCGGATTACATCGCTGGGATTCGGATTCCTGCATCTATTGAGTGCTGTTCGCGTTGTATTTCAACCAACACGAAGCTCTCGGATCGACTATTCCTCGTCTTGTACCTCTTGTTAAAATTTGTCAGCTCCGCACATCCTCGTGGGGTCAATGAAATCGGCGAGAAGATGTCTCTTTCTTCGACATTCAAAGCACGAAAGCTGCTAAACTAGTAGACTCAGCTCACAAAGCTATTTCCACAATACAAACATCTGGTCACAGCTTCAATCAGTTCACAAACGGCCCAGCCTCGTGCAGCAAAGGGAAGCCAGCTTGGAGTTCCATCGAGGTTACCAGACGAGAGAGGTAGGAACGTCTTGCGACTGCAGCCGATGCACGTTCGTACGTAGGGAGTGGCGAGTATAAAAGTGGTAACCGTGCATCGAGCTATTCAGAAGGAGTCAGTTCTGGGTGTTGAAAGACGCGCATGTGAGCGGGCGTGGGTAGCTCACCCCAAACATGTCCTTTTGCGCACTTAGCGCTAGTGAGCTCCTCAAAGGCAACTTGCTCTCCACAGGCAGGGCAAACTTCGGCTATCTGGTTGCTTTGAAGATCGGGGAAAAGACCAGATAACGCATGTGCGCCCTTAACTAAGCCTTCAGGGGAGCCTTCGAGGAGGGAGGATATAATCATCCTGAGCACAAACGGATGGTCATCCGCTAAGGGATTGGTGAGCACACGAAGAACGGACCAGGAGATAATTTTACGTTGGAGGATGGCATGAACACAAATCAGATGCTTGACTATGACATGCAGTATAGTGAAGGATATGGCATTGAGAAGTTTCTGCGCAACAATGCCATATCGCTGTCTTTTTTGTGGGTCCTCCGACAATTTCTGACCGGGAAATCAGTCAAAAGGAGTGGCCGTGTTTTTTTCACAAGATGCTTACCCATGCGAAATCCGTAAACGAAAGCTTTAATCTTGATGCGAGAACATCGTCCCAACCAAATAGATGCACTCTTAAACTCCTCCTGAATGCATGACGCACATCGCTGATAGGCACTGGCATGTTCTCTACATCTTTTACCGTGATTCCAATGGAATCTGAGGACTGAACTAACTTGAGATCGCAGTCTGTCAGCGTCCCGCGCCCCTCCACCACTGTAAGCTGTGAACCGAGAATATCAAGCAGCCGGTCGTGGTTATTATCCAGCTTTTCAGGCTTGCTGAAATGCAAAAAAAAAGATCGTAACACATAAACTGGGGCATGACCATAACCTGTGAGTGTGAAGGGTAAGAATTTAGTAGATGATGCAGGGAGGGAAGGAAAACCGAAGAGGCGAGCGATGCTCCGAGATTTGACAGTGTCACTCACATGCTGAAACCCCGCTAAATAACGCCCCCAACTGTCGTAGGAAATACTGGTCTTCGTCTTCAAGCTCCCAAAGCTGAGCCCCCACGAACATGCTGTTGTGTTTTGCATCGTGTTTGTAACTGAAGTCTGAAGGCCTCCCGGCTCTTAATAGCTCAGCTAGTCAGTCAAGACAGAATTCACAGATTCAGACCGTACTGACTCATGGATCCATAGTACGGTCTGCGCGTTGTCGTAAAGCGTCATACCGCTAATTCTGTTTACGTCCTTCCGGTCTATCCTCGAATTGGTGCTCTCCGCTCTCACAAAGGCATCTCGTCCACGAACAGTGACTTGATGACTAGTGAAGATCCGGTCTGGGCCTGCATCTGGTGGTCCGTCTTTGCAATACAGAGGGGAAGTACCAATGCTCTCAGTCTGATTGGATGATATAGGCGTAAGCTCGGCAGCCGTCGGATCTGAGGCATTACTGATTAAATAGAAAGTACCATCTTCCAAGGATAGTAACACATTGTCTTGGGCCTCTATGTAGTCGATTCCTGAGATTCTTGAGAGGAAAGAGGATCCTATCGAGGAGCTACTCGAGCAAGGGTAAAAGATTCTGGTAGAGGAGGTCCGTAGCTCGGTGGGAAGTGATTCCGGGGTTGAAGACGAAACGACCTGAGGATACCACAAAGCCACCATGCCGGGCTTCGTATAGACGAGAATATCCTATTCCGGATTTATAATTGTTCGAGTATGAATTTGAGTGAGGGGCCAACATACCTGCAATTTGGCTGTCTGTAACCATTTCAAGGCGGTGACACCTTTTCCGTCCGCCGGAGCAGCTTCGGTATCTCCTAGACTGAAATTCGCTATTATATTATAGTCCTGACTGAACAGTGAGGAAGTTGCTAGAGCCTCGTCGGGCTGTGTCATCTGCTCAATGTGGACGAGTCCAACAGAACCAATAGAGGTAGCATAGGCAATAGTGGCTACACCTGTATAACAGAGAAGATAAGAGAGAGCGCCTCAAAAAATGGATGCTACTTCCAGTGGCCAGTATGCTGGGTAAACCAAGCACTGAAGCTAAGGTGGGTAACCCAATGTGCTGGAGAATCAGGAGTAACGGTGGAAATAGATTTGAGGTACTTGAGGGAGTTGACACCATCATACCTGTTGTTTGGTGTTTAAGAGAGCGGCTGGTATCCTTTTCTGACGCTTACCTCAAAAAGTTGACACAACCAGATCTGTTTCCTATGGCAAACAAGGACCCGTCCACAGTTGGTGCCGGGATCAAGCCAAAATTTGCTTGGGAGGACCAGGTTATAGCTTGAAAAACGCTAAGTTCGATACAGACAGGCGAACAACATCAAACGGACAAGTGGTTTGGGCATGTAGTGCCATATCCATATCGGATGCGTCTCCACACTCTGAGAGGATCAGAGGAACAACTGTCTGAATCTGATTACACTCAGGGTCAACAGGGACGAGCAATTTCATAGGATCAAGTAATACCTCAATCCATTCCCCTTTGAGATGATTTTTTGGTGCCATCCACAATGTCAAATCCATATTCGAACTTAGACAAGCGATGAGACATCTACAGAGAGAACAGCATTCTTAGTAGCATTGCAATAATTTGAGGATTAGCATACCCCGCGGTGCGGCTAAGATTGCTGGGTGAGCAAGCAACTGCACGTAGACTCAAATCTAATGAGCCCAGAGACAGGGTCGGCCATCCTATGTAGCATTGGATATTCAATGGGTAAGTCGGTCAGAACAATGCCTTACGTTGTGACTTCTCTGGCCAATTGAATGGCTGGACTTTTAGAAACTCGATTATGTTTCTGAACCAGCCCAGAGTCAGCTTTTCTCCAGAGAGTTCGATGCCTGAAGCAAGTGAATTGGGATCTATGTTGATACCTAGGTTTGGAGTCTAGAGATACCTGAGTACGAGATGTAAATTGTTCACTCAGGATGCTGACCAGTAGGTAGATGGCCGACTTGGTGGTGAAGCAGACTTGACCATCTGCAGTCCACTGCAGACAAGCAGACGAGGGTGAAGACGCTGCCACAGAAATGTTCATAGCTGTATAGATTGGGAGACGTGTTTCTGGACCCATTTCCACTGAAGTAATTGAAAGAAAGCTAAATTGGTTTCAGTCCACCCAATAGCAGGAAACAACAGGAGAGTCGGTCTGGAGAGTATGTTGGGAAGGAGTCATTGTTTGTTCTTGTTTGTTCCCTGCTGTACATAAATTTGATCGATTGATCAACGGCAGAAATTTCTGTCCGCCCCTCTTTCATCTTCCTCCATCTCGATTCCACTTCGCTTGACCTTGTTCGCTCCAGGTAACACCTTTTCTCCTCTTCCTTTCAAATGATGAGCCTTTTAGATGACGAGTCTGAACGTCTCCGCAAAAGTTCCTTTTGTGTCCGGACGAACATGACGATCCATCCAAAATATACCATTCATGCTTTTCTGAACTTTAGGATTGATGATATCTTCTATGCTCGACACATCGCTGACATAGAATTTTCTTTCCAGATGTCTGACGACTCAGACTGGTCTGATTCTGACGTTGAATCGGACGACGGGATAGAGACTTCAGTGCTCTTAGGTGTCCCAGACGGCCTGGTAAAAAATTCTGATGATCTCTCAGATGTTGCAGTGTCTCGTATAGGCGGGCATCCTGTATGTACGCACGAACCCTTCGTCTACAGTGGTTCATGTAAATACTCATCAATATTATCTATCATAATCTGCTCTTTGGTGCGCTCAAGGCGTTCTTGACATCCAAAGAACCCCCGTTCGAATCTTGTCGATGTCTGACCTGTCAAGCGAGTATGGAGTTACTTGTACAACTGTGGTGCCCTTTCGAGGACAGCCCTATGGACAGAGCGCTGTATATCTGGGGTTGCGGGAACAAGGATTGTCAAGGCAACAAAGGAAGGTAGGACAGCCATTTTCTGTCCTGCTGCACTTCTTTAATTTGCAGCAGTGTAAGAGCGTGGAGGGGATTGCGCTACAATGCACCTTATGCCGCTAAATTGACAGAGAAACGGCTCAAGAAAGAGCAAGAGGCCGCCAAGAAAAAGGCAGAGGTACAAGAAGCTCAACAGCCTAAATCGAATCCATTTTCTGTACGTGTTGAACGCTGTCTAATCACGGTTTTCGTCTCTGACCACGGTGTAGGCCTCCACGACATCATCGCCATGTCCTTTCGGGCTAGGAAGCCATATTTTTGGCGGCGCTCCACTCACTTCCAATCCTGCTATCGAACAGTCACCTCCTGAGGAGAACTCAATCACAAAAGAAACTCTGAAAGACGAGGAGGGTCATGGTTCTGCTAGTGGAGAAGATGAAGACTCGTCCTCCGAGTCTCTTATCACCGCCTTAGCTGCGACATACTTATCAAGCTCTCCATG
This sequence comes from Agaricales sp. HM26-F1, assembly GCA_002718315.1. NCBI lineage: Eukaryota > Fungi > Basidiomycota > Agaricomycetes > Agaricales > Agaricales sp. HM26-F1. Next base: position 680,615 of record NIBX01000158.1, read on the forward strand.
GCTATCGGCACCCCGCTATCCACCTTTTTATCTATCGACGACTGCTGAATACGCCCCTGGCAAACCCCAAGATGCATTATTAGATATTTTGGAGAATAGCGGCGAAAATCGGGGCTCAGGGACGGAGGCATGGGCCTCTGAAGCCTACGAAAACTCTTTGAACGTGGACCAAATCTTTGAGCGATTCACTCGACGCGTGGCTTGGGAAGGAGAGCAATGTGTGCGGTAAGTCACTGGGATTAATAGACCTGAGTTCTTCTCCCACTGACGCCTCCATACTAGATACGAGCTGGGTGGAACACCCCTTCCTTTTTCATCTGACAGCATCTTTGCCCTCCTGTTCCCTGCGACTTCACCAACTGAAAAGAGACAGTACGCTTCGCCTCTTCCAGCCACGCTTGTCCCCAGGTGTGAAAGTTGCCAGGCTGAACGTGTATTCGAATGCCAGATCATGCCCAACCTGAACAACGTACTGAGAAAAAGATCCGAAGAAAGTGAGGTATCCGCCCTCCCGGAGAAGGAGAGGGTAGAACGTCTCAAGGACACCGTCGGGATGGATTGGGGTACCTGCTTGATCTTCTCTTGTTCCAAGGATTGTTGTGTGGAAAACGGCAAGGACGCGAAAGATTGTTGGAGGGAGGAAGTGGTACTTATACAACAAGATGAATAGTTATTATGTGGGCGATGTATATGTATTCTATAAACAAATGCACTTGCTAATATACAGCTGTACCGTACCTCCTGTACCATCATAAAATTTGCACTTCAACATGTTGGTAGGAGTCTAGTGGTAGAGAAGCACTCGATACCAGTGCCTGACTCTGAAATTAGGTTTATTGTGATCTACTTTTGTGGTTCCTTAAGACTTCAATGGATGCGAAAGAACCAATGCCGTCTTGGGGACCGAAGAGACGCCCCTTGCGTAAATCTGGGTGGTGTAGACCTGTACATCATGAGTACGCTGAAACTCAGAGAGGTGGCTGAACGGGTCGCTTACCAGTTCGTCGTATATTATAGCAGGCGCCTTCTTGTCACTCAGCGTGGATCCAGGATAGATTTTAACTTTCTGTAGGTACAATTGAATATCTCGCATGGTCCGATTAGTCCCAGGTTGAACTGACCGCATGACCCATGATCTGCTTGTAGGTCCCGTCGGGAAGTAGTATCGCCGCATTCTGGATGAGGGCGACTGCAAGGCTCAGAAGGACTGGTTCTCCGTCACCTGACTCTCCCAAAGATACTTTCCAATCTACTCCGATGCGCAAACATGTCTGTCGCAGTTGCTCGCGTATGGACATTGCTTCATTGAGGGCTTTGTCGTTCAAGAAATGTTTTCGGCACCACTGCCTCTTGCTGGCCTCTCGCTCGGACGACAGTTGATCGTAAGAACGCATGACGTTGAGTGTGGTGAGGTGATCACCAGATGGATGTCTGAACTTGTTTCTGACCTCCGCTATCTCCTCGCGCTTCTCAGAGATGTCATAGAAAAGCTTGGAGGAAGCAGACAAAACAGAAAGTATATCAATGATGTCCCGCGTGCATCCGTGGTCCTTGGAAGCCAAGATCGCCCGGGCATAGGTTGGTTCAAGGGGAAAGGCTGCCATCTGCCGACCCAGGGGTGTGATCTTTTTCTGCGCATCTAAAGCGCCGAGTAGAAAAAGTGTTTTCAAAGCAAAAATTACTGTCAAGAGAGCTGAGCCATGTACTGTGCTCGAAATCGTGGAATGCGCACCATTGGTCTGGTCTGGTCTGTCCATTAAGTCCAATTTCTCCAGCTCGATGCCGAGACACAAGAGATCCAGCATCGGGGATGCTAAACCCACTCGGACGATTTCAGGCTCAAGCGAGGGCGACATGTCCTTGAAGGCTTTTTCAGTGTATAGTCTGTAGCAGTAGCCTTTGGACTAGGACAAATGTACTGTTTGAACGATTATACCAACGACTGGATAAATTGACTAACCTCTCGTCCAGCACGACCGGTTCTCTGCATGGCGGAGGACTGGGAGATATCTCTGGTAAGTAAGGTATCAAATGCTGAGAAACAAGTGTAAGAATTAATGACTGCATACGAGGACAAGTAGATGATCACCTCCTCCAGTATCACTAGCCAAGAATCTTTTTTGTTTGTGCTTGCCAGTGTCTATCACGTATTTGATGCCTGGTATCGTGATAGAGGTCTCCGCTATGTTTGTCGCAAGTATGCATTTCCGAGTGTTCGCGGGGGTAGGTTTGAATACTTTGTCGATCTGGGCAGCGGGCTGACTGGCAAACATGGTACAGACAAGAACCTGATACTCAGGTAAGTTATCGAAATTTAGGAGATGCAGGGGTACGAATACCAACATCGCGACTTGATTGAGGGAGCCGGTTCGCGTAATGTCCTATCGAATCAGCAAGACTTTCGATATCTTCCTGGCCTAAGGAACAGGAAGGGGTTCAACGGAAGAAGCAACAGCGAAATGACAAGACGCGCACCAGGCAGAAAAATAAGGACGTCCCCGTCGGGGCAGTCAAGGTGAATCTGATAAAACGTTCTGAGAGCCGCTTCCACATAATCATGTTGGTGATCCACTGTGTGGAAGATCTCTACAGGATGTGTTCTGCCCTGGATATATACGATGCTGGCACTGTAAACCGAATCTATGAGCAATGCACTTGACGATGTAAGTTGGACGATACTCACTCATTAAAGAACTGGCTGAATTTTTGTGCGTCCAAGGTGGCACTCATGATCAACACCTTGAGTTTAGATAGGTGAGTCTGTTTGGCACCGACACCATTGGTCGTTGAAGCCGCCCGCTGCTCTTGGATGTTCTTCAAACTTGCAACGAAGATATCCGTACGGACAGTCCTTTCGTGGGCTTCGTCCACAATGACAACATTGTATTTAGATAGCAATGGGTCCAGCAATAGCTCCCGCATGATCATTCCATCGGTAAGAAATTTGATTCGAGTGTCTTGGGAACTTTTCTCGTCGAACCGCACGGAGTAGCCCACTCTAGTGCCCAACCGCACACCCTGTTCCTCCGCGACGCGGGAAGCAAGAGAGGTAGCAGCAACTCGTCTTGGCTGAGTGATTGCTATAAGGCCATCGCCGGCTAGGTCAGCTTCTAAGATGTACTGTGGGACCTCTGGAGACTGGTTTCAACGAATGCACCAGGAAATACTATGAGAGATGACTGACGAGTAGTTTTACCTGACCCGGTCTCACCCAACAGAACAGTCACATCGTTTTCTCTGATATGCTCTATAATGGCATCTCGCCCTTGGGAAGGTTCAGACTGAAATACAGCGATGGGAATAAAAGTCGCAAAATACCGCTTGCAATAGGCAGTTCTCTGCGTTGGAGTTGGATTTTTGGGTTATCATGGATTTTGGTATCATTTTTATGCTTTAAATTGCCAGAAGGCTTCGCACGGGCATCGTTGGACATCTACAGGTCACAGATATAGCAGGAAGCATCAAGTCGTCGTGGAGATCAAGGAGAAAACATGAGCATGGTCCACTCGCCGTGACCATCAAATATTCTACGATTCACCGAGGAGCTCCGAGGGCCATACCAACTTGTCGTTCAACCGCAGGAACATCTATCTCTCTTATTATACACCTCTCGAAAAAAAAATTGGATCGGCTATCATCGTAGATATGTAGTTCGAAAGTAAAATGCGTAGCCGATGGGTTCGAAGGACAGATCTGTAGATTGCTGCGTAGTGTACGCGAAGCCAGCTTAACCCTCCATCATTTCTTCTGGAGGAGGCCCTCCTCCTTGCTCCCGATCTTTCCGTACTGCTTGCACAACATCGTCCACCCGAAGAAGCATGCGTGCAGCCTATATTGTCAAATAAGAAAAGGCGTGATGACTCTGTTTTCAGGAATACATACCTCTACGGCTGTTTTGAATGTTTGAACCTAAACAGTGGCGAATCCAGCGCGTCAGGGAGGTCTCATCCTAGGAGATCAGCCAAAGAATAACTTACTTTGACGCTAGAAGACTCATAGAGACCGTACTCCTTCATGTCAGCGATTTTCCCTGTCTCGCCGTTCACACCCCATGAATGCTCCCCGTTCGCATGCTTAGCCTACAAATATGGTAATCACGGATGAATCATGGTGCAAAAAATCATACATGACCGGCAAAAACCTACTCTGAGCTCAGTAAGTGTCCTCATAGCATTTGCTCCACAGTTCTGGACCAGCGTCCTCGGTATCACCTCCATGGCATCAGCGACAGCCTTAAAGGGCCAACTCTCTACACCTGTGACACTACGAGCCTTGTTGTACAGCCCAACGCTGACCGCCATTTCTACGGCACCTCCTCCAGGGACCAAAGTTGGGTCAAAGAAGACGTTGCGAGCCACCGACATGGCATCGGCAAGATTGCGATCGATCTCGTTCAGAATATCTTTCGATGGCCCACGAAGGACGATGGTGCAGGCTTTAGGTGTCTTACATTGCGTGAGGAAGGTGAAGTACCTAGGAAAACTGTCAGGCTCGAACTTAGGAACGGCGGCTTGATCCTTACTCATCACCAATTTTCTCGACGTTGAACAAACCACACTTGGTCCCAACGTCAGACTCCCTGATATCTTCAATACGGTTGACGATGGTTGCACCGACCGCCAAAGCGATTCGGTTGTTATCCGACTTGCGCACTCGCCGTATCGCTGAGATGTTGTGTTTGACGAAGATATGTTGGGCAAGATCTGAACAGGACAACCTTGGGTGAGACGTATCATGAAGTGAATCTCTATCAACATACCAGAAACGCCTTTCTCCGTAATGACGAGGTCAGGTTTTAACTCAGCCAATTTCTCAACAAGCTCCTTGACTTGTTCCTCCTCGATGGCTTGAGCTCTAGCCCAGTCGGTTTCTTGAGAGAACTCCATGTTGGTCTGTGATTCTCCCTTCTTATATTCCAACGGGCAATCAAGCAGGATGATCCTAGGGTTGGCAATACGCCTGCGCATGCTGGGATGCGTAATATCCTTGTTAAGCATGACGCCGTCTAGCACCTTGCTATCTTCGATCTCTCCGCCAGGGATTTTCTCCACTCTGGCGTATCTCTTGATGTCGACAGTTTGAAGACCGTTCTCATCCGAGGCAACCGTTCGTACAGCACTCAGAGCTAGTTGGCACATGAGATCTGACCACCGAACTACAAACTTGGTTCCGATCGATGTTTTGATGAGGGAGAGCATGGCCTTATCGTCACTAGTGTCAATTGGGACCGAGATCTTTTGGATGATAGAGAGAGCTTCTTTTAAGGCTTTGTTGTATGCGGAAATGATTACGACAGGATGTATATCGCGCTCTAACTGGCTCAATGACTGAGCGAGTATTTCTCCAGCTGAGACAAAGACTCAGAATGCGGGCAACAGCAGACTGATGCAATACCTACCAAGGATGATGACACTCGTTGTTCCATCTCCACATTCTTCATCTTGCGTCCGACTCAGCTCAATCATGTTCTTAGCAGCGGGGTGAGCGACATCTATCTCTCTTAGGATCGCGTTCCCGTCGTTGGTCAACCTGACGCAGTATAAGCAAGCGTGAATAGTATATTGAACAGAGAAATTGTGACTGACAAGATGCCTCCCATAGGATCGAGGATCATTTTCAGCATAGATTTTGGGCCAAGACAGGTTCGGATAACATCTGCCACTGTCTAGCAGTATTATTGAGTTTAATCTATCTAGGTACGCGTTGAATGAGCTGTCGCATACCTTTGCAGCTGTTATATTCGATATCTGGGCTTTCCGACCTGATGTCCGCTCAGGTGCGGTATCTGAAATGGTATCGCATAAGGATATGATACATAGAGTGTAGCTTGCACTAACTCATAACAAATATTGGTGTTTGTCCAGACATAGTGAGATCCAGTCGATTGTTGAGGCCAAACGCGTAATCTGAGATGACCTTCAGAAAAAGCAGCTGGATGGGATATAGGGGTCACGTGTAATCGAAAGATAATATGCAGATTAATCTGAACGTTTTGAACATCTTCCTTGCGTTGCAATTCTCACCATTGATCAGTGTCCTCGCCAGTAAATATTAGCAATCCACACCGATGGCTGCGCTTGTATCGGTATCATCTTGCAGCATAAATTGTTGTCGCAGGGCCTAGTGGACTCGGCTCCTTTGCTTCTCATCCTGACTCCGAACATTCGCTCTGGGAAAACTTGATATCTCGCCCCGTGCCAGTTCGACCCATGACGGTCCCTATCAAGTCCGGAGTGCCACATCGGGGAGCGTGAGCAAACGCTTAAGTCCTATCTGTTGTATCGCCTTCCAATCGGCTACTTTTGAGGTCATGGTGCCGGATGGTATATATACCCTATCTGTTCTCCATTGCCGTGTCAATGCACATATAAAGCCTCTTTCGGCTCGTGCTCTTTATCGTCTCTTCTCCAAACGCCCATGGAATCATCGCAGGAAAGGCCGTACGGGCTTAAAAACCGTGTAGCTATTTCTACAAGAGAGGTCGACACCGCCGCAGAGCTCATCGGAGGCAGCGAACAACCGCTTGACAGACATGAAGCTGTCAGGGTACTGTGGGTCCATTCTCTACAACGACGTTAACCTATGAGTCTTGACTGCGGGGTAACAGACGGAAGATAGACCTGCATATTCTCCCATTAATGTGCAGTAAGCACCTTTATCATATCAATGGTCTTATAGGAACATTGAACTTGATGACTTCCGCGATCGGAATAGTTCTCTACTGGTGGGTTCTGAACAGTTCTTTCTAACTTGACTGCAGCAGCTGAACCTATCTCTATCCATGCAGGGTCCAGTTCATGGACAAAACGACGTTGGGAAGCTCGGCCATACTTGGGATACGGTATGCCTCGCCTTCCATCCTCCCGAGTAGATCACCATATCTTCATTTCCGTAGTGAAAGCACTCACTTAAATAACAATCAGTACGTATCTTTACCAGCTTATTCTTCGTCTCGGTACATTTCATTACATTCGCATTTAGATACAATTGGTATATCTTGATTTCGTTGCCCTTGATGGGAAAAACAGCTCACACCGATGTATGGTTGTGTTTTAACTTCCAAGGCTCGGCACCATATTCTATCTGAGCTACTTGGTGTTCGAATATCCCCAGAATATAGCTCTCCAGCGCTTCCCTGTGGGAAAGTGGATGAGGTAAGGCCACCCTTGTTTCCACAGAGTCTCTTACTGACCTATCGACAGTTTCAACATCTTTGTCTGGGCGGTTGCTTTGTGCTCGCACGCTGCTTGTACTAGCTTCGGTGGGCTTTTTGCTGTTCGTTTCATCCTCGGCATGTGTGAGGGGTCTATCACCGCCGGTTTCATGATTGTGAGTTGTTCAAGGGCGTCAGAAGCTTGAGAGCAGAGCTCAATTTTGCGTCAAGGTCTCGTCGATGTTCTACACGCGCACGGAACAGACGCTTCGCGTAGGTTATTGGTGTAAGTTCGCATCTCGTTGTCCTGCAATCATAAAAAAAAAAAGCTAACAAAGTACACTAGTCCTTATGAACGGCACAGGTGAGGTGTGGCAACATTTGTCCACTGGCCGCTTTTCCTAACAGAGGATTCAGCGCAAATCATAGCTGGATTCATCAGCTTTGGGAGTTTGCACATCAAGACCAACGGCTTTGAGCCTTGGCAGTGGTCTGTTGCTCGCTCTACTAGCTTTCTGACCCGTACTAAGTCGGCTTCAGGTTGATGATCATCACAGGTATCATCACCTTACTGACTTCGGCAACATTCTGGTATTTTCCGTTCTGGGGACATTGAAGTACATTTGCTCATCTCTCAGTTGCCCAGGTTCTTCTTCCCTGATTCCCCAACCAATGCGTGGTTCCTTTCCCGGAAAGAAAGAGAGATAGCTGTGAGAAGAATCCAAGAAAATCAGACCGGAGTGGAGAACAAATTTTTCAAGAAGGAGCAGTAGGTTTTTACAGCTCCTGAATTGTTGCTCTCTCCATAACATGCACAGAATGTTAGAGGCTTTGTTGGACTCCAAGACTTGGCTTTTCGCCCTGTTCTCCGCATTGGACAATGTCCCCAACTCCTTAACCAACCAGCGCCAAATCATAGTGGCATCCTTCGGCTTCACCGATTTTCAGACCACCCTTCTCGGGTGTGTAGACGGCGCCGTCGAAATAGTCACGATCTGGACCGGAGTAACTCTTGCGGCCAGATATAAGAATGCACGGGCCTATGTTGCATTCGTTTATTTCATACCGAACCTACTCGGAACCATTCTCATCAATATATTGCCTTGGGAAAATAAAGTTGGTCTGCTTTTCGCACAGTGGTTGACGGGTGCGTCCGCATTTACCAATGGCAACTCGTAACCTAATCACGACGATCTCTGAAATTTTATCTAGGTGTCGGCACCACTGGATTTGTCCTCTCTTTGTCGTGGGTTTCTAGTGTGACCGCGGGACATACGAAAAGGATCACAACGAATGCAATCATGCTATCAGCGTACTGCATTGGAAATGCCGCCGGTCCCTTTATGTGGCAGGGTAAATACAAGCCCAGGTAAGCGATTTCAGCCTCATACGCCTGGTCATTGGAGGGCGACCGCTAAGATGCGCTCTAGAAATCATGTCCCTTGGGCGATCATAGGGGTCTGCTATGCGTGTTGCATGATTCTAGTTCTCACAATTCGGTACCTATTGAACGCGGAGAATAAGAAGCGAGATAGCTCGCCCAAAGAGGACAGTTACAACGATGTATATATCGAGGTGACTGACAGTGATGGAAAAACCAAGTCAGTAAGAGTGGAAAAGGTGTGCTTCCCCATACCTGCGTGGCTTTCTCTGCTGAACCATGAGTGTGTCAGGAATTTCTGGATTTAACAGATAGGCAGAATCATGATTTCAGATATGTCTTATGATTGTTGAGCCAGGACCTGCGCCAGCTTGGGCATATGCTTTCGCGTTTGATCACAGTAGTCTATGGATTTGTCTTGGGAGATGGGTTTTGGTTCCAATGATATGAGGGATCTGGCGCACCATTCGATCACCTTGCAACCAGCAACGAAGATCGAGACACAACGACTGACATGATCATGAAGGTAAGTCCCATGTTTCGGTGGGGCACTCCCCTCTGGCGAAGGAACAATATAGACTGAAGTGGAATCTATGGGAATGTAATGCGACGGGTATAGTTATATGTGTAAGCGTAAAACTTCTAAAAGCAAGTACATCAAGCATCCGGCTGACCGACTACCCCTAAGAAGTAGCATGTGCGAAAAACATAATGAAGGCTACATGGTAGATCAGAAATCTATCCGTATACAAGGCATACAAGAGAGGGTTATAAAGGAGTGAGGACAACAACCTGGTGGATGTGCAGTACAGGTCATACAGTAACATGGAGGTCTAAAGTAAAGAGTGTACAGTCCGAGGACCAAAGGAGGCCAACAACCAACTGGCGGTGGTATCGCTAGTCGACTCAAGCGAGATCTTCTGCGCCGCCCTTCTTTCTACGAGACCCATCGAGGGCAACCATATGTCCACCACTTTCCTCCTTTTGGACGGAGATATGGACCTGGACGGCGTCTAGCTCGATGTTGGGTTCGTGTCGTGAACCGTCCACACGAGGGGGGTACCGAGAGAAGGGCATGCCGCTGAGTGACCTAGTGCGGCCGGAGTCGGAATAAGGGTTACCAGAGGAGGAGTTGGCAGGACGAGTATGGGGATCTAGAGTCGTGGTCAGCCTAGGATGAGGCAGATTACGGTCGGTACTCAAGTACAACTACTCACCGAGGAGGGCCAGCAAGATACGTTGACTAGCAAGGGCAGTAATTGCTATACCCGTTGTGGCAAACATACCCTATTTTGAGAATTCGTGTCAGTCAAGCCAATGGGGCTAGTTTCTCGCAGTCCTACCTGAACAGCAGTAGCGACAGGGAGCTGGAAGAAAATGAGATTGACGACATTCATCAAGGTAGCCAGCATGACGCTGCGCATTTGTATAAGTACTCAAGGACAAACGGAAAATCATCATGGCTCACTAAGCTATCCCTTGCTTAGCCTACAGTCAATGTGAGTGGCTTAGAAGGGAGCAAATCTCGACATCGAAACTCACCAGAGTACGGGTGAACGAGTACATTTCACTCCATGACAAGCCAGTTGTGCCAGCGAGGTAGTAGTGAGAAATTCCAAGAACCAAGAAATCGTATAACCTGGGGGATGCTGAGTTACATGCAGTTCCTAGAACACGAAAGGTTCCCATACATTGCAGCGAGATAATAAATCCAGCTCACTCGGAAACCTGGTTTAGCGGCAGCGATGCAGTTAAACTAGAGGAAAGATTAGACCAGGAATACGTAGAGCAGTCCAACGACGATTTTGTATACCATAGGGTTTTGTGCCGCTTTCCGTCATAATGCCATTAGTCTCGGATTTGGGGGAGGATTAAGAGGGGCTATAACTCACGGACAGTAGTCGCGTTGGCAAAGAATTGTAACTGAGAGGGTAACAAGGAACCTCAGTTCTCACTATGAGAAAGGATGCTACTGGTACTCACTGCAGCTGCAATAACCCAAGCAGTGCTCAAAGTCATCAAAACCCATCTTTGTCTCTGGGAAATGGCGTAGGTTCTCCAGAGGAAAACAGCCTGGTTCGCAATTCCAGAGAAGACCTTCATCAGAGGTGCAACCCTCTGATAATTGTCGCAGAACTCGACGCTGTATCCTCTTCCGTAATATCTACCGAGCACGGTTGATCACCATCTCACGGATCCAAGAGGTGGATTAACGCACCCAACAGCGGACGTGATCATTGCGATAGTTCCCAGATACCTGATTCAATGAGATATATTGATTTCGGGTCAGAGAATTTCAGATGATGAGTGCCCACCTAACCACAACGAACATCTGGCCGCCCACAGTCAATCTTCCCCTCCTGAATGCCCTATGATTTACTTTAGTGCTTGCACATCGGCCGGAAATGTATCGATAGCTACCCTTTGTAGATGCGGTACTCAGAATTTAGGGTCGATAGGTATCTTTTGAGCAGGTCAGCGGAGTGCACAGAACGGAAACAAGCTACAGGTACTCACTCAAAAGTCCATACAGTGAGGGATGCTATCCTCATGTAGTCCGAGGCTAACTGGGCGCGCACTGGGTCGAAGCCCATGGTGGTCAGAAGGAGGGGGAAAGAAAATGAGGCCGGCGGGTAAAAAGACAAGTTTTTAACAACGTCTACAGTCCTTCAGGGATCTGATACATGAACTCCACGAAATTTCAATTCTGAGAGCAAGTTAACCAGGGGGGAAGATGAGATGTCAGTAAAGTGGCTTTTGATTGTCGATCTTTAGAAGATGGAGTCCTCCGGATCCTGAGAGCGTAAAATCGGTAAAATTCGCCTCGGTGCGCCTGGAACGACTAGATATTGGCGGGAGTTTGCGGCATTGAGCCTTGAGCCACGCGCACTTCATGTAATGCCACGCGAGGCTGATCTAAGGGGCTCCGAAGGGCTCTCCGAAGTCGCCAACCTCGTATCGGAGTTCGCAGTCTGGATCCACTCTGAATTTGGAGTCCGTCCCAAGTCCGTCATATGGAGTGATAGATGACCCCTAGTTTTGCCAAGATCATCAGTTTCAAGATCGTCGAACACGGACCAATACCACATCCAAGAGAGAGAACACGATTTGCAAGAGATCTACCGAGCAATGATACCAGATGATCCCGAGACCCTAAGTTGCAGAGTGATGCTCCTCCCTACACATATTTCATAATCCCCCTAACCCAATTTCAACAAAGCTAAGATGTTGGGAAGTGGTGCAGGGTAGCTATGCCTCCAGAAAAGGAGAACGAGGCGCGCAAGATGCGCATTTCTCAGTCTGCGGCATGCACGCGTGACGGCGCAACAATACACGCCTAGCCAAGAATCCCGGAGATAGGGTCTGAGTGCCGTAAAAGTCGTACCGATGATGACGATGACGGAAAACGGGGCGGCAAAGTCTTTAGCACTAGTCTAGAGGAGGATGGACCCGATGGGAGCAGGCTCCCTTTGATCACAAGACTAGCACCCTCCTCACTCAGATTCCGCTTGTAAGTCGTCGAAGGTACAGGTCCTTGGGGCCAGGAGATGAAGATCAATGAATGACCCGATGTGGTCCTTGCGCTGTTCACGATACAGTATAGCGACTGTGGGTCCTACATGAGGCTTGTAGGGGTAATCAAGAGCCATAAGAGGTAGTTTATGAGATGTTCGCTGAGATGAAGTTGCATTTTCTGTGATAGGTAGACGTCACGAAACTGGAGAAGAGTTTACGAGAAGAATCGTCAGCCGCCACCACTGTGACTTCGAATTCAGCGTCAATACCGTACAGTCTTAGTCATCAAATGCCACCATCTACTCTATAGCTACAGTACTTACCGCAACTGGCGTTATGCCCTCAGCCAGAGGCTATAGACAATCTGTGTGCCTCCATTCTGTAACCCGGAATTGCTGATCTAAAGCTGCCATGGACTGCCATGAGCATTCAAAATTCATCCATCGCTCAACTCTACACAGCAGTCATCTCCATCACCCTGATGTAGACATCCATCACAGTTCCCGAGTTCCCGAGTTCCCGCCTTGGGCGGTGACTCGTTTCTCAACTTCCAAGCAACCTAGCGAGTGCTGTTCCGTGGCTACTGGAACTGCTGCTCTTTACACATTCAAACTACAGCACTCGCCGCTCTTGACGGAATAATGGATGGCACGATATATAAACATTGGCTACTGTCAACGAGCGTAGTACTTTCATCTGGACTACCCACTATCCTGATTTCATACCCTAGACTCTGGGTATAGGCCGTCAGACTTCAGTTTCTTCAATGGGAAACGCTCCTGAGGCAGCCACCAATCACCTCTCTGTACCCTTTTCGGAGCGCACCGTTTCTCTAGATCCCTCAGTCACCGATGTACAGTCCACGACCTTTGCGCCTTCCAGTTCCATCCAAGATGAATGTGAATTCAACAAGAAATCTATCTTAGCTGTTCTGGGCGCATCCCTCGGATTGTTCTGCACCTTCGGACAGATGAATGCGTTTGGCACATTTTTGACTTACTACAAGGCTCATCAGCTTGGCCATCTCTCTTCTACAACCATCTCATGGATTGGTTCACTGCAGCTCTTTGTCTTTTTTGTGTCTGTAGGTCTTCGCCTCCCTATTGAACTTCGACAAGTGGTGTAACTCTTCCCTTCCACATAGGGTACGCCAGTGGGTACCATTTACGACAAATACGGAGCGAAGCTCCTGATGTTATTCGGTTCCGCCGTCCACATCTCAAGCATCATCCTCACTAGCTTTTCCACTCAGTACTGGGAATATGTCCTCACCCACGGCTTATTGTTCGGACTCGGGGTTGCGCTCGTGTAAGGCCTCCAAGACGCGAAGACTTCCCGGTTGCTTCTAATACAGTATATTTCTCAGATTTTATCCCTGCTTAGCCGCAGTATCCACACATTTTGCACGACGCCGCTCCGCCGCGCTCGGAATTGCTATGGCTGGATCTGGAATTGGTATAGATTCTTTCTTTTCACCGTTCTCTCATCTTGTTAACACGGATTGTTCGTCGTCCCTCTAGGTGGTGTCCTCTACCCTATCATCCTGCAGCGCACTTTCGACAGAATTGGATTTGGATGGAGCGAACGATTATGCGCGGGCATCAGCGCCTTGTTCTGCATCATTGCCTGTTTAACGGTCACATCTGGGTCGACCCCGCGGCCTGCAAAATGCGAGGAGTCTCAAGCCGAGAAAACTCAGCAAAAATTAGAGGGAGATGCTAAGCGACCGTCAAAGGCCTGCGTACGCATGGTGGATGTATTCAAGGACAGCGTATATGGCCTGCTGATTGTCGGGAATCTTTTCGTCTCTCTGGGTTAGCATCTCTCGTATCATGACTCATAGTTTCCACTCAGTCAATTCTGCAAAAGGTCTCTTCATACCGTATTTCTTCATCTCTTCTTACACGCGGAGTCTTCCAAGTCCACCATCGCTGGCCCTTTCCTTTTACACACTCTCGATCATGAACGGAGCTGGAGTCCTCGGAAGGCTCATTCCACCTCTCCTCGCCGACTCTGTTGGCCCCTTCAACCTGCTCCTTCCCTCGGCATGCTTCATGGGAGTTTCTAGTCTCACTCTATGGTTCCTCTCCAACACGATGACTACGGTCCTCGTCTACGCTATGATCTATGGATTTTTCAGTGGCGGATTCATCGCCCTGATCAATCCCTGTGTCGCGAGTATATCGGACGTCAGTGTCATCGGCAGACGGTTCGGAGGACTCTACACTCTCATCGCGTTTCCGTCAGTTCATCAGATCTTTCACATCCATTTCTCAAGCCCTCCCTCTCACTCTCGTGATTTGAGCTCAGTTTGTGCTGATGGTTGCCCTTTTTTCCTTTAGTGCTTTGGTTGGTAACCCTTTGGGTGCTGTGTTTTTGGATAAATTCAGCGGATCTTATCATGGAATGATCGTGTTTTCTGGGACTTGCATTCTTTTTGGATCTGTTTTTCTTGTTTGGGCCAGATGGAAACGCTCTCGAGGCACCTTGATGACTGCTGTATAGCGTTCTCTCTCAAGTTCTCCATCTCTACCTTGTGTGGTAAGCCCCTCGCGTTCCTGCCTCTCTTCTGCCTCCCAATGCGACTAACAGCTCCGTGCGTAGATTCTGTATCATAGCAGTTTGCTCCCCCCGTACCGTCTATTTTATTCTTATTTAAGACCTCACGATCCCTCCCGACGAATTGCTTATGACTGTTGTGGGATTTTTTTTTTCTTGTCGTTTGTAAGATAATACACTGAGGGGAAGTTATACATCTGTATTTTGCAGCACGTCGGCATAATTATACGCCAACCCACTTGAAGTTGAACAGCAAATGGGTTTCCTTCATCCTCTTCCAACGTAAGGAGCACCCGTAGCCCTGGAAAGGTAACACTTTCAGTGTGAAGGAGAGAGAAAGTGGTCCGGGAAACGTCTTACATTATATTCATCTCAAGGACAGCGACATGGTTCGGCAGCGACGCAATATGGAGCACTGCGGCTGCGACGTGTTGTGGATCGAAGGTGGCTTCAACCATCTTGCGACCGTCAGGCTGCAACGAACCCTCTGCATTCTTGGACATGAGAGCAGTAGCGGCGTTTCCGATATCAATCTGCGTGCATGAGACGTTGAAAGCTCGGCCGTCCAGAGCTGTAGATTTCGTCAGACCGGTAATGGCGTGTTTGGAAGTGGTGTAAGGAGCCGAGAGCGGACGGGGCGTGTGAGCAGAAATAGAGCCGTTGTTGATTATGCGGCCTGATTCCAAAGGTCGTTGTCAATTACGCTTGATGACGGGTGAACAAGGCACTCACCGCCTTGGGGTTGTTGGTTTTTAAAGACTTTCATGGCTTCTCGAGTACACAAGAAAGGACCAACAACGTTGACCTTGATGATGTTTTGGAATGCATCCAAGGAGAGCTCCTCCCAAGGAATAGGTGGTGATGACATGCCCGCATTGTTGAACAAGACGTCCAATCGACCTGATAAAACCATCATACGAGATGCATCAGATCATCCACGGTCTAGCTAGAGCAAAGGCACAACGTACCGAATGTTTTGACTGTTTGAGCAAACAGCGAAGAGATAAAACTCTCATCTGTCACATCCCCTGCGACAACCAGGCAATTGTTAGGGTTCTGACATTGTCCTAAAGTCTCCTGAAGAGCATCGGTTCTTCTGGCGGTAAGTACGACGTTCCATCCAGCGTTGTTGAATGCGATCGCAGTGACGCGTCCTATGCCTACACATCACAGGTAGGAATGAAGGAGATAAAAAAGCTTTGCAAGGACGTAGCTTACCAGATGAAGCTCCGGTGATGATAACAGTCTTAGCAGCCATGGCCGTCCTCTCGCAGATGCAACGAACATCTGGTGGCTGGTGGCAAGTCGTCTTGAAGTTTAACTCAGTCATCCGACATCCGTCCGGTCCATGAGCCCTCGGGGATCGCGGAGTTGACGTCATCGTATAATTTCCCTCCTGTATGACTTATAAGGGGGGATCAGCCTCATGTAGCTGGCCTTGCACACGTACGCATCCAGCAAGCCCCAGTCTACCCTAACCTTGATACACATAAGCATGCCCAAGCTGCTTGACACCATATTACATCTCTTCAATACTCCTCTTGTACCACAAGAGCCGCAGCAAGTCGCCTTTCCATTACACACATTCAGCACATCCGATGACTCTACTAGCTCGAATTTCCGGATCCCTCAGGCTAGTCGCGGCCTCCGTCCTCCTCTATCACCGATAGAGCATGATGCACCATTGGTACGGTGTTGCTCACATTTATCCCATGATATAAAGAATGTCTAATGGTCGCCCTGACATAGCATACAGTTTCTTCCTTAAGCACGAGTTGAAGCGCCGACCATTCTGAATCAATAAAATGCTCATTTGGTATTTATGTAGACTCCCCACCAGGGCGAATGGGCCGAATGGGGTGTCGCTAATGCAATGGCAATAATGGCCATACTCTCATCGGAATTGTTTACTATCATAAAAATCAATCAACAATGGATTGTAACATGTCGGAGGAGACTAAACAGAATATCACAACCAATCTCCCTTGTTCGTTAATGCTAGGAGAGATGGGCGCGTAGGGCTGAGGAAAGAGAAGAATGACACAGAAAAATACAAGAAGCAGCCGCAACACAACCTACATACAATGAGGATAAACTATCTTACGAAGTGGAACCCAGTGGTGAGAGAGAGAGAAGTTTTTAGATACAAGGGCGTCACGGTAGCACTGAGACGAAAACTACTAGAGATAGACGATCATTGCGTGTATGGATACATCTGTCCATGAAGAGTGCGAGCAAATCGGTCCAAAAAAGGCATCATAAGAAAGGCAGTGCAAACACGGAGGAATCAGTATAGAATAACGAGGACCAACCAATACTCCGAGGCAAGCAGAGTTTGAGAGAATATTTACGAAGTTGATGGTGATACCTCGTCGGTGGCGCTTTTGTAGGGAGGGAACAACCATCCTCCATCTTCCCAGCTACATCCTGGTTTATAGAGGTCTTTACTTCTTTGAACGAGATCTGTCACGCCTTGCAAGATAACACTGAGTCGCTTGAAGTCGATAGGCTTGAGGATCCATCCGTCGATGCCATAATCCCAAAGTTCGAATCTCTTTGCCTCTACTAGAGAAGCCGAGACGGCGAAAATGGGGATTCTTCCGTTCAATGACCGAGATAGACGAGTGGTACAGACCCCCTTCTCAAGCTCGAACGCACGGATTTTCTGGGTCGATTCAAATCCGTTGAGAATGGGCATTCTGTCGTGGAAGGGATATTATTAGCTAGGGTACCGACGCTAAGAGCGGGAGCTCACTGTATATCCATCAGAACACAATCAAATTCTTGGTCAGATTTGACCATGTCGTAGCCCTCCTGGCCGTTCAGCGTATTGACCACTGTATGTCCTTCAGCGCGTAGGCGTTTTGCGAGAATCATCCGATTAATGTCGTTATCCTATGCAGAGAGGCGAGTGAGCAAAATTCTATCTACGTGGAACATTGTCCTTACCTCGACTATAAGGATGCGGAGTTTTGTACCTTCCGCAGTGGGTGGAATAATAAGACTTTTACGTTTCTCAGTCGGAAGAGAAAGCCTGGTTCCAGGGCCATCACGGAGTGTTGGTGAAGAGGTGAGACTAGGGGGTTTGGGATCCAGTTCGAACTCGTCCACTTTGATTGGCCGTAAGGGGGTGCTTGACCCGGCCACGTCGAAAGATCCTGACCCGCTTTGCCGAGGAGAAGAAGATACTCCTGGTAACTTTGACTGATGAATCGAAGCTGGTGCAGAAGGAGAGTTCATATGGTTCGTTCTGAGGGCTTCCACGAAATTGTCCACCTCGCTCTGACCGGAAGAACCTTGGCTGAGGCTTCTTGTTCTTAGCTGCTCAACTAAAGACTTTGATTTGTTGGAACCAAGAACCGAGGACTCTCGATCTTGAGATCGAGAAGAACTCGATCCGATTGCTGAGGGGGACCTCGACGGCACTAGATCATGTCCATTGCCCTCAGGTAAAGCAAGTGGAATAAGGAACGAGAACCTGCTGCCTTCTTCAACTTTAGAGTCAACACGTAGTTGGCCACCGAGCTGCTCGACAATTCTGGCGACAACGGCCAGACCTAGACCTAGGAGTGAATGAGCAGTGGCCGGAGTACCGGTTTGAAAGGAGACTTACCAACACCGGAAGAGGAAGATTGGTCGGTCGACCCAGTAGAAGATGATTCCACCTGCTCAAACTCACGGAAGATGCTCTCCAGTTTCGCTGGGGGAATACCACAGCCCGTATCAGCAACGACAATCTCAACCGCTGTTTGCGAGGGATCGCGGAGGCCTTCGGGCTCGCCGAAGGTCATACAGCATACGGAGATGTATCCAGAGCGAGTATACTTGACTGCATGAGTCGTGAGGGAACAGTCGGGCGCGAAGGAGCAATGAAAACGTACGGGCATTCGCAGTCAGATTCTGAACGACGTTGCGAATCTTTTTAGAATCCCCAACTACTACCTGTGGTGCATTTGTTACATCCACGAGGAAATTGAGACTGCGCCGTTCAGCTTCGTTTCGATAAACATGAACGGCATCTCTGATAGCAGAAGGAAGATCGAAAGGCTCATTGAAAGACGTCTCATTCCCACTCTCGAGACGAGTGAGGTCCTGTGGAAGGTGCGTCAGATACTGACTACACGTCTCAAGAGAAGGGCCTACGAGCAAATCATTGATCGTGAACAAAAGACTCTGTAAAACTGAGTTTAGATGTTATCGGTGAAATATTCAAGCACAATATCTACTTTTGATGCGGCATGCGACCTGCTCAAATTTTCACGTGTCTCCCCATCCAAGGACCCACTGAGAGCCATTTCCAGGTAGCTGATAGGGAATGAGATCTCCGCTGTCTTGTGATGTGACACGAACTTACTTGATGATGTGGTTCAATGGTGTGCGCACTGCGAGTAAGTTAGGATAAATCTGGATCTTGAGAGAGCATTTGGCCGCTTACCTTCGTGACTGGCATTCGATAGCAACAAATTGGTGAGCTTTGTGGTTTGAAGAGCTGTCTCTTTCTGCCTCCAGACTTCGATGAACTGAGGAGGGGTCAGCAAATATTTTCACCATCATGAAGTTGGTGACGAGACCTTTCCATACACCAACGCTAGAACGCCCGCTGTCTCTAGCTGCTCATCCGTCCAAGCACGACATCGACCAGCGACTGTTTCAGACCAGATCTTGAACGATTTCCTGGGTTCGAGCCGAGCATCCTGTGTCTGCTCTTTGAAAGGCTTGCCTGCCCAGTGAACTTCCCTGGGCTGGCTCTTCCGCAAAAAAGCGATGAAGTCCTGTCCACCCTGGGAAAGTGGCACGTACAAAAGGCCCGCGATAGTTTCAAAACCTGCCATAAAATGATTGTGAATACAGGAGCCAATGGCTGACGTGGAGCGTACAGACCATGTGAAATCTGGAGATCTGGATAATCGGCGACCAATGCCTGCGAAGCCTGGATATTGCTGGGAGATATGAATAAAAGGGGGGGAAGGAACACGAGATAAGCTCACTTGAACCTCTTGAGCCGTAGGTATTCCGAAATCAGAAGCACCTCTTGGCCGTGTACATTTGGACCAAGTATTTTGGCGCCTTCCCCAATGACCAGAATGCCAAAGTCCGCATCAAACAATCCAAGAAGATCGTCTGCAGTGGATACGATGTAACCAGCTATGTAGACACAGGGGTGTCAGTAAAGGATGATTTCCGAACGAAAAGTCACATACTGGGGTGGTGGTCAGAGGTCATCGTGTTGATCTATAGGAGTTGAACAAGAACATCGTTGAAGAGAATGCATGACATACCAATTTACGCGTATGAAGCCGTCGTGCGTAACTGAGCCGCTCAATGTTCCTCGATATTGACTGACTGAGTAAACGGAGCATTTGCCGCACCGGGAAGGACACTCGCATCCCATGGTCGCCATAAGAGTGGCAAGTAACCAGTCCCCATAAAGCACCAAATGCCATGATAGACTGATCGGTACCATTATCAGTGGATTGTTGATAAACGGAAGAAGAACACTTACAATGGACATGGAAGCACGTACGCCCATGTTTCCAAGGTCTACAGGGTAACACGGTGAGAAGTTACGCATACCACCACCATGTTTCAAAGCGTACATTTGATATGGATGGGACTCATGGCCCTCAAAAAACAATGTGTCATATCCTAGGGCAAGTTGAGTCCCGGGCAAAGAGGGTACGGTGAAGTACGTACAAGTGGATTGTCCAAATCTTTCCTGTCACGGGCAACAAGGCGTGAAGCAACTTGTGAGCGATCGTATAAGAGCCGAACTTTGTCTACAAGCATCATTAGTACATAATGGCAGGAGAAGGAAGGAATTTTTACTGATGGCATAAAGTTGCCTGGCCTGAGCTGGTATATCGGCGGCAGGGAAATGTAGACCTTTGTAGAGATCATGTGTTTGACTCCAGTCGACCAATTCTGCTACAACTTGGCCGTTCCAAACTTCGTCGAACTGATAAACGAGAACCCTATGGAACTGGGTAAGGTCTTTGATAACCCCGACTGTGATCTTCAGGAACTCGTCTAACTGCGTAGCCGCGCCCAGTTGCTCATTTATCTGGGCCATGACGGCAAATACGTCCATCATGCCTACCCCATTTTGTCCTGTACCGGCCCCCCTTCGACGACCTCCTCGTCTCATTCTTGACGGCGATGTTTCAACAGCCGGTGAGCTTGGCACCTGGGACATGCGCCGTAACCTCTCAAGGGCCGACAGTGGCTTGGAGTAGCTGGTCGTGCTTTCAAGGATATCTTCGGGGGAGGGTGTCCAGGTATCGTCACCAACAAGCCCTGACAGAGATGTTGGTGCATTAGACCAAGGTTCGATAGAAATCTGAGGATTCTCAGGCGCTGTTGTACCAAGCTGCGAGGGCCCGGGAGACACAACTGTCGCGTCTGGGGTTAGAGTCGCAACTGAGCTACCAGCAGAAACTAGGGTACTGGATGGTAGGACTGTGGTGACCTCCCCTACAGTACCGTTGGAGACCAGAGTTCGATCAGAACCACCGGTGGAGGAACTATGGCCCTCGCTGGCGGTATTTTCACTGGAACCCCTGCTACTTCCACCGCTTCCAGTGCTCATGGGTGAACTACTGCTTGCGGTTTCTACAGGGACGGGAGGGTACAAAGGATTCCCAGTGTCGCGCTCTAGCTCAAATTCCATGATAATTAGGTTGGGCCCTGTGGCTTGATCACTTGAGGGTGGTCTGTGAACGGCACACCAGCATGTCCAACTCCTCTTCGCATCATCCTCACCGTCGTTGTCAAGGGCGCTCCCAGGAGCTCCGTATCCACTGAGAAGGAAAACATGCGGAGAATCTTCTTCTTCCTCTGCGTTGTACTCTGGTTCATTCAAGAATTGAATGTTGTCCCATAGATGATCGGCCTGATCATCGGAAAGTACTTCTGTGAAGCATTGGAGAGAGAACAGATACTTGGGAGAAAACCCAAGTACGTCGCTACAGTTCTGTCGTGGGATGGGTTGTCACAGGTTGTATGGATAAAAGGCCAGAAATACATACCTCCGAAACCTGTCGCACGACTAATGTTTGCTTTTCCTCATCTTCATCCACTACAATAAGCACTCCGAATCCTTGAACTGCTCCTGGAATACGTATAGGCTAAATCGCACGGTAAATTACAATATTACGAGATTTAGCACAAAGGATGTCTCACCTCATCTTCACAACGAGTCAAAACGCCCTCCCTGCCAACTACGACGTGGTTTCCATTCTCGTCCTCCCTATGTTCGAAGCGGTGGGAGACGAGATATTCGGCGCTCGTATTGGACACTTCACTGACAGCAGGCGTGTCATTCGCTACAGAGGGCGAAATCCGTTCCTCGGGGGTTATAACTAAATCCTGTATCGTCAGAGGAGGGGTAGACTCTGATTGGAGTGCTTGGAGGCTGGAGCCCTGTAATGAACCTGGACGAGTGAGCACAGGGCGCATAGAGAGGGGCGTGGCAAGCCCAGACGACCGAGATCCTCTCGAGCGTCGAGAACCAGTCGTGTCGTTTGAAGACGGTAAAGGAGGTAAGTGAACAAGGCTGAGCTCTGAGAGGTTGAATGGTTCGAGCATCTCAGATGCGCTGTCATATTGACCGGATTCTGAAGACTGAGAACTTGGATCTGCAGTTGATGTCTGATTAAACATGAGAGGCACTGGTGGGGTAGATGAACCGAATTGCTCAATGGAAGGTGGTGGCGACATGCCAATGGAAGATCGTTGATAGTTCAGGTACGGATCACTGGGGCGAGAAATATGTCGATTCTGTCGGTGTTGCGAAGCCCCAGAAGTGCTGAGGGACCGTTTTGGACGATGGCCAGCATCCGAAGAGGCCACAGGAACGGGAGTCGGGGAATCCAATCGGCGGCCAGAGAAAGAACCCCTCCGTGGACCAGGGTTGAGACTGGCATCATTGACGTCCTTCGTCCATGATTGAACCTGTGATGACTTCGAGGGCCCCCGTCCTAAGATGTCAGTTGTGAATTGCTGGACGTTATCCGACGACAGCGATGAAGGTGGTGAAAGGGGAGCGTGGAGAGTGGATGGCTGTATGCCAGACAGTAAAGAACGAAGTGGGTAAACGTATGAAGAATTTGGAGGAGAAACTGTGACAGAGACAGATGAAGAGGTAATGGCAGGCTGATCAGCAGGTTTTTTGCCTTCAGCACCGTCGGCCATGACGAGGAGCTGGACGGTGACAGCTGGAACAAGCAGAGGTGGGTGACCAGTCACTGTCAAAGTACGAACTAAATCTCAGATCCAGTGTCAGGTCATCACCGACCTGGCCACTACAATCTACTCTACATGGCACTCTGTTACTGTGAAATTGCTCCTAAGTTTATTTCTCTCGTCCCAGTTTTTCAACTTGATATATCGATAGAACATCTTCGATAAAGCAAACTTATGACTGTCGTAGGGGCCTCAGTTGAGGAACGAGAGATAGTGATGTCGTCATATCATGTTAGCGCGTCTAACGTTTAGCCGCTAGGTCAATCGTCATCTAGTGAAAGAGTACGTTCTTTACGGAGAAGAGTATAGATAGTAGGCCGCGTGAATCAATACAGCATATTCGTGGAACAATCAAGATGGCCGGGCTCTCAGCTGATATTCCAAAGATAGTACATGTCGAAAGTACATTATACAGGCCGCAGTCGTCCAGCTAAGCCGTACTGGCACGAACAGTGTCTTTTGGTCGGTACTTGGTAATCCATGGGTGTCGAAGTACTTCAGGAAGCGACAAGCGCCTTTCAGGTTCATATTGAAGAAGCTATACCAAAGGACTCAGTTTCAGAATAACACCGCAGCCTTCCTAGGACATACCCTACTAATCAGATCGCGAGGTTCTGAGGAGATATTAGCCGGAAAACGCAGATCCACCTTGGCGATCCTACGATAAGTACCTGTAGGTCCCCAGATGAGCATCGCGCACAAAAGAGAGGCCTAAATCTCCACTCACTCTGTACACTCCTGCGGTCCTCGAACGGAGGGTTTCCAATCAAGAACTCGTAGGTGAGCACGCCCAAAGCCCACAGGTCCACCTTCTCGTTGTGCTCCTTGCTCTCCACCATCTCAGGCGGAAGATAGTCCAGAGTTCCGCATAGCGTCATTCTCCTGTTCCCAGGAGCGTGCACACTCCAACCAAAATCACCGATCTTGAGCTCTCCGTTGATACCGAGAAGCAAGTTCTCTGGCTTGATATCCCGGTGGATAACGTGTTTGGAGTGCAGATACAAAAGTGCGTCGGCCATTTGGTCTATGTATCGTGAAGAGCGACGCTCTGAGAAAGATCCATGTTTGGAAAGCTGTTTGTACAACTCCCCTTTGCCTGCGAACTCTAGCATGAGAAAAATCCGTTTCTCATCATGGAAGTAGCCGTAAAGTCGCAAGACATTGGGGTGCCGAAGGTTTTGCTGAATCTCTATCTCCCTCCTCAGCTGCTTCTCCACTCGAGATTGCACGATTTCTGACTTGTACAAAGTCTTGAGAGCCAAGATGTATGGTGGATGTGGTGGTTTCGTCCGAACCATGTAAACGCGGCCAAACTTTCCCTTCCCCAAGGGTCTACCTATCTCAAAAGAATGAAGGGACCATTGGGGCGTCGGATTGTCTTGGACCATTGAAGAATCGAGAGCGAGATCGGTAGCTGCCTCCCCTTGGACAGTTGTACCCCTCTTGTCGTTTTCGAGCTCTAGTCCTCCATCGTACCGTCCTATATCGAGTACAGGAGCCTTACATGAAGGCACATCCTTCTGAGAGGAGGCTGCCTCCACTTGTTTGGGGCGAGGGTTCAGTGGTTTGGTGGGCGAAGGTACCCTTGCGGGTGTTTTACTGGAATGAGGATTCGGTGCGGCATACTTGGTGAGGAGTTTTGCAACGTTCGTCTGAGAGGGCTGCTTGGTGTGTCCTGATCGGCTGTTCCCAGACTGTTGGCCAGAAATTTCCAGATTAGCTATTTGACGAGTGACTGAGCCCACGGAAGCCATGCGGTGGATGGTATCGAGGAAGAATAAGGGGACAAAGGCTGTGAGAAATGTGCTGGAAGCCGCGCTGAAGGACGTAAACCATCACGAGACCGCGCCCACCACGAATTCACAATGATCACGGATCAGGTGATTTGGCCGCGGACTATACTCTCTGAGTATCACGCTTTGCTCGCCTTAGGCTCTTCGAGTGTTGCAGTTCGTCGTCGATGTCAACAACCCGCAACCTGACAACAGCTTGAGTCTCATCATGGATGAGACTTGCGATTAGTTACAGGTCTGGACTCCTTGCTTCGCGAACCCCGTAACTTACTACCAGATTCTTGGCGTTGATCCTGCTTCAATTCAACCATCACTTGGCGATATAGGTTTCCTCCCGGTTCCATATCAATGGAGGCTTCCGTTAGACTTGCTCAGTAACCAGGTCTTTGGTCGTTGTTGGAATTCTCAATAGCTCTGGGTTGAATATGAACATCGTTGTTGCATCGCAGTCATGAATCCATCTGATTGCCACCCCTGCTCGGCCAGTAACCAAAGAAAGAGGCTCCACTCGATACAAAAGGCGATGACCACAACGAGGCCAAAGACCTGGTGGCCCTCCTTTCTCCTTTCTTCTCCTCCTCCTTCTCCTTCCTCCTTTCCCTCTCTTCTCCTCTTTTCTACTTGCACTGAGAGTCTGGGACTCTGAAGTTTCTGCTGCCGTTTTCATCACAAGGCCGCTTATCTCTTTCGGACTTTGATCAGTCCCAGATTTCTCACTCTCATTTATCTTGTTATTACTGCTCACACGACCACCGAATTTTCGTCTTGCCGTCCTTGTATCTATTTTCATCATGCAGGTTCCGTCCCTTTTTGCCGTCCAGAATCGCCTCGCGTTTCAGTTCAACCTCGTCGTAAGCTAGCAGTCTCTCTCGTACCTCTCATCTCGCTCATCTCGCTCTGATCCATCTCCAGTGGAGCAGAATCATCTTCTCCCGCCTTACGCTAGCGTACTTCCTTTTCTCTGTGGTCCACTGTATAGCGCAGGTAGCGTTGCAGGGCCAGGCTTTGTCCGTCAACAGCAAGGCCGCCTCCGTCCTCTTTTCTCTCATTCACGAGAAAAATGCAACCTGCAACGGTTTCATGGTGCTGGGGGATACATTGAGACTCTGCTCTGATGTACCCAGCAAGCTTGAGGTGGATTCCTGCGAGCAGATATGGCCTGTCCCCTCTCACAGCGCAGGTTCCTCCAACTCTGAACCCGAGAACACATCTGTTATATCCGTTTCTCCATCATCAACAGTTATCTTCACTTCTCCATCTTCTTCCCTCTCCAAATCTGATAGCTCGACTACCACCACCTCGTCGACACTGGCACCTTCTGGAACATCTAGCAATCCCGCTTCTCAGACTTCCCCTCAAACAACACTCTCGAACACTTCTACAATATCACAGAGGACTTCCAGCTCTTCTTCTGTCAGCAGTGCGACAAGTACCTCCCTTCCGGCTTCTACCTTAACTTCAACGACGGATATCAGACCGACTGCTTCTCCTGGCGACTCCCAGGTCGCTACCGTCGATGATTCCGATTCGGAGTCTGACGACGAGGGCAGCGCTTCAGAAGATTCTGTTTCCAGTGATTCAGATGACGATGTTGCTTTGGCGCGAAGAGATGCTGCCTGGGATAACACAGAGGAAGATTTCTTCGAGGACGAGGATCTCATGAAGGAATTATTCGAGGTCGATGATCCTGAGGAGGTCAGCTCACACCAGCGAAGGCACGAAATGCGTATTTCTGCCGTTTCCTCTGCCGCGGTTCTTCGTCAAACGACTGGTCTGTCCTTGCCTACTGTCCCGGAGGCCTCTGTGACTTCAAACCCAGCGAGCGCGACTGCCGGTGTCGATGCTGATAGTGGCGAATCTTTGTCCGATGGATCCGACGCTTCGGACAACGACTCTCTTTCTGGGGAATCCGACAATGAGTCTCTTTCCGGTGCTTCGGATGACGACAGCATTGGCGGCGGCGACTCTGATGCAGAGTCTGACAATGAAAGTCTGGATGATAATGCATCCGCATCTGGAGACGAATCTGGGGACGAAAGCGACAATGAATCTTTCTCAGAAGACTCCATCGATCTCAATGGCGAGTCAGAGATCGACACGAAGAATCAGCACCTTTCTAGTGCTTCTGGTACCTCAAGCGCCACATCAGCAGTCAAGATTGACTTGCAGTCCTGGCATCATTTGGAGCGAAGACAGAACCAGAACAGTGGTAGTGGGGATGAAGTCTCCGAAACGGTGGATCCCGACAAGACCTGCCTCACTGTACTCAATTATCCTTTGATGATGTACGTACCCAAAGACCTGGAGTGTTACCTGTGCAGCTCATCTACCCTCGTCGTCGTCCTTAGGATTCGCTACACAGAACGGGAGGACGTAGCTTTCATCGTCTTTCAGGTATGGGTTCTCGGAATGTCGACTGTCGCGGTACGCTTGCCTTCTGTCCTCTTATCACTCTCCCACCAAACGCTACATTTTCTCAGCTCTTGAACGAATCCGTACCCCATGTGTGAGTGATGACGTGCGAGATCAGACCCCTTTGTAACGTCTCATGTTCTTTCGTAGGCTAGCATCTCTTTTGACTCATGTCGCCTCGACTGCATGGTCGGCCTACAAACTTGCTAGTACTGCCTCGTTTCATGCCGACTTCAATTCCTTCATCAACAACGGTGCATGCGCATCCAGTCAAATACTGCAGGACTACTGGTCCATGCGTACTCGAGCCGAGATACCTACCCTGATTCTGAACATCATATTTCTAGTGATCTCTGGGTTTATGACGTGGAAGCTGTTGAAGGTTACTCCCATGATCATTGCTACCGCTGATTTCAACTAATATTTTACTTATTGAAAACAGGTCTTCGGCTGGCAAACTTACAAGCGAATGGGTGCTTCTCGCAATGTCAATCGCCTATACATGACCGTTCTGTGTCTTTCTATCGTGATACAGCTTAGTCTGTACTTCATGGCCGTCACTCTTGTTGTCTGGCTAGATCAACTATCATCTGGTGATATCGCCAAGTTATCGAGCTCAAAGGCGGTATACCGCGCTCTGTTCATCGTCAGCTTGATAATTCTTATTCCTTGGTTGTGCACTGTACGTGATCATCGATCTAATCAAGAAAGACGAACGGGGAAACTGAAATAGGTGATTTATCAGGGTTGGCTAGCTGTGCGCAGAGACGCCAAACTTCCGATGCTCATCTTCCTCATGATCTCCATTTGGTTCGTGGGAGGGTGGGGTGCTCTATTCTTTGCCTCCTCTTTCCAGTGGACGTTCATCACCTGGAGGTTTTTCGCTGTGATGGCTTCATTGTCCGTTCTCCTCACCGGGTGTGCATTTGTACTTGCACTCTACTGCTGGAAGAAATTTGGCAAAGGTCTAGGAGATGGTGCGTTGATTAATTGTAGTCAAAAGCCGTAGGCCTGACTAGAAATTTCCTTGCAGACTCTGAATTTGGGGCCATGGGTGGAGATTTCGCTCCTGTCTTCCCGCCAGTCAAGGATGAGGAGAAGATCGGGTTCCCTTCAGAGCGTCCATTACCAACTTATTCCGGCGTGTTCGACATACGCAAGGTTTGAATACTGTACTTGAGCTGGTGCCTCAGGAACCTTTGGGTGGTTGTATCAGGGAGTTCAACATGCTGAGCCTGTGCCCTAATAAACATTGTGGCCTAGTATGATCATCCTGTAGCTGGTTAATCCTCTATGTCACCGGTGACTCAGATCTGGAGGCTGGGCTCCTTGGTTAGAAAGAGTGTTTTCTACTGCATCACTAGTACAATAGCGCTCTCGAATGCAAGAGTATAGATTACTGCATTGCTGATTATCTTCGTCAAGCTCCTGGACCGTGACGCTCGGTGCTCAGGCCTCAGGCCTCAGACGTGAACGGCTTGAGCTCGAAACTCAACATTCAACAGTGGCTGCAAAATCTCGTTTTGTGAATCCATCCACGTACTTCGCACCGTAGCCTAGCTCCAACCACATCTCTGCTAGACGGGTTGGTTCAAGATGACGCTGTAATATACCATGGTTGGTACAATGGCTTGACAATGGTACTAGGCCATTGGCAATTGCTGGTCACAGTGAGATTGATGGATCATGTGCATGTCCCATGGAGAGCTCTTGTCAAAATCACATATAAGTTACCAAATGGCTTCTGATCACCACCACCATAACCACCCTAGCAGTTCACCTTCCTGCTTTCCATGGACGTCGACCAAACTTTTACCATCGTGAGGATCAAGCGTAAACGTAACGAAGAACCTCTAGACGCACTGCTCATCGAGTCGTCTGCGCGAAGAAAGAAGCTGCGTAATGGAACGTCATCGGTCCAAGATATATTCGAATTCGCACAGACGGTGGAAGAAGCTGCGTGGGATGATAGGTCGCAAAGACAGGTTCTGAAGGTGAGCCTTCTCTCTTACCACGAACCCTGCAATCGACTAATATCTCCCCTGGCAGGACCACATTTCACGGTTAAGTCGTAACGCGGGGTCACCAACTCCATCATCTCCATCCACCTCTTCAGCACCAAAATCCACGCCGATATCGGCAGAGGAAAGGCGGTATACTATCGTCCAACAACCCGAAACACAGTCTAGACATGCCAAATACCCCACAGCACCGTGAGCCGGGACTACGCGCGTTTCTCATGGGAGATCACTTATTTCTTCTGCGATTGATCTAGTCCCAAGGTTCTTTCTGCGAAAGAGGTGGCCGAGAAGAAAGATTTTTCTATGTACGACGCAGTCCTGGAGAAACCGGCAAGCTCTCCTACCGATACAGAGCTGGAGAACTTCTTACCGCTCTTGAACGAGTACCTCAAGCGTAAGTACCCTCTCACATTGCCTATTATTGTTCTCAAACCCGTGTACTTTGATGCAGTGCAAGATATGCCCCCTCCTACGATGTCGGAGGCCTCGACGGTGGACTACGTTTATGACGTCTTTTATCGGCGCGTAGGTGGGCAGAACCCCGCAGAGTATACTGGCAACATTGCTACCCTGTACGTTATGAGTCTAACGCTAACGAGTTCATCCATTGAACCGTACGTATCAGGTCAGGTTTACCCCCGCGAAGCGGTGATGACTCCGACGACTCCGAAGACGAGGTTGAAGACGATGCTGATGAAGATTCGAATGGTCTGTAGTTTGTCTTCTTTAGTCAAGAGTATTTCCTGATGATCTTAGCAGACGAGGGCTATTACAAAAACGATTACCCCGATGAAGAAGACAGTGATTCTGGTGCGTTTGACAATACAAATCGAGTTCCCACCCTTCTATGGCAAACCTAATATTCTCGGTCATAGACGACGAATTGCATTACAACTCTGATTCGTCCGATGAGTTCGCTGTGGATGAAGACAGTGATCATGATTGGCGGTAACTCAGTCTACGATCTCTTTCAGACTTTTCACACCTCGTTCCTCTCCACATTCGTTTACTTGCATCTCCAGCATATCCTTCAGTTGACTACCTAGACTTACATACACCAACATTCACCAGTTTTCACCCAAACAATACATACTACATAGATTGAATAGATTCACAGAATCAAGGACTTGGGCTGACTTGGGCAATTTTGGTGGAAAACAGCGACAACTTCAGACTTTCTCTCCCTCATCATTCTATTCTCGGTACACGGGGTCAGTGGCACTCTGACAATTTTATTTTAAACGTACCGAGCTCTTGCTAGACCTCTTGAGTCTGCGACCGCAGGCAAGCGTTCCTAAGAAGAACAACATGGCCAAACCCATGGCCATTACAGCGATGGCGAGCCCTGCACCGAGGAAACCTGCACCAACGGGGCTGATCTTGTCGTGAGAGCCACCAGCAGAGGATTGGCCCAAAGTTCTAGCAGCTGAAATAGCACCACACCCCCTATCAGCAGTGTTAGAGCAAACGTCGCACCACTGAGTCGTGGTGTTGATAGTTGCAGGCTATTGAAAAGTGACAGGGGGTTTGAGTGAAATGTGGTTGTGAAAGGAGAGAGAGTCCGTACAGAAAGGTAGCTCTTGAAGGTTGAGAGAGGTATATCCTTGGTCCCGTTGAAGAAGGTGTAAGTCTTGAATTCAACATCGTCAGTTCCATTCTTGAAGTTAAGTCGGATGGTGGTTTCTCCACCCGAGCCGGGGTCCCTGACTTCCAGGGAAACCGCAGCCGCGTAGTTCACTGATAAGATGCGTTAAAGTCCAGTCACGGAAGCAGAGTCGAATATCAGAAAGTGCATACCGATTCCAGCAAGCTGAGGGTTATCTTGGGCTGCTCCAGTCATGTTGAACAAAGAGATAAACGGTTTGTAAGATATCGCTTCGTAAAGAATTTTCAAAGGATCGGAGCTGTTGCTTATCCTCGTAACTCCATCCAGAATGCTGGGAAGTATGGTCTGCCCGGCGACTGTGTAAAAGGAGCTCTCAGCCAGGATATGGTGAGCAGGTAGGTAGGCGTACGCACTATTGCCGATACCATCAAGCTGTGGATGAGAGAATACCCCATTCTCATGGTAATTTGCCAGAGCCCGTGCCTGCTCAAGATAACCAGCGGGGAGCGCCGCCTTCAATTTCGGGTCGTGGATGTACTGGACGTTCATGAAGTCATAAATCTAGGTGGATAGGTTACAGTTAGAGATTGAGAGCATTAGGAACATCCTGTGCTTAACAACTGACTTACATTCCACTGTGGGTGAGGCAGGGATGATTGTACAACATTGAGCAGAGGGACTAAGTGAAAGGAGTAACGGAACGCCAACCATATCTTTCAGACTGACAGGCCTCCCATCCAGATACTGAGGAAGGTCGTTCAGGAAATCTTCGTGATCAGCCTCGACTTTCTTGAACTCATCCGAGTTGTAGAACTGGTTGGTCCAATTGGTGAATGGGCCGCAAGATGTCCAACCTTCTAGAGAAACGTCGTTTCCAGGCTCAACAGATTCGACTGAGTATGATCGGTGAACTCAGGGCCCAGGAGAGATTATAGATGAGTTACTGACTAGGAATGGTCTGACCGCGAGAAAGTTAGGATTGCAGTGTTGTCACTATGAAGAACGCAACTCACCTGGTATCCATTGAGAGGCGCGACAACAGTCGTTCCATTCGCCAGAGTGGTGTTGTACGCATTCGTCTCAGGGAATAACCCCGCTGTCACAGAGATGGCAGAATTGAAGATCACGCCGCCCTCTCCTCCTGCGTCTGCCCGAACGTGGTACTGGTTCTGATCGGCAAGGGTCGTGTTGAACCCTTGGATGTACGACGGAGAGCTTGTATTGGCGTACAGAGACCGGAGGTACTGGCCAAGCTGGAACTCCTGAAGCTGGAGGGATAAGTGGGGTTAGACAAATTTCACTAGTTCAAGCGGAGCAAGCACACGTTTCCCAAAGGCGTGATAGCAGTGCCAGAAGGAGTATAGGACGTGGGCGACTGATAGAACCCTTGTCGGTCACCGTGGCGGGCAAGGACGACGACGCCCAGGATTTTGCTGCTATCTGAGTCGGACATCTTGGGACGCTGTACAGGCGTTCAGAGGAAAGGGGAGGGATCGGAACACACACAGGCACATGAAGAGATCAGTGCTTTTTATCTGGAGAGGCTCCGCGCCGGCCCAAACCAAACGCACATCCCAGCTGATCAAGTATACTTCTTCTTCAATACATCAAGGTGGGAATGGATCATGTCCCTGGCAGCTCCTAATCTACTAGGTGGGAGGATCTGGAGTAGAAGTGTTCAAAAACAGTTCTAACTGTATTCATGTAGCGAAGATGTATTCTAGGATTCTATCCAATGCCAACGCCAATATCAAGAGATCAAAGCGTTCCTCCGACACTTTCCATGGTCTAGAACGTTGGTCGACAAATACACGGAATCGTACGGGATAAGCGGAAGCGAATCACGAGGAGAGAGTTCGGAGAAGACGGGAGAGAGTTATCAAGTTCAGAAGTCAGTCAAAAGTCGGACAGAAACGGAGGCTGGATCAACTCACAAAGGCAGAAGCAGTTGGGCCATCTAGGATGGCGAGTTCCTCGTCGGTGAAAGGTAGACGAGGCACGAGGTACATTCTTACGGGAATCAAGAGCATGATTACGACGGGGAAGCCAATAGCGGCTGAAAGATGATAATGAGTAGGGTCAGGTAGGAAGGAAGAAAACCAGGTACCAATAGTCTGAGTAATAGCAAACGTCGCTCCGAAGCCAACTAATTGGATACCTATGAAAAGGAGGATGCGAGATTTGCGAACTCTCCGAAGCGGCTCGTCGAGAGGCGTGAGCCTTCGATCTCGAAGGAAGTAGAAAATCTTCTGAGTGATCCCGTTCTCTTGAAGGGCCTCAACACCCATGAACCAGCTGGGTACCTTGATCAGCCAAGGTTCTGGGGTACAAGAAGAGATAACTCACAATAAACCAGCAAGCACCCCTGAAGGTGATGGTTGTGAGTGCTTGCTTGCCACTGTTGTGGGACGAGTAATTAGACGAACCTCTTGGAATTAGATTGAGCACATGAAGGAAAGGTCCGCTCAGGAGGACAAGGCATAGTGAGCCTTGGGCAAGGTTGGACACTCGCTGCTCAACAACGCCAATCGTGACTTCAGACCTGGCCTCTGAAGGATCTTGTTCAGTCCCGTCCGTCGGTTTCTCTTCTACATCCCGTCTTTTAGAATCAGCCCCCATGATTGAAAGGGATCTAGTATGGATTGGTGCCTGAGGGATTAGCCCATTCGGAGCTGGTAATCCAAGCAACCCTGCGAGAAAAGTCACAGT
The DNA here is from genome assembly GCA_002718315.1 of Agaricales sp. HM26-F1. Lineage (NCBI taxonomy): Eukaryota > Fungi > Basidiomycota > Agaricomycetes > Agaricales > Agaricales sp. HM26-F1. The sequence goes on from NIBX01000158.1 coordinate 714,006, forward strand.
ACCCAACAAGAAGAAATCATAATGAAAGCCTGGGGGTTTACGTAGAGGAAACTGAGAGCTTTGAGCCATAAGAGACTGAAAACAATCGTCAAGTCAACATAAGGACAGACAGGACGGCATTACCGAGACATTATGATCGAAGAAGAATAGTATCCAGAGAACGATACCAAACGGCAAGGCAATCCCAACCCATTTCCCCTCTAGGTCCCAAAATCTGACAAGCCATGACCTCCCTCCAGCGGCCTGAAAGGCTCCAGAGATTGGTAATGTAGTTGGATTAGCCGCATTGAACCTCCCCCAGTAAGCCATCGCAGATGAGGCGATGAGCGCTATCGGCATGCCATAGTCGGCAAGAAATCGCCTGACGTGACGATGGAAGAAGGTCTTCTGAGACAAGGACTTGAACAGAAAGGAAGTCACAAGCATCAGTATGGCTAAGATAATAGAGACGAATGCGCTAGCAATGTCGGAAGAAGCGGCTTGCATGTTTCGGGTGAGCACTTGAATTCCGTACTGAAGGTACACCCAAGAAACGTAGAAGCCGAAGGTATCACAGGAGAAGAGGGTGACATATTTAAGGAAGTTGCACCCTAGACGAAGGTCAGATTCCTGGGAATCGTGGGGGTAGGGCAAACGTGGGACGAACAGTTGAAGACAGATGTGAGGATCATCAGAATGGCGCCCCATAAGTAAACCCATCCGATGAAATGAAGGTACGGAGGAGGGTTGTCTTGTCTCTCAATTATGTCATAGATTGTTTTATTGAAGACAGTGATAGGACCTGTGGAGCGAAGGGGAGTCTGAGAAGCAGGGTGAGAAAAAAAAAACAGAAGTTCAACTGACCAGTGACCCCAGCGATCACCAAGGGTTGGGCCCCAAAGACAGAGAAGATGAACGCGGCCATGAAAGAGGAGAGAAGGACCTCGGCGACCCCAAACTGCTGTGTCGTCTCTATCAAGTCCAAAGAGAAGGCAATGCCAGGAAGGACACTTGCGATAAGGATTTCAGAACTAGGGTACGCTTCGGATGGAAAATGTCAATCAAGAGGCATACTTGGCGAAGAAAATCAGAGCCGTTGCCGGCACAACTCTGTAATTCCAGGCGTCCGTCCAGTCAGATGCATAAAACGGCGCACGGGCACGTATGTCTAGTAGGATTCCTGCGCCAAAGTTGCGTATGAAGCTAGGTAGTTTGGAAAAGACCGTATTTTGCTTAGGTGACTTCCTATGCGAATTCAAGGTCGTGGATGGGGTCGTGGAATGAACAGCAGTGTGCTCTTGGACATTAGTTTTAGAGTGAGCTTTAGATTCAGTCTGGTCATCTATTGGGGGCATTATAGGGATTTGTGAGGAGGAGGTCCACGAAGAGGCAGAACTGCCATACAGAAGCAGCAAAACTGAACGGAAAGCTCGATTGCTGACAAATCCCATCATCCATGAATGGGCTGGGTTAATTGGTGCTGATGCGATCAGTTTTCTTATGACCAGGGATCAGTAATTCTAAGTCACAAAAAGCATCGGTCAGTGTCAAGCAGCAGTCTAGAAATTCAAACTCGACGTCCACTGCCAAAATGGCCACTTCAGCTGCTCGTAGCAGACTGTCCTCTTTAACGCGCTTTGGCAGAGCTCCTGCACCGCCAAAGTATTTGCGAACAGACAGGCACTCTGGTCTACCGCGACCTCACGCAGACATTCTCGTTAGGGACTTTGCACCATGTCGACTCGAAGACCATTACCACACAACACTCGCCGACAACCTTATGTATCTAACTTACCAACACGAACATCTTCCACGGCCACCACCCCGTCAAATACGTCTTAGATTCGACCCCAATGACCCATATACAAAGAACCGACACAACCCCCCAGTGGGTGGTTCTCAGGAAGGCAAGAAATTGCCACCGCCTTCCAGCCCGCTGAACGTGGTCAAGCTGGAGAAGATATCCATCCATACCATGATGCGAGAATCTATCACTAGCAAAGCAAATTTGCTGCCTGTCATTGCTGCTATGCGCTCCTTAGCAGGAGAAACCTACAAAGGTGGAGGCAGACATACTTCAGAGGGGATTCAGATTGTCAAGGCGAAAAAGTCAGTCGGTGGATGGAAACTTCGACCAGGCATACCAATTGGTGTCAAGGTGGACTTGCACGGACCCGCTATGTACGACTTCCTCAATACAGTCGTCGAATTTGTGCTGCCTCGGCTGCGAGATTTCCGTGGTCTCCAAATGCCAGCCCCGTCCGCGTCTCCAAATTCACCTAGTGCCGTGAGCGGTGTAGTAAGCTTTGGTCTACCACCGGAGGCCCTTGGATATTTTCCACAGATTGAGGTCAACCAGGATTCGTACCCCAAAATGTATGGTCTCCATATTCATTGTGTTACAAGTGCCGAGGGACTGGGTGCACAGAATCGCGCTCGAGCTTTATTATCTGGCTTCCAACTGCCATTCGTGAAAAAGTAAGCCTAGATTCGTCTTGCTAGCTACAGTCACCTAATACCGCCTTTAGATAGAATCTTGGATCGACGGCCAGCGTTTGATTCCTCCTTGGTCAATTACAGTAGAGAATATATCGGTAATATAGCACTCGCTCATAGCATTCAATGCTCCTATAAATCAAACATCCTCCGCATCACGTCCTGCACACCTTCCTGCACGCCTAGCCTGTCATGCCCGCCCTTGAGAGTCTTCAATAAGGCGATCCTCCTCTCTTCAAGAGTTGAGTCGTGCAGCGTGCCGAAATTGTCTATCTCGGTTGTATGTACCAAGGCTTGTCTCTTTGCCTTCCTGAGTTCGCGCACCTCTTGGTAGGTCACCCAATCCTCCTCTTTCCATTGAAGAGCATCCTGCGGAGGAGCTTGGAGTTTTGGTAGTAGGGGCTCAAGAATGGAATCGAAGAGGGTATCAGAGTGTGCATGAGGTATATCCATGTCATTCTCCGCATGGGCGATGAGTGTGGATTCAGATATTTTCTAGACGAGGATCAATAAGGACACTTAAAGGGTGGGGCCAATATACTGACGTGGAACGCAGCGAGGGTGTCAAACTTGTGGATGAGGACTTTACCAATGAGTTCTGAGATAGTAAGTGCAGCTCAGCAGGATCCTGGAAGTAAACAAGCGGGTGAAAACATACTGGGGAGACTAGGTACTGCGGTCAAAGGTCGCATGACAGGGAAAAATCCCATCACACTATACGTGTTTAACAAAGTTTCAATGCTTGAGAATGGACTCATCAGCACGACGCCGCGGTACTTCACCCCATCCTCGCTCAACTGCCCTGCTAGCCTAGCGCTAACGCTAGTACCAAGGCTGTGTCCAACTATCAGGATGTCCTCTTCCCTCGCGCCGTTGTCGACTAGCCAACTCCAGGCAGTTCTAGCGTCGATAGCTAGCCCATCCTCGGACGGGGAACCAGTGGAGTCCCCGAAGCCCCTATAATCAATGGCCAGGACGTTGACATTCAAACGGGCGGTGTAGGCCTGATAGTGTGATATCCTGACATGGAATGCGCGCGTGGCAGCATTCCCATGAAAGAACAGGATCGTTGGCCTAGACTTGATCGCAGATTGAACGGAATTCAGAGGAGGGACGACCGGCGGTGGAAAAGCTTGTGAAGCATAGTATTGCTCTGAGAAGAGGAACCAAGCCCCGATACTCCGATTGTCCGGAGTTGTCAGATTCAAATTCAGTGTCTTTCCAGCTAAATAATCAGTTTAAGCTGGTCGATGCAACGAAGAACACGATGCACTGGATACTTACGTGCCATGCCATAATATTCGGGTCGGTCGAAGTTAGCAGACCAAGGAAGCCTAACAGCATTCAAGTACACGGTGCTGTTGAGGGAAAGCTTAGACTAGCGGCGAGGAGACGTCCGAAAGATAACAGACTGTGTTTGGATGAATGGTATAGTTAGGAGGAGCACTAGAGCCAGATATACCGAGCCAAACGCCGTTGAGCAAAATCTCATGCGGTTCAGCCAACGGTGTGCTCTGGGGGGAGATTCCAGAGGTTTTGGTGCATCGTGGGCTTGTAGCTTTGTCGGTTCCGGTGCATCAACCATGGTGGGCCTAGTCAAGTGTATGGACTATGCAGCACCTTGTCAAAGCGGTGTACTCAAGGACAGTACTTACATAACGGAAAGATTCGAAAGAAAGAACGCGGTCACGTGTACTTGCACTAGTCAACAACATTGAACATGAACTTACTGTAAAGCAAGATTCAGCAAGGACGGCGGGTACATGATCCGCATGAATAAGTCTGAAGCCCGAGTCGATATGATGTGAGTGAGATGATAGTGCGCCTATTCGCGATAGACCGATATATATATTACTGTACAGATTCAAATTTACAAACATACATACCAATCGCAAGAACTTGAAGATCGATGAGGTTTACTCCGATGCCCTCCCTTTCTCTTTGTATCGAATGTCCATCCGCACATAGTTATGGTAGATCTCGTCGGATGTAATCAGTGTATCGTTTCCATCTTTGTTAGCTGGGTCAAGGAACGCGGCAAGCGGCTGAGGCAGGGTCTATAAGTCGTCCTGAAAAAGGATAATCAAAACTTACATCGTGGAACTCAAGGAAAGCAGCACTCCCAGGCTGGTAGCCATCTCCAGTGCCTTTTGCTCCAGAACCCCCATGAATTTTCTTCCTCGGGGCGTTTGTGTCGGTGTAGTTGTTGGAATAGAACATCACTCCAGATTCTTCGGTTTATGATTAGTGCACAGGTCTGGGATGGTATGTGAATGGAATTTGCAGTATTTACTCACGATTAGTGTCAAAGAGGACCTTGAGACCGGAGTCCTTGCACGCAAGCTCTACTACAGGATCTGCACGAGAGCAGTCGGCTTGACGGGGTGCGTTTGTAGGCTGGAGGATATCATTCAAGAGATCCTGATCCGACTCCTTGGAGAGTTTACTTTTTGGGAACCGCTTTGGGATTCGTTTGGATTCGTTCTCATCGAATACATAGAAATCGTCTACCGAAATTCTTTGAGTTCTGGACATGAATAGAAAGGAAGCTAAAAAAAAAGGCTCAACCATATCCGTTAGATTGTGTGGGCCAGTGCTCGCCAATGAGCTTCCCGTTGTGTGTGTGCGCCGCATCGTTGGAAGTAACCAAGAATCCGGTGGCTAGATGATCAGCATTTTGCTTCACGATTCGGTTTGACTGCAGAAGGAGTCAGAAACGGAAGACCAAGATGAAAGCAGAAAATGCCTTGATGACTAGGTTGTGATTCTTGACGGAAGGTGCGTCGCTCTTCTTCAGGCTGGCATCCAAGTTGAAGCCCCAGTGCTGAACATCGGTGTGAGCATTTTGCATGATGATACTTGTTTGCAAGAAAGCTACTCGCCTGGGTGAGGTTGACCGGGGTGACGAGGTTCTCTCCTTCGAGTTTGGCTCTGTAGACGATCACAACACTACCTAGATCGTATTCAACTGGTATGGCGGTTTCACCGGGTTTGACGTAGTGGCGCTTCTGCTCTCCTGGTGCAACGAGGGTGACCAGGGCTTCAACTAGTAAAGTACCGGGGAAGCCCTGATCACCACTGTGAGAAACCAGGCGGAAGAGTGCAGTTGATGTAGCGTGGAGGTGGGCGAGCTCCGATTTGGTGTAGAGCGTGGCTTCAGAAGGGGACTCAAGTTGATCCCAGGTAAGAGAGTCGAAACCAACAGGGCCACCGTGAAGCGATACCCTAGGCGACTCTAGTATGTAATGGTTAACAAAAGCGTACTGAAAAGAGAAGACGAAGACAGGTAGACCGTTTGAAATAGCTGTCACTTTTGCCTTGACTCCGTTACGTTCTATCTCGTGTTCGCCCACAGGGAGTCGATTGGAGTATCTCCCGATGACGGTGTTGATGTACTTGCGGTCCAAGTGGTCCTGGGGGGCTTCGGGTCCAATGACCAGGTCGTGAGTCTGTCAAGGAGAGATCAATCACGGTCACTATGCTTTCTGAGCGCTATCAAAGAACTCACCCTCCCTTCAGCTTGCACAAAGATTCGGTTAATCGTAAGGCCATGAGGCAGGATCTAGTAATCGATTATCTCAGATCCAGAAGAGTGGCGGGGAAAGGGATCGGTTGGTGTCCTTTACCTCGACTGCAACAGAGGGAGTGAGTGAGGGTAAGCTCAGCAGTATCGGCTTGAAATTGGACATTCTTGAATGAAATCAGTTAGATGGGAGAATCAAAGCAGGAATGTTGGTGAGCACAGAGCCCGGTATTTCTCCTGGGAATTGAATTTGCAGATATGGAACATCATGATCAGGGGTACATATCACATGACTATTGGCTGCTGGGCTGCAGCTGATCACGCTCAATCTGCGTGATTCACAAATTACAATTGGACGCGTTCTTCAACTTCTTGGACTCATACGCGTCGCGACGCGTGGTACGTGCCGTATGCAGAGAAAGAGTAGCACAATCCTGCGCTCTCAAAGCTACGAATGAATCTCACTAAATCTAAGGAGAGTCCATTCTTTCAGCGTGTAATCTCGATATCAATGGAACGGTTCTAGAGCGGTGGAGGAGGAGCTTCACCTTCTGAATTATGTAAAGTAGAGAGAATTGCCTATAAAAGCATCTCAGACACTCCCCATCTCAAAAAGAACAACTTCTTCCCAACCATCATCATGAGACTCAGTACAATTTTTGCTTCTGTGACTCTCGTCGGGTCAGCTGCCGCTGGCCCTATCGCCTATGGCATTTGTCAGACTGGTAAGTTACTCTAACCATGTTTCTTGAGATCTTTCTAAGCGGGTTGTAAATCGACAATGTAATGTCCAAAGGCTGCAACACCGTTGCTGTAGCCTGCTATGCAGCTGCAGGGTTTACCTTTGGTACCGTAGTCGCCGCCGCCGCCACCCCTGCTGTGATCTTGGCCTGCAACACAGCTCTTGGAACATGTTCAGCCGCATGCGCCACAGTAGCTCTGCTGGCACCCACTCCTTGAGTAAGTATAACTCGCCTTTAAAGTGCCATGCAGAAGTTTGATCAACTTGATAAGAACGAGATGGATTTCAGAGGATGCGCCAGACCGACAGTGAGGTTCACGAAGCACACTGCAGCTATAGGGCTGTCTCTCGGTCGATGATGTATTATATTTTACATGCAATAATTTAGTCTGTTCAACGTTCAACGTTCAACGTTCGTAGCTCTATGAATAGGATGACATCTGAAGTGGGGAAGAGCGGGACGACGATCACAATAAATCGAATAATGAAGTAGTTAGCAGGAGAGAGTGGCTGTGTAGTTGTGTGCACAGTGGTCACCAAGTTGTCCACATGCGTAAACTTCTCTCTGGTTGGTCTGCGCAGGTACGCGACTGAACAGCGCGTTTGGCTTCCACCAGTTTACGATCTTCCGACTCTCTTTCTTCCTGCTATCATGTCCAATCCTTCAACAAAGCGTGCTAGTTCCTCAGGCCCAAAGTCCGCTGGCTCCAAATCACTCAACGACTTCGTTCGTCTCGTGCTTCCATCCAGAGCCACTGTTTCCTTGTTCATGCTCCATCTGCTATTTAGCAACTGGGGGACTCTTTAGGGAAGGGTGCCTTCGGTCAAGTCTATCGTACGTGCTTTCAGAGGATTCAGTCGCATCCGAACTATATACCCGAAATGATGTCAGGTGCACTGAAATGGGCAACCGGGGAGACCGTCGCAGTCAAGGAGATTCAGCTCAGCAACATTCCGAAGGCGGAACTTGGGGAGATTATGGTGCGCTTTCATCCTATTATTCAATGCAGGCCACGATTGATTCCTCCTCCTTTCCTCAGTCGGAAATAGACCTCCTCAAGAACTTGAATGCATGTTACATCAAACCTGGAAATGTAGCCCACTAACGACATGTTCCCACAGCATCCAAACATCGTGAAGTACAAGGGATTTGTCAAAACTGCCGAGTATCTCTACATCATCCTGGAGTGAGCTACGACCCTGGTAGTCACAGACGATTGCTCATGGTTACCATAGATTCTGCGAGAACGGATCGTTGCATAACATCTGTAAACGGTTCGGCAAGTTTCCAGAGAACCTTGTCGCTGTCTACATCTCCCAAGTTCTCGAGGGACTCGTTTATCTACACGACCAAGGTGTCATTCATCGAGATATCAAGGGCGCAAACATATTGACAAACAAGGATGGCTGCGTGAAGCTAGCTGACTTCGGAGTCGCAAGCAGTACGACTACCGGCGCCGTGAGTAATGATGCCGTAGTAGGCAGTCCCTATTGGAGTGAGTGTTGACCGTTGGCCCTATTGGAATCTACTATCTCACGAATGTTTACAGTGGCTCCTGAGGTGATCGAGCAGTCGGGGGCTACTACTGCTTCAGATATCTGGTCAGTCTTCTTATCCTATCAACAATCAATTATTGCTCAAGTTGTTGACTCCTCTGTTCCCAGGAGTGTAGGCTGCGTTGTTATCGAACTTTTGGAGGGTCGACCACCATACCATAATCTCGACCCTATGCCTGCACTCTTTCGAATAGTACAAGATGACTGTCCCCCCATACCTGAAGGTGCTTCACCTATCGTGAAGGACTTTTTGTATCATTGTTTTCAGAAAGACGTCAACCTTCGAATTTCTGCACGCAAGTTACTCAGACACCCTTGGATGGTTTCAGCGAGGAAACAGATGTCTGATGATATCACTATAACTAGTTCTGATAGAGGCGCGAAGGCCGCCGGTGCTGCGGACAGGAGACCACTGAGCAACTATAATTACGACGAAGCGGTTCTCAAGGTACAAGAATGGAATGAGGCTCTCAAATGTGAGCAACCTTTTCATCTCTGGTAGCCTATCTTGTTCTAACACTTGCCTCCCTTGAGCACCTTCACGGCCTTCTAAACATCCTACTCGGAACAAGGGCAAAGGGAACCTGACCCATCCTGACTCTCCGACACGATCCTCTGCAGATGCCCTTGGTCCTCTTCCTCTCTCTGCTCTGCCCATGAGCGCCTCAAACGTCTCTGCCATGAGTGCTGGGGCACCGCGAAAGCTTAGTACAGCTAGCCTCAAGCCACCTGGGATTGACTTGGTTCAGAAGATTCAGCCTCTTTCGTTCGCACTCCAAGCGCCAGAAGAACAGACAGATAATTGGGATGACGACTTTGAGGGCGGTATTTCTTTCAGGAAGCTGCCTGTCAATAAGGAACCTGTGAAAGGCGATAAGGAGCGTTCACGCCGTCCCTCATCCCTTGAGGAGAAATCGGCATCGGAACCAGAGGACCCAGGGACAGATGACAACGCTCAGACTATCAAGCCTAATAAGAGCCCTGGATCGCACCTGCGGCCACTCGCCAAGGCGCCTGCAACGGAGATCGACCCAATCGTAGAAGATTATTCGGATCTTGCCTTTGAAGAGGACGAGCAGAAATTGCAGGATAAGGTCAACCATTTTAAGGTCAGGGCTTAGTTTGAGCTCGCTACCTCCACGGCTAACAACCTTACCTTCTCAGATCAAGAACTCCTTGCGCAGAGGCCTTTTTCACCCGGATGACATCCAGCTTTTCGCCAATGCGAAGATCTCCCCTGGTCCCTCCACAGCACCACTTCCTGACATCGGCAGCAGTAAGCCAAGAAGACCTTCGCTTGGTCCTCTCATGACTGCTTCTAGCCACTCGGGACCTCAGTCTGCGTCTTCAACGAGTGCTGGATGGCATCAGACTCATTTGAGATCATCATCCTCTACGATATTTAATAATGGAGGCTCGAATAGCAATGGAACCAATAGCGCAGCAGGCTCATGGGGACAGGCAGACGCTCAGAAGATGCAGAGTGAGTTCGGCAAGTATACTGAGGATGACGATGAGGACTATGAGGACGTGTTTGGCAAAGTCAACGGGACCGGTCAGCCTCTACGTTCGTGAAGTTGCCTGCCCTACTCACTGTTTCACTAGCGGCGGAACATCCTATCTCAACACTTCAGCTGAATACCCGCTTATCCAATAAATCATGGGTTCGTTTGTGTCCCTTCCTTTTTTTTTTTTTTCGCCCCGGAGCTCACCTGTGGCTACAGCTTGGCGATGAGCTTTCCGACGAGGAGGATCCATTTGCGGAGGTCATTTTCCTATTCCTTGAGCGTCGTGGAGTATGGTCTAAAGATCTTCTGCGTAGATTGACGAAGGTTTCTCAGAAGAGGATTTAGAAGCAAATCTCCAGCGTGATAAATATGCCCGGCTTACCAACTCAGTCAACCAACTGATAGACGAGCTCACACCTTCGGCACCCAACTTCCAGCTTCGAGACGCCTGCGACCAACTGGTGAGTTCTGATATCACGATGTGGAAACGTGCGTTCTTGATAGGCAACTGTCCTTAGTTGGCTATCATGACGGATACACCAGAGATGCACGGTCAGCTTGTATCATCTCACGGTATGCTAGCGATCCTGGAGGTCCTAGAGGGAAACTGCTCGAGGGATGTCACAGAGCGTCTTCTACAGATGATCAACCTGGTGAGCTCCTCCTTTTTGGAATGTTTCCAATTTGCCCGCTAACTGAAGGATTCAGCTTGTGACGTCACATGTGGGTTTTTTGGAAAGTTTCTGTTTGATTGGGTGAGTTGAATATCGACTGGGTAGGCAGTGTTCTAATATGTTCCTTTGCACAGTGGTATTCCTGTCATGATGAGTAAGATCTCTTTTTCATACCATCACGGTGCTCACTCTAACCTCGTCTTCACAGAATTCACATCAAAGAAGCACCCCTCCGAATGTCGACTGCAGGCTTCTAACTTCATCCGACTTCTCTGTCATACCTCTGTGCTGACGCTACAGATGTTTATCTCGTGAGGAAATGCCGTTTCTCTTCCAGATGCCTCGATCTCACCGTCTTTCAGATGTCGCGGCCTTCGAGTACTCGTCGAACTTTTGGACGAAGATTACACAGACCAGGCAGAGCTCGTCGTCCACGCGCTCAACGGTATATGTAGTGTATTCGAGTTGCAGAGTCCAACGACCAAGAACGATTTTTGTCGCATGTTTATTCGAGAGGGTCTCTTGAATCCTTTGTCGGCCGCATTGCTGAACGTGATGTCGAGCAGCGGTTCTCCGTCTTCCATGGATATGAAAACGAAGATCATCCAGATTCTGCTAGTTTTCTCTCAGGTCTCCCAGAACGACATACATGTTCGAAATGCGCTAGGTACTCGACAGGTCATACGCAGTAAGTGCCTACCCTCACCAGTGAGGAAAATACTGAACCTCGCGAGTAGGATTATTGCGCGCATGCGAATTGCTAGAGCCTGAATGTCTCGTGCATCTGCTGAGGGCGGTCAAACACCTCTCCATGAACTCGACATTGCTTGACGTTCTACAGAATGCTAATGCCATAGAGATCTTAGTGCGCATTCTAGACGAGAGCAGCTCTGGTCCCCACGGCACGGTGCGTGGTTCTATCGGAAGCAATCGGTTACTTTGCTCACAATATTAACAGGAGATATCAAACCACATAATTCAAACTTGCTACAACCTATGCAAACTGAACAAATCAAGGCAGGAAGAAGCCGCACAAGCGGGCATAATTGCTTGTCTCAAAAGAGTCGTACAAACAAGCTCTCCCCTCCGGCAGTTTGCGTTGCCCATTCTCTGTGATCTAGCCTCCGCTGGGAAAAGCTGCAGATCATTATTGTGGCAGCATGATGGTCTGGGAATGTACCTTGGTCTTCTACAAGATCCCTACTTCCAAGTCACTGCGTTAGAGTCGATTTTATCTTGGTGAGTCGTCGTTTTCTGTCATAGCCCCCTCATCAACTGAAATACCTGATAGGCTCCAGGAAGAGACTTCCAGGGTTGAAGACGAGTTGCTCAAGCCGACCTCTGTTGATGCACTACTCAAGTGTTTTGTTTCCTCCAAGGCTAATTCCTTCGAAAACTTGGTGGAACCTCTGCTGAAGATTACCCGGGCATCAACCCCGATCACCATCGCCATATCATCCAAGTCACAGTTCTTCAAGCGACTGCTTGACCGCCTTTCTAATCACGGCAAGGCCGTTGTCCGTTTGAATCTATTGAGGATTCTGAAGGGTGTCTGTGATATCCATCCTAACAAGGCCATTCTTGTCGACAAGTACGGTCTCGGGTCAGTAGTAGAGAGGCTGAGTCGAGAGGATGGCGCGGTCCTGGTTCGAGAGCTCGCTCGAGAGATAGCTCCTACCCTGGAAACTGCTCTCAAGAGCCGACCAAAGCCAAGAACTGAAACACCCGGAAAGGTCTTCATTGCCCCGAAGAAGATGCGTCGGACGGCTTCAGAATCGACACCTAGTGCCATCCATCCGAGAGGCAATGTGCGACCTGATCCAGGATTAGACTCTTTACCTATAGGCGGGTCGCCGTTTAGTCCTCTTGTCCCTTCCTCTTCGTCCTCTACTAGAAGGAGCTCGAACTCCAACACGTCAGGTCGAATGTCCCGCCCGCGGCAGAAACTGGACGGTATTCCTTGGACCAGTGCAACTCCGTCAACACGGCGGTAGCTAGTTAATTGGGTCCGCTCTTTCCCTTTTTATTTCCCATTCACACAATCCCTCGCATCATCTATTCTTATCTCGCTATCGGCGCTGCTATTCCAATCCTTATTCATTCTGTTCTCTATCGTTGCACGGTCTTTTATCTTAAGCTGTAATATGGAGCTTCGCATCACATTTGCTAGTATTTTGTATTATCTCAGTTTGTGCTCTCGTCCATATAACCGTATCCCTCCTTATCCCTCCTGTTCAGGTATCCGATCCACATAAATTGAGTCATCGGCCCAAATTCGTCGATGATAAATTCACCAGTACGTGCCAGGCTAGGCCAAGAATAACATTCGTAACATAAAAATAAACATAAACATGAAGGAGGTCAATATTACTCGAGTCCAGAGTCTAAAATTGCAGAACGGTAAGGTATATTCTCTGCTCAACCAAGAATCTAAAAGAGAAGGTCAGACTTTGAGAGACAAAAAAAGGGGATGCAGCTCACCGCCAACAGCACGATGCACACTACAACCACAAGAATAATCATGAGGCATGCAGCCCTACGACCGGCCTTGCGCTGGTACTCCGAGGCTGTCGATAGTTCCTGGGCAGCAGAGGTGGTATCTACAGCAATATTTGATACGTTCGTCTCAATGTTCTCTGTCAAAGCTCATTGAGCGAGTGCGAGCAGCATAGCGCAATTTCCGCTTACCGAGCATTCCTCCTTGTTGCTGAACCAAAGTGCCCAGGTCACGGAAGATCTCAGAGAGTTCATGTATACCGGTCTCAATCTCGCGAATCTCTTCCTCGCGCTCGTGTATCAGCGACTCCTGGTAGGCCAACTCGTGTGGAGACAATTGGGACTGCAAAATCTGGGCTTGCCGCTGTTCTGGGGAATCGAGCTGTTGTTCGCTATCATGGCTGCATGGAAAATGCAAATTAATAGGCCGAAGAGCAGAGAGAAAGCGGCGGGAGACCAACTGACACGGAAGCATCGTCGTCGACCGCAAGTTTCACGCCCTTCACAACGGTTCTCTGCCGCTCAGCACTGACCTGTTGTGCGCGTTGGAAGGCAACAAGTGAGAGCTGGAGATCATGCGATGTCTTCTGCAAGGAGGTCTTATGATGAGGCTAAGGCAGATGCATCAGCATGACTATAGAAGGCCTGAGAGGGAGGAGCGGTCAGGTGTACCAAGGTTGCTTGTAGCATGCTGAGCTTCTTGAGATCTTCACCACCACGCTTTGACATCGCTCGCGTTGTTTCAGTTAAATCATGTCTAGTGGGACAGAGGCATGAGATCAATATTGTGAATTTACTGAACAATGCTTACAAGCTCTTCCTGAGGGCCGCTGAGTCCTTAGCAGTTCCCAGTTGGTCCACGAGCTTCAGCATGCCCTGAACGTTAGCATTGATCTTGAAGACTTGTAGTGACAGGGAAGACTGAAGTCCCAAGAAAGCAGAGTCTTCCTGAGATTGTGGTGTAGCCAGAGGAGAAGGCCTGGACAGGCCTGCTTCTACGTCTTGGAAGCTCATGATGATGGAGAAGTTGAAGGGGTATTGCAATCACGAGGAGTCGGAGTAACTGTAAGGAACCGCACAAAGCTGGAACAAAGCGCAGTGGGTAGTGACGAGCGCTTCTACCACCATGACAGCCTCTTCCCACGCTCGATAATATTAGCCTGAGGCTCTGAGCACCATGATACTCACGCTTCCCCAGTAGACGTTCTCCCAACGTTGGCATAATTTCCGTATACGACTCATGAAACCCGGAAACAACAGATCAAGCCTGCAATGCCACTATAACGACGTTCAAAACGAACAAGCTGCGACTCTCTGATCTGCTCTGGTGTAACTTCGGAGCTCTATGAACACGATGAGCAGTAGCCCAAGGGCCGCTCCAATCACCTGGTGTGCTCCTGGGAACGAGTAGGGTATACTTGGACTATTTAAGCCTTGGTCCATGAACGCGCTCTTGAAACACTTGGAGGTTTAAAGCAACAGACCCTGGCGATTGCTCCTCTCACTGGCCTCTTCTGCTACTTAGCAGTGAATATACCATGGCTATCAAGATCAGAGCTACTGCGCACCTTTGTGGTCTCCTGTTCTTCGCAGCATCTGTCGTGGCGTATTCATCTCGCTTTCTACCGTGCCAAGTCCAAAAACCAGCTTCACGGTCTCCCTTACACGGCTGTCCCTCTAGTACCATCTTCGTTTCTCAAGACAGCTCCGATCCCCGTGCAAGTTTCAACAGTATTCAAGCAGCGGTGGACTCCTTGTATGTGATAATTAAACTGACGAATCATCGGCGTCCTCATTGCTCCTTAGACCCAGCGGCGTACCCGCCATTATACTCATTGGTGCGGGCGAATATCAAGAAACCCTGAACGTCACCCGCACCGCACCACTTACACTACTGGTAACTCCTCGACCTGATACTACTTCATTCTCATCCTGTTCTCTTACTCCGATACTATTCAGGGCCAGGTTTCTGCTTCTTCGAATATCGAATCCACCACAACGTCCAAGATCCTTGATCACTCGCCCAACTTGAATCTGGTTCAAGTATGGGGCGACAAATTTGTCCTTACGAGCATGGATGACGCGGCCTCTGCCGTTCTAACTGTAGCACCGAATGGTGCTGCTGCTCTCATTGGCGCAGGTCCCACCGGTGCACCCCTTCAACCAGACTTTGGGAACGTCGATTTCAAGGCGTACAACATCGATTTTCAGAACCGTGCCGTAAGTCTTTTGGGTTATTTACGAAGAGAAATTTCTCAAGTCTCCGTTTAGGCGAACTTTTCTATCTCACAAGCCCTCGTCACAGATATTTCCTACGCCAACGCCTCATTTTATGGCTGCAGCTTTTCTAGCTTCCAAGATACCTGGTACACAGGAAGGAACGGCAGCACCTACATGGTAGACAGCGTCATCTATGGTCAAACCGATTGTAAGATTTTTCCAAGCATCCCTCTCGTAAGACCACTGAGCCACGATTACCAGACCTATTCGGTTTCGGGACGGCGTGAGGAAATCCCATGCAATACTCGTTGGATTTAAGCTCAAATTTACCTCATCCAGTTGGTTCCAGAATGTCGTTCTCGCGAATAGGGCCTGCGGCGGCGGAATCGTAGCCTGGAAGGGATCCAACCTCACAGATGCTCCTGGTAATCGTTATGGTGCGTATATTGCAGACTCAACAATTATGCGGGTAAGACGAACAGTCTTCCTGAATGTTGCCAGTCACGATACCTCCCTTTCGCTAGTCCCCAGATGCAAATGCGACAACAGTCACGACAGAGAAATGTTTTCTTGGTGATAACAGTTTCCATACTTGTTCAAGTTACAGTATAATATCTTACCCCGATTACCAAGGTCGCCCGTGGAATGATCTTGCCACCACTGTCTTTCTGAGGACCAGCATGGATGAGAGCGTCCAGCCTGTTGGGTGGACAACTTTCAGCAACCCTGTCTTCGTCAACACTACCTTTTATGCCGAGAACGACTCTACCGGTATGTTCACCCATGTTGTAGTCATGGCTCAACCGCTAAACCTAAGGATTCGTTGCTGATGATAGGCCCGGGGGGAAATACAAGTCAACGAGTGCCCATCGATAGGATCTTAGCGGATGCAGATGTTGCACAGCTGGATCTCACTGTCAAGGGTGTATTCTCGGGCACTCCACCCTGGATAGATATGTCGTACACCGTTTGAAGAGATCCCATTCTGATGTTATCGTTTAATCATGCTAAAGATACGGTCTTTTCTTGGAAGACCAGATTCAACTCACTCTGATTCGCAAGTAGCTGAGGGCGTGGGGGATAATCAAAAGTCTAACAATAAATTTCGAGCCATGATATTATAAGGTAAATGAGGTGTTATAGGATCATATCAAGATTGCTCCTGAATGAATCAATGAAAGGCCAATTTACGGTTCATTAGCCTTCTGCTCCGCACGACCTTGATCCTTTTGCATGTTGCCTGAGAGAAAGAGCAAAAGTTGTCGGGACCTCAATCGTTACTAGAGAAAAGACTAAAAGGACTTACCGGCAGCTTGTTGCGATTTATCCCCAGTAAGGGCACCCGTAACGGAGTCCTTATAACCCTGGGCTCTGTCACCGACACCCTCTGCGTAGCCCTTGGCCTGAGCGGCCTTGTACTCTGCCTCTCCTTGAGCGTGTTCCTCCTTGCCGGATCTTTGCCACGATTCAAGGCCAGTGACATTTCCGACGGCCTCAACGACGTTCCCTTTGGTCGAGTGGTATTGCTAGAATGGATGTGAGACCGTCAGAGGCGCAGAACGGCTTCGAGACCCACTCCAGAAGACTTGTTGGGCTCTCCTTGTTGGTAAGACATGATTGTAGAAGGTAATGAAATAGTTGTGTTTGTGTATAGTGAGTTGTTGATTCGATGCAAAAGGATAGGTAAATTCCTGCCTGTTTTTATACCTTTCGAGCAGTGCCGAATTCGCGGATTGAAACTGCTACGTCACTCTGGTGTTCTGATATCATTTGGAGCTCGTTGTTGTGCGAATCTTTACATGAATTCCTCCCACAAACGCAATTCCCTCCCCCTTGGCGCCACGAAACGAGAAGGTTCTCCAACATCTCGACATGACGAGGAAATGAGGTCAGTGGGACCGCGGAAGTCTGCGATTCTTTGCATACAGTAGCGGGCCGGGGATTGACAGTGCTAGTCCAATTTACGAAGCACAGGTGCCGCTACGACTCAGTGTGGGAATTCATGAGAATGAGTATGTGTTCATAATATCGATTGCATAAGCAGACGAAGATACAGGTATTCGAAAAGGAAAAGAAATAAATGGCAAAGTACAGATGCTGATGTAGTCCATTGCAAAGGGAAGCTGAAAAAAAGAAGAGAGTGGAGGAAGACAAGAAGGATGCTAGACTCAATACGCAGAGACACGCCCTGCAGACAGGCGTACATATGCCTGCCGAGCCGCTTCTTCTCTGGCTGAGCCCCGACTTGGGCTGACTGCACGTCCGTATTCTCTCTCGTTCACTGTAGAGGATCATGTGGTCAGGGACAGAGCTCCTGCTCGGGTCTAAGGCGTTACAATGCTTACCGAGAGCGATAGCCTCCCAAGAGACTGAATGACGAGGGCCACTTGGATTGTCAAGGAATCGCACTTGACAGTGCGCGGACTGAGCGTAATTGTTTAGCCACATTCTGTAATCTTCTCAGAGGTTCATGATCAAGACACCGTCAACAAGGGACAGAACGACACCACTCACGGTTCATTGTAATATTAATGTTGCTGGACTGGCGGGGGAACGAATTCGATAGGTTCTGTTGTTGAATCATGAGCTTTGACTTCTATGCTTTATAGGATGCCCGGTGGAAGGCTAAAATCCTAGATGGCGTGGAAGGCACTCGCCAGGGTTAATAGGAACCATGATGAGCTATGACTCAGAAATGGTCGAAACAGCACTGCGAGTGGAAGGACCTGACGATAACTTGCAGCTATTGGCTGGACATCAAGGAGTCATGTTTACTGCACCTCCCATCAAAGAGAGATGGTGCAAAATGGTGCAGTAGTTTGCCAGCAATGCTAGAGCGCAGCATTGCGAAACTTCCTTTTAGTTGTAACGCCGGTCTGTCCTTCGTACTCCTCACGGTGGGACGCGAGTGAGATTCTAGAGTCCTGTGCGCGCTCTAAGATTACCTGAAGGCACCAGCGCTAGTGGAAGAGCAACATTTCGCACCTTGATTGCACCACGAACCACAGGACTGGGTTGTGCAGAAGAGCGGTTCCAACAGGACTATTGCACCTGGCATAATGGAACGTACTTGCACGAACTGGAATATATCTCCTGTAGTGGGAGAGTCAGGGGAGAGTGGGTGGCTGAGAAGAGGAACCTAGGACAAGTGCTCGTTTCCTGTTCCTCGTCTAATAGTAGGGTTGGCAAATAGGCATATAGGGGTTGTTAGGTCCAGCTTACTTGCGCGTGCCAGGACACGAGGTTGCATGGTCAGTCCGTAGGTTGAGTTGACCAATGGATATCGCTGAATGGTTGCCTTAGATCGGTGGAAGCGCAAACAAAAAATTCCCCGCCCGCAGAGATATCTGCCATACCATAGGTATCGGGCAAAGCATCTGTGGGTCTCCTGGAAATACAGTTCCCAGTCCTAGCGTTCATTCGGCGGAGCAGGTCGAGTACAGTAGGTGGCAGGTAGTCTGAATAGCTCTGTTATCGACAATTGAGTGCTAAGCGTCAACTTCAGATAGAGGACAGAGCTTCTTGAGCAATATCAGAGTGCAAATTTCAAGAAAAAACGGAACGACGAATTATCAGGATAGCAGTGGCACTATGGCTAAGGCCGGCGCTAAGCGCTAATTAGGTACAGTGGAGAGCACCCAGGACCTCTGATCGATCTGATCACATGCACGAGACTGGTTAGAAGCAGCGTTCTAACAAACCCCCACAAGCCGCAAGCTCGATTGAAGTTCGTTCTCCCTCACAAACGTGTTACCGCTGTACAAAAGACCTATTTTAACACCGAATATACCCCACCATATCTGCTTCTTTCAGAGCCGCCTATAGTCAGCGTTGTCTGGTACATCGCTATACCAATCTCCGACAGTACCAATATGCAGCAGGATGGAGAGCAAGACAGTCCACCATCCTACGCAGACGAACGAAACTCCATCTCAACTACTAGCATTCACAGCCCTCAATCTCCCGTTGGACATGCTCCGTACTCTGCCCCTACTTGTGACGATTCTGCGCAATCAGCCATTGTTCACAACACTGCAAACCAGTTTATGGATCATCGGACTAATCTTCAGATCGAATCAAGCGTCAGAGAACACCTGATGGATACCTCTCTTCTTGAAAAGACGGCTACAAAGCGTGAAGAAGTGCAAGTACTACGATTCCAAGTAGAAGAAGCCAAGTTTATCGCCCTTGTTCATGAACTCAACCTTCCGGATGAGCAGCGCCTGCATCGAAGTGTCTCCGATGCATTCACAGCAAGAATCAAAGCACACGCACCGACCTCGGACTTCTGGAGCCAAGTCTACACAGAAGCAACAGGAGCTAAATACTTCAATGATGCCCAATACCAGACTCTGCTCGATCAAGTGCTGGAGGCCCGTCAAATTGAGAAGTCCCTTCAGAAGACTTGTCAATTCTGGAAGAGTCAAGCTCTCAACGGAGGTGCCCAGAGTGGGACCTTGACGCCTTCCAGCTCTGACCTATCCTCTGTCATGCAACCGATGGACAATGAACGGAGGCGCTCTATTGATGCTTACATGAATCGCCGCAGGAATTTACAATCTTCTGAGGATTTTGCCATTTCGGCGAGCACTAGCTCTCTATGCTCAGAGAATCAATGTTCTTCCTCTGCTGATATGATAGCTCTGCCCTCGAGGAGCGATGATTCCATAACAAAAATGATCACATCCCTGGACGATTTTGTGAATAACAACGTAGGTGTCACGTCCTCTGTGTTCAAGGTACTCTCAGTTGACTATGCCTCTAGACAACCCCAACGGGAAATGGCTCGGCTCCCTCAGATACCAGTGAAACACCCCTGCTACGAGCCTCAGATGATATGCTATTTCCTGGATGCCTGGATTCTTTCAGAAGGTCTCTCGACAATCACTTTAAGGTTAGCACTCCTTACCACTACCCGCCGACCAGTCATTTACCTCATCGAGAAGATCATTGGCGATCCCGATGCCTCGCATCGCCTATTCACTATCCTGGAGTCGCCCCGCGAACGGCTGTGTGACGATTCACTAGACACCACGAACCTGACTACCCAGGTGTCAACTCAAGGCGACAGCCTGCCCTTGTCCTTCATACCCCAGTCCAGCACTCGAGAGCACCCCCTCTATCTAAGCCTTGCAATAGACTCGCTCCAGCGGCTTTGTGAGACCTGGCCGACTAGCAGTACTCTGTCTTCTGGCTCGAGCAACGGATCGCTTCCAGCGCAAGATTCTACGAGGACACTAGCTAACAATACGTGGTCAAGCAGCAGTACTGTGGCTTCCCGCTTGGACAAGGTACATCTGTTTCTCTCTTTACCTACGAGTACGAGCTAGGTGACACTTCTCTGTAGGCAGGGATTTTGACTTCGGCACAGGGCAAATTGCTCAACGTATCGCTTTCAACACCTTCACCTACAAACACGGCCCTTTCCGACTCCTTGGGTTCCCTAAACATTAACCCGGGGGCTTCGTCTTCTCTGTCTGCTCTTGGCTCTATGCCCAGGGGACTCTACGTCTCGGAGATCAACCTCAACAGCTTGGACACGATCGCAAGACCACAGCAGCTCTTAGCAATCCCTACTAAAAGTACTCGTATTCTCGAAGGGTATAAGAATGCGCCGGCGCGTCAGAGCGCTGCTTTCAAACGACGGATGCGCAAGCTACCGACGCGATTCAGCACCGAGAACTCGGACTGGTTTCTATTATAATTCACACGTAACATACCTGTCCTATATTTGTTTTGCCTGCATCCACCTTATTGTGGTTTTAATCACATATGTTGTCCTGTGCATCAGTTTTGTACAATTTTGTACTGTCGTGTCTGCCTCATGACGAGATTCGATGTCCAGTTAGGTAAGCTCGGCGTATCGCACAACCTTCACTCTCCTGTCACCTAAGTAGTACAGCGCACTCCCCGGCCTCTCTGCTTCGTCATGGACGCTCGTCTTCGTCGGGTAAACAAAGAAATCGCAGGTTAGCACGGTGCACAAGTCTTTCAGGTCCTCCTAGATATACCAGGATCCTGATTATCAGCCGACATATTATGGAACCAGACTGCAAGAGCGACACAACATCAAATATCAAGATCGACCTGGTTGGCGATTCTCCATTTCATCTGAAAGGATCATTCCCTGGTCCAGAAGGTACGCCCTACGAAGGAGGGAACTTTGAAGTGGTGCGTCCTTCGTGCCATCCATGACCTGCCTTCGGGCCTGATCACTCTAGATCCACCAGGACATCGTGATACCGGAGCAGTATCCCTTCTCACCTGTCAAGATGAAGTTCATCACGAAGGTTTACCACCCGAACGTCTCCAGCGCGTGCGTTTGCATGAAGTCATCTCGACCGATATTTTCCTCATGTTGATCGCATGCTTCGTTTAGATCGGGTGCTATCTGTCTGGATATACTGAAGGACGCCTGGTCGCCTGTCCTCACTCTCAAGTCTACGCTGATATCGCTACAAAGTCTACTTTGCTCACCTGAACCAAATGACCCGCAAGATGCCGAGGTCGCGAGACATTACACGACCAGCAAGAGCAGCTTCGATGAAACGGCGGTATATTGGACACACATCTATGCTGGGGGTCCTGGCGGGAAGAAGCCCGGCCAGACGAAGGTAACCACTCAAGACCCAGTTGCGATGGCAGGGTTGGAGAAGGCCCACGTCGATCAGTTCGAATCGCTCGGGTTCGAGAGAAACAAAGTGGTATGTCCTTTCGGTTGGCCCCACCCTGAGAACCGATACCTATTCCCATCTCCTCAGATCGAGGTCTTACGGAGACTGAATTATCGTGGTGCCAACGTGGCATCTATATCTGAAGACAAAGTAGTGGAAGAGTTATTGAAATAAAGCCAACCATCTTGATTCTCCCAAGAGGAAATGTTGTTCCCAGGGCTCGGGCGCTGTGTGCCTTGCTCTGAATCGCAATTTACGCTCTTTTCCATTCATCAAATCTCTCAGGGAACCTATAGCGAATACCGGTCTAAAGTCAGCCTCGTCTCGCCCTAAGCTCTTTCTCTGATACTTGGTTAGCTTAGAGGCATGCTGCCCCTGTGTTATGTAAACCCAGGAGTTGTGTACGTACATCCTGGGCATATCTCCCGATTCCTTGTCATATCACACACCCCAACCCCAAAGCCTAGTGCAAAATAAGCCCATCGCTGCACCAATACTATCCCTCTGTTTTTTCAGTACGCGTACCCGTAACCCCTGCTAGAGAGGTCGCCAAGCCTCTGATACACACATCACTCTGCTCCGTGCCCGTTTCTTCGGTCTTCAACATTGTGGACACACTCGGTTCCTGTCACGTACTACTAGTAGTTGAGCGGACATTGAGTACTGAGTTTTTGACTCCGGCCCTCGATATCCACTGATGACCTAAGTTACATTGTGCTGAGCGGAAACAACATGCCCTATTACAAGGTGTCACAGTCTTGGGAATGTTATGACCAGAAGCTGAGAGTCCAGGATACTGTACTGTCTGTCTGTACGTATACTGCGAGCGATGATCGATGACCAGTGAATATCCACGGAGCATCTAAAAAATCTAAACGTCCTTCATTGATCAGGTGATGAGCAAGGGATAATAGTAAACATCTCATGAGACACCCAGGAGCACGGAAAAGAAAGAGCAATAAAGAGAGCTAAAGAGCAGATACAAGGTTTGTAATTAGAAACAACAAGTGCCGAGTAGGCAAGCGAGCGTGGAACTCGAAGCTTGAAGAACAACTTGTGCTCCGCGTGCTATGGGACCACCAGCAGCGAACGAAGGTGAAAGTCCTCCAACGCTGTTTTGTCTATGAACAGGCGCAATGGCAGCTCCATTCAACAAACGAAACGAAGGCTACGTCAAGGCACTTGTTCATAGAAAACAGACGTTGGGGGAGTGACAAAACCGTTGCAGAGGAGGAGCCAGCAGCACCACAGACGAGACCACCCCCAGGAAGGAAGAAGGGAGGGGTGGTGAGTCGTTTGGGTATACTGCAAACCCTTTTATACGTTCTCCTCGCAAACGTCATAGACATGTTGGTTTGACAATAATCGGATAACCAGGTGCGGGTTTGTGCAACGAGTCTAAATTATTATATGAAATAGATATCTGTGAGACTCATGGCCTGTTCGTTGGAGTCAGATGGACAAGTGAGAAAAATGGATTGATGATGGTGCAGGGACCGACTTTGTCCAATCGGGACGGCAATCCGAAGATGGGAGCGTTAGTTGGTTCCCATCAAGTAAAGCCTACGTGCCACTTAGGATCGTGGATTATGATATCGCGTCTCGATGCATCGAGGGTTATGCTGCGTAGAACGAGAAGCCTATCACTGGAGAAGGGAAGTCGAGGAAGTATCAGCAATCTTGAAGATGAATTGATAGGATCCTGAATGAGTATATCGGAGTGTGAAAGTAGCTGGTACCAAGAACGCATAATACTGGGCCAAATTTCCGGGTGCCGGAACTTGAAAAAGAGTAGTGCATCGAGCTGATGACGAGGCAGGAGGTCATGTCAACTGCCTCACGAAGGGGAACCTGCATGGAGTATAAACATCTTTACTGTCAGGATAAAGGAGGCTGTAGATCCAAATGATACTAAGAGCGTTCTTGCCCGACAGCTAACAAATCCATCCTCATGCGTACGTGCTCTATCCCATCTCTGGAAAACGGCTTGCCAAAGGCGGTGAGCCCTTTTTTCCTATACCAGTCTATCGCCGTTGTCCTAGCGTCGCACCAGAGGACAGATGCTCGCAGTTGCGATCGTGCGATGTCAATAGCGTAGTTCAGCAAGGTGGACCCTATTCCACGACCTTGCAATGCGGCAGAGCAGGCGAATTTGCGGAATCGGACGTCCGTAGGAGGATCCGGAAGAGGTGCTTCGTTGGGGGAAGACCCAGATTCTGTAGATGCATCGTTGGGTATTTTCTCGTAGAAGAGCGAGATAACTGCAGCAGGCTCGAGTGCGGGGGCAACGAACGCTCCGAGATGGTACCCTAGATCATCGTTTGGTAGACGAACATCGCCAAGAGAGAGACCTGGCCATAAGACTGTCTGTCGAAGGTGGACCGTTTGAGATGCATCTATCTTTTCACAGTGTATCTCTGCAACAACCCATGAATTGTGCGATCGTACAAGTAGCTCGGAGTAGGGCCTACTCGTGTTCATGACCCGCGTTTGCGAGTTATCGCAGATATTAAATGTGGATGGAGCAGGGAAAGCCTGTATCGAGAGATAAACCAGAATCAAAGGCGGAACTCGCAGAAACGTTTTTGCGAGAATCTTTACGTCTAATGTGGACAAGGCCGTGGCCAGGAGGTGCTTGTTTTGAAGAACTTGGATGTTTCGACTCTGTCGACTCACAAACTGTAGAGACGGGAAAATCCGAGCGTCAAGTGCTTACTTACGTAATCGTATTGCCCTTTGAATCCTCCCACATCGTGTGCTTGTTGCATGGCGTCTCGTCCATACCCTCACCCTCACTTTCACGGCGCGCAATACGCGTCTCCAGTTATTCGAGAGCCATCCCCTGCATCTACAGTTGGATCCTCGCACGGAAGTCAGATTGATGATAAAACTAGCGTATCCGACACAGAGGTTGCAATCGGTCCTAACGACTTCCAGAAAAAATGGGCAGACAAGATTGGCATCAATAATATGTCAGACCCTGAAGTCAAGGCCAACCTCAGCCCCCTCTTACCATACAGTATTCCTGAAGGTTGTCATCTTCTCTGCATCAGCAGTGCAGCAAGGAGCTGAGTATTTCTGATATCTAGATGAAATTCCGGCGCTCGCTCAACATGAAGAACGTGTCAGATTTCTCCGCAGGGTTGTCCAGGCACAGGAAGAAGACGATGTCTTCGAACAGAGGCTACTCCTCGGCTCTCAAGTGGGAATGGAGAGACTACCGTCCTCCAACGATATAGATATCATCATCAATAGCATGATGATGGCAGACCTCGAGCAGATCTCCGTGTCGCACGAAAATCAAGACATCTTGACCGATGAACTGACCAATCCATCGAGTTATTCTACTCCAGGTAATGCCGATGACGAACGACCTGTCCCAGTCTTGCTCAGGTTTCAGTGAGCGACAGTCGATAATCTCTCGAAGTGTCTCTGTCTCGAGCTCTCTTCGTGGTTTAGAGTTGCGTTCATCTCCATTTCACAGACGCGTTTCGTGGCATTAGCGCGTCAGTCCAACATCACTTCGTTGATAACAGCCAGCCCCCTTTTCCAGCATCTCAAGCTTCCACCCAACCTCCATCGCAACCCAACGGCGCCTCCGACCGAGTTTCCTCTGCTTGGGTTCGCCTCGCGCTCTCCGCGCGCTCAAACGCTGCGGATCATGGCTGTCCGTTGATCGACGCCGGAGAAGGATCCCTGCAGGCTCTGTCGATCCCCCGTTAGATCTCATCTCAACCTCGTATTGCACACACCTGTGCTTTTTGTCAACTCGGTTGTGTCACTACCCATGCCCACCCCTCGATTTGTTGGGACACAACTTGACTAGGCCTCAGTATGGCTGCTAGGGATTCCGTGACTTACCTAGCCTTTATGACGTGTAATACACGACTTTGCCCCAGCTTGTTATAATGATACACCCTCAGTTGGGGTATTTTCTCAATCTGCCCTCTGATACGAGTGCCTGGTCTGGTGCAGCCCATGTACAACTTGGTTATCAATCGCCTAAAGTATTGCCCGTATCCAGGTGTGATGTTTGTCGTTGCTGATCGCTGGGCTTCACCAATTCTCCACCCTCAGACTTCAACTTTCACTCACGTACTGTTTGTGGCTTGGGGATCTAATGGATTCCGGTGGGTGGCCTTACGGTTCGGCCGTTCATAAGGTACAAGCAAAGACATTTGTCCGAACCAATAGCGTAGAGCGCTGTGGAGTAGATAAATAAGAGTACTAGGTATCTTACGGAGTGTACAGTATATATGTAATCGTTGGTGTAATCTAAAGGAAGTATAGGTGATAAATCAGACCATGAGTGCTAACACAGCAGTTTCGTGATTCTTACACACCAGTGGATGCGTATTATCGTGATGGGATGTACAACGATTCGTTTGTCTCGTGAAAAGGAATTCGAGGAATTTTGGGTAATTCTGTCTCCCTCTCATTGAAAGTGGGGTACAGGGGGTATGGCGTGGCATCAGTAGCCCTCTCCGTAATACTGGTATTATGAATCGCAAGCTAGTATGCGTACTGATGACGAGATCTCAGCTGGGAGCCATCTCAGAAGGAATGCAATGAAAACCTACAGAGCGAGAGTGACGCTGGTCAAGGTACACAGGTTGGCTATCGAGGGTAAAGAAGCCGCTATCGTTATTGTTGGTACTCCACGTGGGCTGGCAAGACTGTACGGAAAACGTTGGCACCGACGTGGAAGATAACGGAAGTTGCGAGGAGGTAAAGCTCTGATGATCTCCGAGGTTGGGGTCATCGTAGAAGTATGAAGCTCGACTATAGGTTTGTGGTTCGGTCTGTAGTTCAGGTAAAGTATGATTCCATAGGAATGCGTCGCTAGAGCAAGATTTGGACGGTTCGAGGTACGATATATGTGGTTCTGGGGGAAACAGCGGTGGGGTGTAGCTCGCTGAGCGAGTTGCCCTTTCGTTACACTGGAAGCATTGCCTCGCGCTGCTGCCTTGTATCTAGATGAGTCAGAAAACGACAAAAACGTTGAGTAGCTGGTGGGCATCGGGCACCAATTACTCACCAGCATTGAGAGATTCTGACAATCGAGACAAGGAGGTGGTGTCACAGAAAAGAGTGAAGCTGAGGTAGAGCCATCGGAACTACAGGAGCTGGCACGAATAGGTCCTTTGATAGATGGTCGTGGGGTTGTACGAGGAGCATTGCTTGGAGGAAGGCGGCCGTTGGCTTTGGTACGTGAGCTGATGCTATCTGGGATTCCCATCTGTTCTGCGACTGGGATGTATTTGCAGTCGCGTTTTTCCCGCGAGCATTTGGAACAAGGTGCATCTGGACTGTGCATAACACACTGATGAGAGCAGATGAGCGGATGGGACTGTCAAAGGGGAGAAATGATATACTTTAACTTTGAGTCTTCTGCATCTTGTGCAGGCCATTGCGGTTCTTCGTGGTGTAGAGCGAGGCATGTTTAGATGAGGATGGATGGTGATTGAAGAAAAGGTCATCATGGCCCCCCACCTATATAGAAGTTCGGACTCTGGCGGCAATGCCATGGCGTGAATTTTACCGGAGAGATCTTCTAGTGACCTTTGAATCGATCTAAGCCTCCGTTGAAGCAGTGCAACCGCAATTCAATGACCTCTAAAATCAACGAATTGGTTGTTACCTCACTTGTCTTCGCACAGATGTACAGTCTTTCGAGACTAAGATCTAGGATCTCATCGCGTCAAGTCCGGAGCATCTTCACCTTCAAAACGATACAGTTGTTAGATACAGAACCAAACAATCGCTGTTTGGTAACGATAATATGTATCTTCCGGCGGCTATCAGGGTTGCTGATGATCCTTGAAAATCTGAAGGTCTGCGTCTTTGTCTTGATAAATACAAGTTCCATGGCCATGGGAGGCAATGACATCCTTTGTCTGACGATAGAAGTAGCGAAAAAAAACTGGAGGCAATGGCTCTGTAAGTCTTAGCTGTCGGGACCGCCTGTTGTAGGCTTGCTCCCAAAACCAGATCTATTCGTCCAATTCAACCACTTGCGGAGGAAGCCTACCCAGAGTAATGGATCAGTGATCGGAACACTCTAAATAATGAATTGATCACCAGGTTCGAACAGAATCAGACCAGAAAATCCCTTCGGAACACAGGCTCTCATCTCCAAGGTACGGAGCTGTACCGTACCTTGGTGATGAAGCATCATGGCAATGCAAGCGTAGATCAGCACCAGGTCCACAGCTGCAAGCTAGCTATGTTCATCTCAGTGACCAAGATGGCGCCGGTTATGGCATCCTTACAGGAAGAAGACGATCTGGAACGTCTGGTTACAGGGCGACTGGATGTATGCGCTGTGTTAATATCATTCACTGATTCCTGGGTTGTACTAACAGTGGTTGACCACAGCGGACGTGAGGCACTTCATTGTAACCAAAAAGGTCACCGAGTTTCTTGGTACGTTGCCGCCGCCAAAGTCCATAGAAATATCCGGCGCTAGTATTTGTGTAAAGAAAACGTTCGGGCCTTTGCAGAACATGTTTCCGTAAATTACTCCAGGCGCAGGACTCGCGACCTACCTAGAAGGAGTCCGGTCAATCTACACGGATAGTTAACCGCGCGTACGTCATGGCAGGCAAGTAAACACAAAAAACATTGGCTTACCTATAATGCCGTTGAACTCGCAGTAGTGAAAGAGGGCTTGGAACATCGATGCATCATCTCCCGCCCGTCACCCCTCAATGGCACAGTACGCCTTGTGTGGTCAGCGTCGAACAGTGGTCTTTTTTACGTGCGTTGAGCAGACGAAATCTCAAAAACTAAAGCGGAAGATATGCGATTCAATAGCGAGCTAACTGTGCGGTACGCGGCGTTGAAGCAAGTCGAAAACAGTTTGTTTGAATCTTTGCATCCATTATGTAATCGTATTGCAATCTCTTCTGAGTCTTTGACCTCCACTCTTGTGGCTACAGGTTCAACGGTGCAGGCAGGTATCTACATGTCCTCCATAATCGAACAACTACAGAATCTACCCGTCGCCACCACTGAGGTGCCCACTCCTAAGATCCCCCTGCCCCCTCGGGGAATGATAGAATGCGACAATTGTTCGAGCACGAAGAGCTTGCGTCTATGCTCTAAATGTGGCGAAGTAGGGGTGTTCTCCTCCTTGATTCACCCGGCTCTCACGCAATGAGGAACGTTGATAGGGTATCTACTGCTCTGCGACTTGCCAGTCGTCTCTCTGGCCGCAACATAAACGCCAGTGCAGTCCGTGATGCTATCTCTTATTCTGGTTCAAGTCATCTCTTGACGGATTTGGTGTAGAGCTCACAGATCGTATCGATCTAGCCACCTTTTATCCATTTCTGGCTGGTTTAGCGGACTGCTCCCATCTCTTTTACAACATCAAACCCATGCACCAGGCTGTGACGCGCCAAATCATCAATTCTCCGAATCCTTATACGAGTGCTACCATTCTCTCGAAGGAACTGGCTGCAAAAGCGATCATATTGGGTGATCCCATCAGCGTTCCTTTCGAGATATCCTCCCATAAATGGTGGCCGACCGCTTCATCTGACATGGTTCGCTCGAAACTGTTCCGGAGGTAGGTCCTGTAGTTACCGTTGACAGGCGCGGATACGATCTCACCCCACACTTGATAGGATAAGCCGCGAAGGCTACGTTTTGCCGATACTAACTTCCTTGTGTGCTGCTCTTCTGGCTAGTTTCTACCCAGAAGGTCCTATCGATTCGAAAGAACCGCGTTGCCGCCTCCGCTATCGATCTTCTGTTATTAGTGATTTCGGCATTGCAAAGGGTTGGGCAGACGTAAAATCTCAAGACAGATTCGTGTATTTCTATCGTGACGAGCAGAAGCTCGAGATGGGCCAAGACCCCAAGGACCACTACTGGATCTACTTCAGGACCGTACGTGGAGAGGAAGTCACTCTCGATCTATGCATGTTCACTTTCAACTTGTGCATGCAAGTCACTTTGGCTCCATACTTCCCCCGCTCTTTCCTAGAGATGATGCCGGCTTACTCGCCAGCTTTCTTCGCGGACCGGGTAATACAGGCTGGGACGCCTAATCTTCACTACGAAGTAGGGCGAGCCTCGATACTTCACAATGACAAATTGCGGACAGCGCTCAGCTCCTCTCCTGCCTGCAGCGAAGATTCTGAGGCAATCATGGTTGATTTTATGGAAAAATTATCTGGACGGCATATTACTCCCCAGGAGCAGGACGCGGTTGCCATCTGTACAGAAAGGAATCTGGAAACGTTCAGTTGGCTTGTCAAAGGGCGCTACTACCGTCGTTTTCCACCTGAGGTAGCTCTGTCTATCGAGCAAGATCCTGGAGAAGTAAGCGACCCCGATCCCGAGAAGGAGGACGAATGGAACAAGCAGATCAGGGAGTTCAAACGGCTCAAGAAGAAAGGCAGGGCTCCTGAGACCAGCATAGCCCTTGCTTTCCAGCAGTGGAAGGAAAGGCAAGGGAAAGAGAAAACCATCTGATCCTGTATTGTCATGGTTCCGTTTCTTGTGTCTCTCCGACGGCTTCACACGGACCTCATTTTCTCAATACAGCGCAAAACTATGTATTCTTAGCGATATGGCGTTAGCCTGAGCATAGGCAGTGACAAACCCGTCAGTGTATCCTACCTACCCAGTATTTATCGTACTGTATCTACCTTGGTAAGGTATGTCCGGTTAAGACCTTGGGTTACTGTGTGTACATGTGGATAAGCCGTGACCAGATTATGGATCTGTGATCGGCGTAGACTAAGTTGGATGATGTGCATCAAAAGTTTTATCAACGAGCACGAAACAGCCGGACCTGATGTCGCCTCCTCCCGCTACAATCATCGATGAGGGCCAATTCGACGACGCTCTAGAAGACAATTCAGCCGCACAGTCACGCCCAGAATATGGCTATATAGACGCCTCAGATCCAGATTTATCCTCTGAGGACGATGACGATGAGCCTGACTCCTTAGATGATGAGTACTATGACTACGAAGATGGTGAAGAGAACCAGGCAGTATACGAAGATTGGGAAGTCGCGGAAAGAGGTCTGCCCCAATCTGTTACCCACGATGCTAAACTTTTGGCTCACATTCTTTGAATAGACTTTACAAAGCAGTTCAATCGTATACGACAGCACGTCGCAGTACGAACTGGTACTGCTGCGGGTACAGCATCGACTAACGATCCGACGGTCTCACTGGCTTCCATACCAGTCATCAATGTCCCCAAGGCGACCAAAACTACTGTCTCCTACGTTCCAGCCAAAGACCAGCTAGAAAAGCTGTCTAAGTATTCGTCTCGTCTGGCCAAGATTGATGTTCCCTACCGAGTCGGCGCGGGAGTAAACCCCAAAGGTCCCAGTGCACACGCGAACATGAAAGACAAATCAGATAGGGCTACGAACGAACAGGTTCTCGACCCTCGAACACGCATCATCCTCTTCAAGATGATAGGGCGAGGACTTGTGCAGGAGATCAATGGATGTGTTAGTACGGGTAAAGAAGTCAGTATGAGTCCCCCTCCTCCACGCATGCTTGGGGTAATTGGCCCACTCTGACCCTTCTCCCAGGCCAACGTCTATCATGCTCTCACACCAGAGAACAAGCATCTAGCCCTAAAGATATACAAAACCTCGATACTGATCTTCAAGGACCGAGATCGTTATGTCACGGGAGAGTACCGGTTTCGGAGGGGATATAGCCGGCACAACCCCAGGAAGATGGTGCGAATGTGGGCCGAGAAGGAGATGCGTAACCTCAAACGTCTTCTTGTCGCTGGAGTCCCATGTCCCGAGCCTATCGAAGTTCGCGAAAACGTACTTGTCATGTCCTTCCTAGGCAACTCTGAAGGCTGGTAGGCACTGAGGCATCTCTCTCAATGTCAATTTCTCATGGATACGACAGGGCATCTCCTCGTTTGAAGGACGCGCAAGTCGACAGCTCTATCTGTGCAGACCTCTACGTTGAACTAGTCCTAGCAGTCCGAAAGCTTTTCCATCAGTGCAAGCTGGTTCATGCCGATCTCTCGGAATACAACATCCTCTACCACGACTCTCATCTCTATATCATTGATGTCTCTCAAAGCGTCGAACACGACCATCCTTCTGCCTTTGATTTCCTACGCAAAGACATCAAGAATGTAGAGGAGTTCTTCCAGAGGCTTGGAGTCCGTTGTCTTGGCATGCGACGATGCTTCGAATTTGTTACCAGAGAAACTCTTGAAAAACAGGACCAGGAGTCTGACGAGGTTTGTCTAAAGCGAATCTTACGCGATTCGATTGGTTCCAATGATCTTGGATTCGATGACCGTCCTGAGAAAAGCCACGAAGACTCTGTCTTTATGAAGTCTTACATACCGCGGACACTCAACGAGGTTTACGATCCAGAAAGGGACCTCGAAAAGGCTCAAGCGTATAGAGAGAAGCCCATCTACGCTGACACTCTCGGGGTTGTCATCCCAGAGACCCACACCAACGAAACTCCGGATGACGAGTCCTTGGGAATGAGCGAGGACGAGGATGAGAACGGAAGTAGTGAGGGGGACAACGAAGGTAAAGAACCTGTCGCAGGCGAGAACGGGTTTGAAAAAAAAATTAGAGGGCATCGGCATGAAGATAAAGAAGCTAAGAAGGTGCATCTCTTGCTTCAGTCTCGTTGTGGGTCCTCAGAACTCATATTGCAACCCAGGAGCGTAAGAAAGTCGCGAAAGAGGAAGCTAGAGAAAAGCGCAAGAACAAGATGCCCAAAGCAGAGAAGAAGCGGATAATGAAGAGGAGTGGAAAGCACTAAGGTATAATGATTGTGTACCAAGGCGTCATATTCTCGCGGAATATACCTATGCGTACTAAGATGTAAGGCTCTAGATTAGAATGGGATACTTTCACACAAGGTTCCACTCCTCTGATCCATTTCACGGGGACCGTTTCATGCATCAGTGATGCATCCATGGCTGGCGTCTGAGACGAGTTTGGCATACTTGTAGATGACACCGCTTTTCACTTTGAGTGGAGGCGCTGTCCACGATCTCTTCCGCTCCTCGAGCTCCTCCGCAGAGACATGTAGCTCGACGGTATTGCTGACTGCGTTGACCGATATAACGTCGCCATCCTTGATTAGAGCGATAGGTCCTCCGGCTTGAGCTTCAGGAACCACATGTCCAATGCAAAATCCATGCGATCTAGGCAATCGAGCACTGGTCAAGACGGGGGCAAGAAGGGAAAGGGGCATTTAGCTCACCCGCCGCTGAATCGCCCATCGGTCAAACAAGCTACGTCGTGACCCAAGCCCGCGCCCATAATCAGACTGGTCGGTTTGAGCATCTCAGGCATGCCTACGGGTGCGGATGAGGACTGAAAAGTGTCTTCGAGGAAGAGAAGAGGGTTACCAGGTCCACCCTGCGGGCCCAAGTATCGTAGAACGACCACCGTTTTCTCGCCTTTCTTGATGGAACCTGACTCAACAGCCTTGACAAATTCGGTTTCATTGTTGAAGGCTCTGGCCTTGCCTGTGAAGCTGAGACCTTCTTTGCCTGTGATCTTGGCTACAGCACCTCCTGGCGCCAAATTTCCCTTGAGTATCCTGAGACGAAATACCTCAGGCAAAGGTCGATTTAGATATATTTGGAGCAAACCGTATGTGCCCCGACTCCTTGATGGGGTTGTTCAGAGGGCGGATGACATCCTGAGATGGGCTGAGTGGGCCATGTTTGTGTACCCATCTCTCGAGGTTCTCTCCAAGGGTTCTCCCAGTGACGGTCATAGTGTTACCGTCTATCATCTTATTCTCCAGCAAGAAGTGCAGTATTTCTATAGAACAGGTGAAGGGTCAGTCGAGGGTGCTGCCAGACCACTAAGGCACTTACTGGGAGTTCCACCGATCTTATAGACGTCTTCCATCACATATTTACCACTGGGTTTTATATCGGCGAGGAAGGGTGTACGATCAGAAACGTTCTGGAAATCATCAATCGTGAGCTCAATGCCGACAGAGTGAGCGATGGCGATGAGATGTAAGACGGCGTTTGTCGAGCCTCCCATGATCATGGTGAGTACCTAAAAAAGCTCCGAGTGTGAGGCCTGAAGAACAAAGGGGTGTTCGTTGTGCTCTAGCTCACTATGGCGTTTTCAAAGGCAGTTCTTGTCATAATATCTCGAGGAAGAATATTCTTCTCCAGTAGATTCCGCATCACTTCGCCGACATTGTCACACTCTTGCAGCTTCTCAGGAGATTCAGCCGGGAATGAAGAGGACCCGGGTAGGGTCATGCCAATGGTCTCGGCGATGCTAGCCATGGTGTTGGCAGTATACATCTACCATCAGCCAGATGTGTCAGTACAAATCTAGCTAATATTCCAGGCTTAACTTACACCACCGCAAGCACCTGGACCGGGGCACGCGTTCCGTATGGTGTTGTATCGGAACTTCTCAGCTTCTGGCGTCTGTCCATCTTGTAGGTACTTTCCGTACGACTGGAAGGCGTTGACGAGATCTAATTGAGGTTGACCCTCACACGATCCTGCACGTATGGTACCACCATATACCATGACGCCAGGGCGGTTCAACCTTCCCACTACAAAGACAGATGAGAAGGTTTGCTCTCGAGCGAGGAAATGTGCTCACAGGCCATCAAGACACCAGGCATATTCTTGTCACACCCAGGGACTACAACCATCCCATCGAGGTGATGCCCCCCAGCAGCACTCTCGACCTGATCAGCAATGATATCCCTAGACGGAAGGGAATACATCATCCCACTCGTCCCATTACTGATACCGTCGCTGATGGCCAGAGTACCGAATTGGTATCCAATTATGCCTGATCTCGTGAGTGATTGTTTTGCACGTTTTCCAAAGTCTAGAAGATGTTTGTTGCATCTACAGGATGAGGTTAGCACGCTGTAAGTTCGATAGCCGACTGGACTGACGGGTTGCCCTCATACCTAGACCACGAGGGGGGAAGTGAGTACATGCAACACATATGCGACAGTGAAGCTTACCAGACACTGGCTACGCCAACCATGGCCTTGTCAAAGTCACTATCATTCTCGACGCCATCGGTCGCGTACAACATGGCCTAACATTGAAAAGTTTATGTTATAGCGGGGTGTTAGGAATTGAGAGAACAGTATTGGTCGGCACCTGACTTGCGCCTTGGTCTTTAGGTTTTGTGATAATTCTGCTGTAACGATTCATTATTGGCGGCTGGTCGCATGCCCTGCTCGTCGTCGAGAGCGACCTTGACCATTTGCGAACAGACCGCTTGAGAACCATGGTTGACAGTGAAAGTTGAAGTTGAGTAGACGTTCAGCTGAGAGCAGCCAGCCATGTTTTGATCGAGTCAATGAAGATACTTAGCGCTGAAGTTGATCCGATCACATCCACCTAAGTCCGAAAATCCCGATAGCCACCAACGATAGCCACTTATGGAGACTGTAATACTACCCGCATAACTGCATGCAGTGCCTGGTCAAATCGGATGTAAACCCTAGAACTCTAGTTCACGCTCTCAAGAATATACTCGCCTCGACCACCGCATACGAGCCTACTTTCGATTGATTTCTGACGAACTGAGAAACACCAAGACTATGCCACTATGATGATCTCCACTCCAGAGGGTCTATTTCCGATCCATGATCTTCTTCCTCTCGATAACTAGACGCTCAGACAGCCTTCGTGTATGGTATCCTCGGAACATTGCTACTTTGGATTTTTTGTGCATATATCATTGTGTGGATTCCTTGGTCAAACAGGCTTGTAGTGGCACCGCATTCCTCAATGCGCTACATTTCCCATAAGCGCCGGCGCCACAATCGGTGCAAGCGTCAGAGGGTCGAAAGCTTTGCATCGGTGGCTACCATTGAACCTTTTTTCTATACGGTTGATCAGGTGTATGAAAACGTCATGGAGTTCCTGGCTCATCAACTGGCAGCGCATAGAGAGCTAGCTCTGGATATTCGCATTGAAGGCCATGCAAGAGAGTCGCGCCCTCGTATCTCAGAGGTAGTATGCTCTTCAGTATCCCTGCTAAACCAAACGAAGCATTATCGTAGGCTCGTATCAGAACCTTGGAGCAAGGTTGTCCAGTGAAACAAGTATACATCTGTAAACATATGCTCCGCTCCAGCTACAGCCTTTTCAATCGTCTGTATGATGTGTCTGATTGATGCCGTTGAACGGAGCCAGAAGCATTCGAGGCATAATGAGGGCCAGTCCCCAAGCTAATTTCTTCCTCCTTCTCGGAGGCTAGAGGAACCATTTTTTCTTGTCATAAAAGCTTGGAGGAACCAAATGGCACGACTGAACGGACCCAGAGGCCACGAAGTCAAAAGCATCCACCCGAACGGTGGAATATTAATCTGTTCCCTCTCGGAGGCTAGAGGAATCTATTTGTCCGCCCTGGCCCATCCGGTGTAATTTCTAGGGCCGCCTGAGTCTCGCGAGCTATGGGCTATACACAGCCTTCACTTCGTCCTCGTTTTGTCGCGGCCTTGTCGACATCGTCTGGCAGCCGCTAATCCTTATCCAGGCGACAATCTGGTATCGCGCATGTGCCCGTCTTCTGGCTGCGTGCGCTGTGAATTTTGGACGGCTACCATGATCACGAAGTCTGGGAATTGGCAATATTTAAGGTTGTCGAGCCGATGATGTGGGCCAATATCGACATATTGGGGCCACGGACAGGGGGAAAGGATGACTTGAGAGTTACGTTGACGATCTGTCTCTTCCAGAGACATGAGAAAGTCTCATTTAATATGGGGGGCGGTGTTTACAGAGCTACTAGGCGGAGAAGACGAGTGAGGATATGAGCTCTAAAGAAGCGAAAGAGAGGGGTAAGATATGGTGCCCCGTGGTGATCTGAAGAAATATCCAATACTAAGGACGCGGTAGAGATATCAAATGTGCTCGGTCTCCTCGCAGAGGATCCTTGGGAGTGGTTACAGGGCCTTTTGAAAATCCGCTAGACCAATATCCCTATTTTTCGTGTCTCATTTTAACGGGCGGAAGGAAATAATTTCAGGTTGCTCCCTCTCCATTCTCCGCCTGTTCCTTTTTTCTTCCTTTCTGTGCAGCGACCTGTGCCGCGCGACCCTTCCTGCTTATCCCCTCTGTGAGACTTGGTTATGATCAGGGGAACCGGCTGGTTCTCCTATTAGCTGCATAGACTTAGGGAGCCGTTTCAAGACGTCGGATGGCTCTCATCTCCCCAACTCTTGCGCTTATCCCAGCTGGTCCATTACCTTACCTCTGAATCGTTAATCAACCCATCGCCACTAACCGTCGTCGCCAGCACTCTCTCGGCTGCCCCATCTTATCAAAACAGAGATACCGAGGGACAGAGAGAAAGAAAAGTACCTTATATTTATATCGATGGACAAATATGACGACAAGGGAGGGAGAAGCTCCCTTCCAGAGACCTTGCACGCATCTATTTTACCCGGCCCCAGCTCGAGCACAGATATCCGCAGAGCGGCGTCGGTGGGGAGCAGCGGTACAACGACTGGAAGGAGTACGGGGCCAGAGTCTGTGGGCGACCGAAGTGAGGATCAAGTGTCCTCCATAGCCAGCAGTTACGGCCATCCCCCCTCCTCGTCGTCGAGACACTCGAGCTTATCTGCTCCAGCTCCACAACCAATCGATCATTCCTATAGTCGATTTTTAGCCAGTGACGGCTCCTACTCCTCCACGCCAGCCTACCACCACTATCTTTCTTCTGCGAGCAGCACCAGCGGTAGTACATATTTCTATGCACCTTCTCGGGATACCAGGAGCTACGACGATCTTGCGATCTCGTACCAGCAGTCCCACAGGGACTATGATGGTCACCGAAACGGCTACAACAGACAGCATGCAGCACCAGTCGATTATTCCAGCGGGTACAGACAGAGTTCGCTGCCCCTATCGACCTCCACCTTTTCTGTCGTTGATCCCAGCGCTCCTTCCAATTCATCAACATCTACGGTCTCATCTCTTGCGACCTCCAGGCGATTGCCTCAGCCGCCTGAGCTTCGGAGTAGGGATCCTCCCTCCTATAGCAGCCGGGGTCCCTACTACACCAGTTTGAGATACGCAGAGCAGCCGTATCGCCAGCCGCTTCCAGAATACCCATCGTACGCTCCGGCGAGAAGCGAATCCTCTTCTCTGTACAGCAGCGGTACTTCGTACACGAGAACTTCAGAACCGTCCTACTTCTCGAATCGAGATCATGGAGAGTACCATCGTAAGTCTACTCGTTCCTCGTTAAGTAGATCAGGAGAACTGAGATCGGTACATGATGAATTGCAGACGATCAACTCACATTTGAGCAAAGGAGGGACAGTTACTCACCGGAGCTCGAAAGGATCCGATACCAAACTGAGCGAGGATACGATGCGGGATCGTCTGAGGTGACGCTTCCTTTGCCTCGCATTAGCCTTGGTGGATCTCGAACCTCGACATTCGACGATGAGGTGCACTTGCCTCAGCAGGACCCTCACTCTCAAGTTGGAGGGTTAGCATCCACGGTAACACTCGTGGCAGACGAGGATAATCATAGTCCTGACCAGAAGGAGTCTGATCTACCGTTCGAGAATCGTCGCCGAAGGAAGATCCAGATAGCCTGCGATTACTGCCGGAGTAGGTGCTCCTTTATCGTTTAGATGAACGACCAGGATATCAAGATTGACTGATCATATCCCAGAACGGAAACTGCGATGCGATGGACGGCGTCCCGCCTGTGAGAAATGTCTGCGAAAGGGCGAGATATGCTCATATGTTGGCCAGGTAAGAAGACGTGGGCCTGGGAAGGCGCCGAAAGGCAGCCGCCCACGTAAGAAGCAGCGCAAAGGTAACCCAGACTCGATGATATTCAAAGAAGCTGGTGCAACTCTGGTGGGAGAAACAAGTTTGGTCGAGTGCCAACTCGAGCGCGAGTTAGTTCTTCCACCGCCGCCGCCGCCACTGGAGCCTGGGCCTGTGTACATGGCGCCACTGACGCTACCAGGAGAGCGACCTGAGCGAGTACCAACTCGTTCGTCGTCGTACGGATACTCTGTTGAGGGCCTGTATGAGTTGGAGGACACGGTGGGAGGACGGTCAAGCAGTCTACGGAGTACGGCACGACGGGGAGGGTCGCATTCGTACGGACAATAGATCAGCTGGTGTAGTGGATCAGTATCGATCAGTATTAGAATGAATAGATATTTGATGCACTGATAGCCGGTCACTGATCCGACCGCCTCTGCTGCCTCCTTCGCTGGTCCCCCCTGCTGCCTCCTTCGTTGATCCCTCCCGCTGCCTCCTTTGCCTCCTTCGTGCCATGACCTCCCCATATACCCTCATGGTTGTTGGGGCGCGCGCTGGCAAATCCTCATTTCTGCGTCTCCTCATAGACACTTCCGTCCTCGCTCCATCCGTCAACAGCGAGCAGCGTCTTTCTCTCGCAAAGTTCCTACATGGCTCCGCCGCCCACACAAACAACATCCGCTACACCGCCCTCGACGTTCTCCTCGACCCTGAAACCAACATACCAACCACTCTCTCTCTTCTGGACACACCGTCTATTGACTGGTCCGACGCGTCCAGTGCAGAACGTCTCGTTGCAGACATAATACGGCACATCGAGTCCAGATTCGCAGACTCTGTCGACGACGTGAGTGTCACCCCTTTTT
Organism: Agaricales sp. HM26-F1; assembly: GCA_002718315.1. Lineage (NCBI taxonomy): Eukaryota > Fungi > Basidiomycota > Agaricomycetes > Agaricales > Agaricales sp. HM26-F1. The sequence goes on from NIBX01000158.1 coordinate 753,514, forward strand.
CTCGGTTCCTGTCGCCTAAGTCATCTTGGATATCCCAGGAGGGCAATTTACATTCGGCGGGCTGCCACGTTCATCTGCAAGTCCCTTTTTTCTATCGCCTCGGCTGCCCTCGTTTTTGAACAGACTCCACGTTCCAGATGTCTCTATTTTCTCGATCCAGATCAAATTGTTCCGCCTGCAGCTCCTACTCCTCCAGCCCCGCTGCATCCTCGTCTTCCAGCCGGTCCTTACACTCACCAAGACCCAGACCCAGTCATACTGGAGCCCCCCGTGGCGAGCAAGCCTCCGCCTCCACTCTTGCCTAGCGTAGAGATAGAGACCATTCGGAGACTCTCGGCAAGGGTCAATGTACTGCCAGTCATAGGGCGCGCGGACACACTGTCAAACGAGCGATTAGCCCAGGTCAAGATGGCCGTCAGGAAAGACCTCGCTGCAGTAGGAATAGGCTTCGGCGTCTTTGACCTTGCTCAAGACAATCCCTACCTGCACCTCTTGAACGGCGCGGACCACAGTAGTGGAAGTCGCAAGCTACAGAACGGCGGTCCCAACGGTATATCCCCACCTGCGTCTCCTTCCACTCCTTTGCTTCGTCTCCCCTATGCCATCATATCGCCGGATCTCTACTCCCACAGCGACGGTGTGCCCCGCATACAACCTCCCAGGCACGAAATCATCAACCAGTATTTTCCCTTGCATCGTCAGCAACATCCTGCTTCTCCACTCCCTAAAGGTGTCTACGTCAGAAGCTATCGCTGGGGTACTCTTGACGTTTTGGACTCGAATCATAACGACTTCCTTCCCCTCCGCTCAGCGATATTCCAGCAGATGGAGGTATGTTCAGCTGTCTTCCTCTTTGCAACCACTTCACCACCAGCATGTTCATCCTTCGTTCCAGACCCTTCAAAATTACACCAGAGATTACCTCTTCGACAGGTATAGAGCCGACTCTGTTCCCGCCAGATCAACTACCTCGCATCACTCTCTTTCGCACATCACCTCCGGGCCCCTCTCTCGGAATCAACTTCCTCCGCTCGCTCCTTCATCATCAAGGCCTATTCTAGCCATCGACACCGCTTCTTCTTCGTCCCAACCCACCGCACAGTCTTTCTCCCGGCCTCTAGGTAGCGGGCATCCGGACTCGCGCCCACTACCACCACTATCACAACATCTACCTGAATCCTATGCAAACAAGCCATCTGCTAATTCAAGTGCGTATCGGCATTCTCTCTCCTTTTTGCATTATTTGATTATCCTGGCACAGATTCCAGTCCAACTCAACACCTCAACGTTATCTCGTCGTCCGGGGCATCCAAACAACGTTCGAAGAAAATCACTGTTGCTTGTAATTTTTGTCGGTGTAAGCATGGTGTATTTTCCTACTATCCGCGTTGGTGTTAATATTCCCTTGTGTTTTTAGCTCGGAAACTCAAATGTGACGGAGGACGACCAGCTTGCGGCCAATGCGTCAAGCGCGCGGTCTCATGCGATTACATCTCACCAAGCAGCCGACGTCGTCCCAGGAACAATCGCAAAGGGGAGGGGACGGAAAGCGATAGTGAAGACGACAATTCCGCAGAGCAAGACGAAACGTCTCTTTCCCCAGAAGTCAAGTCCCAGTCACTCTCTCGCAAGAGCTCCAACATCGAAAAATACAAGGCCGAGCAGGCGTCGATAATGACGAAGCACGAACATCCCGACGATATGGTGTACATGAAGTCTGCTCGGCCCTCGTCCTCTACCGGCCTCCGTACCGAAACTAAGCCTTATTACCCCGACTACGAACTTCCGTCGATCGTGACCTTACCGCCGCCTGCCCCTGCATCTCCCTCCACCCCCATGTCCGCTCCTCCCGCATCCACGCAACCATCAACATCTCAATCCGCTCCACCAAGGCAACGTGCGACAACGGCGGCAGGAAAACCTCGGCAACCATCGACCACGGGTCCAAAGGTAGTCGCATGTAACAATTGTCGAGGTTAGTCCCCGTCTTGTGCCGTAACTCTCAATTCAGCGCGTAACTGATAAGCTTTGACGTTTTCTCTTGGTTTTAGCGAGGAAAACTAAATGCGACGGTGCTCATCCAACTTGCTCCGGGTGCTTGCGACGATCCCTGCCGTGTAATTACGTTCACGAAGGGCCTGGGTCCGGAAGCAGGAAGGGTAGGCGGACTTCGGCACCCAAGCTATCTGAAAACGCACCGGATTCCTCGGTTCATGCTCAGCTGAATCCGCCTCTGCCACCGCATCATGTCATTCACAAGGATAGTTGTGACCACGAACATGACTTGATCTTGAAAAGGAGCAACAACGATATTGACACCTATCAAGGACCACATAAGAAGTCGCGAATGGACTTGGGGCCTCCCCAATCATCGGTTTCTGGCGTTGCCTGAACACTTTTACTCATGTTGGTATTTATAATTCTTGGACTCGCCTGGGTGCCCGTCCTTTCATTTCTCAAGTTCGGAATTGTAGAAACAGTCTCTTATTTTTTCCCCTCCCCCCGTTTGTCCTTCTTTCCTGCATCTTCGGGCTATGTGCGCTCCTGTTTGTTCTCTCACATCCATCTCAACTCTCTGTGTCTGTGTCCAGTTTCTCTTTTCCTCGTTTCTTTCGGGTAATGAATGGTGTTTTCTTCCTTCGTTGTACTGTATTGCGTCGTCATACTATTCTTTCTTACAGTCGTTGTTCGTTTTTCTTACCGTATCCCCCATAATCTCTTGCGAGATTTTTTTTTTGTTTGCTACTTCTTTCTTGTCGTTTTACATAACCCCCGCGTCGCTCCACGTTCGTCTCTGTTCACTACTACTTATATCCCTTGACAAAGCGACTCACCCCCTTCCCTCTTGTTCTTCTAATGTGCCATATATACTGCTATGTGTAAGTAAACCAGCTAGGGGAATTACAAGATTCCATGATATCCATGATATCCTCCTATCCATCCAGTATTGCTCTCAAAGTTACGCCATGTTCTGTGGGTACAGGGTGTGGTTCGATCAGAAATGATTGGGCCTGATTGACTTGTGGTCAATAATGGAGACCTGGTGAAATGAGCGCACTGAGCTTCTCATGTCTTCTGTGCTTTCCCACCGCCAACTCTATTGATTACCCGTCGCTCTTTTCTTGTATCCCTTCTCTTTCCTCCTCTCCCAACATAACTATCAATGTTCTCGTCTTTTCGTAGGAAAGGCTCTAAGAACTCTCGTCACGATAACGGTACTCCAATCAAGACTTCCCCCTCTTTACCCGAGCTCGGAGCCGCCCAAGGGACACTACAATGGCCTGAGAGCCTGGTCGACGTGAATTCCATCCAGAATGATGTTACACGTACATCTCCTGGGCGTGAACGAGCTCCTCTCATGGGCCCCAGGAAAACGTCATTCTCTGCCTCTGACGGGCGGGGGCCCATACCATTCCATAAACCGTTTCGAAACCCACCCGATGGGCCTATCTCATCTCTATACATGACTGCGACTCCGAAACAAAGTACGGAGAGCTCTGCTCCCACGATTGGGCCTGGGTCGAAGAGTAATGGTCAACCGAAGAGGTACGGGACTCAGAGGAGGCTTAGACCACCGCCTAATACGTTCAATATAATGGTGAGCTGGGATTCTCGGCTGTTGAGTTTGAGTTGTTGGAAGCTTCCTTGGCCCCCTCACACATTCTTATCCTCTAGGTTGTTGGTGGTCAATCTACAGGGAAAACCTCGCTCTTGCGGTTGCTCCTCGACACCGCAGAATTCTCCCCACGGGCAACAGAAGACCAGAAGGCGGTCGTGGAGAAGTTCTTACACGGATTCAACCCTCCCAAGAAAACCAAAGCCATCTGCACTGCGTGCATAGAGATATCTGATTCAAGATATGACCATGTCCTCCTGTCTGTGGTTGACACGCCGGGCTTGGATTTCTCAGAAGGCAAGGAGCTCAAATTGGACAGACAAGTTAGCGCTGTTATCAAGTATATCGACGCGCAGTACGCTGATACCCTGAATGAGGTGCTATCTAGTTTGGCTACCTTCTGGCCATTTGGGGACTAATGGACTCTTAGGAAATCAAAGTCATAAGGACCAGTACGGGGGATCAACATATCCACTTGTGAGTATATTTCGAATCAGTTAAATGAGAAGTTCGTTCATTTGTACTTAGGTGCATCTTTATGATTGATCCTTCGCTCGTAACCTCTGCCTGTGAGCGGCGAGAAATGTCATCTCTGCCATCCAAAACTCGATCCGAAGTGACGATTTCTGGTCGAGCATCCAGTGTCCGTGGTGGGGATGCTTCTACTGACGAATCCGACGACGAAGGAGAAGAGATCCTCACCGTTTCGCCGGCGGAAATACGGGCTATGCGACGGATTGCCACTCGCTGTAACATTCTGCCTGTGATTTCTCACGCAGATACTTTGACGGAAGAGAAGCTCAAACAAGTCAAAGATGCAGTGAAGCGGAGCATGGCTGAAGCTGGGTTGGATTTTGGGATCTTCGGGTCGAACATTATGACCTCCAAAGAGATGGTGAACGCACCACAAACCCCCACTAAGTCACCTACGTCACTGAAAATACAGCTCAACGGGACCAGTCCTAGCCACGATAGCGACGATGAATCTGCAGACGACGAAGGACGACAGTCACGACCTGTGATTAAATTGCGACCAGCACGTCACGCCAGTGTCAGGAATCTATCTCGTTCCAGGTCACGAAGAGATCTTGCTGCCCTGAGAGAAGAGCTCGACGATAGTCCAGTGAAGCCAGCCTCCCATCCTCGTCAAAGCATCGCCAACGTCCGATTCTCTGCTCATGCTCTGGCTCAAATGGACATTGATTCTATGCTTCCTTTTACTTTCATCGCTCCAGAGAAAGGGAAACGACCACAGAGGCCCAAGTCAACTCGACCTGTTTCAATGAGCAGCCAGTATACAGGCCAGTCAAGCTCGAGACCCGTCTCACCTAGCACAGAAACGGAACACGCCCAGTTGCCTTCCTTGAGTACACCGGTTCAGAATACCAACCCGGACTCTAGCGTCCCACCCCCCTTACCCGTACAGACACCTAGCTCCACTGAACCAGAATATCTCGCTCATCCCCCACTCGACCCATTGAAGGGCGTGTACGTTCGGAGATATAAATGGGGCACAATAGACGTGCTGGACCCCGCCCATTGCGATTTCTCAGCCCTGAGGACGTCCATCTTGTCAACTCATATCAAGGCATGTTTTTCTTCCTTCGTTCCATGTTATCTTTCTCTTCATCTGGCTAACTGAAAATCCTAGGCTTTGCGGTCTTGTACAAGGCAGGTCCTCTACGAGAAGTACAGAATGGAGAAGCTCTTAGCCCGTAGAGCAACGCAACAAATCACGGATGAACAGAGAAAACAACTGCTTGAAGGTGAGTTCTGCACTCGTTGCTGTGTGTCCACCACCTTCTGTAGGGTTGACTGAATCCTTTCAGAGCTTGGGCTATGACGATGACTTCTTCAAGATATACCCTCTACTTGAATAACCTTATACTTCGCCTTATGACCCGTTTACACTGTATTCCCCCTTTCTTATTCGTCGCTTCTATCTGTATCTTGGTTCGAAGGTCACATATGGTCGGATTATTCTGCTGATTTCTTGTTGATCCCCGCTTAATGTTGTTGCTACCCTCTGTTAACCCCTTGTGCTCTTTGTTTGCTCGTTTACTATTTGTGCCCCCTACTGACGTGGCTGATGTGTTTGCACTGTTTATTCTATCATCTATACATCCCATGTTGTTTGCGTTGAAAACCGACATTCCCATTTATGCTGAACAATGGGCTCGCCTATCCCTCATCCCTTCTTTCGCTTTTTGAATCTCATAGATTGGAGGCTTGGTTACTCTGGTCCCAGTCCAGTCCTAGTGGTGGCAGTGGGCCTGGTACTTGCCGCCGAGGTATCCACAGCTACAGTGACGCGCTGACGGTAAACGCGTCGGACTGGCTCGTGACCATGTTGCCCCCCACAGTCTGAGTAACTCCCCACAATGCCAACTACTTTGCCAATTACAATACCTGTGAATACTACAGCAGCGCTGACTCAGGGAGGCTTTCCAAGTCTTTCTTGCGTCCTCTTATTTGCCTTACATGACCTGGCTGCTAGTCGATCACTGCGACAACTTCTGAAAGATATCTTGCTGGTACATAGTCTCCATCTCAAACAGCACCTATAACCACGTCATAGGCTAGTTGTTGGAGCATCGCGCAGGAAGACCCATCTGGATGAGGTCAAGCTGTTCGACCTATTTCATTGCGTATCGTCATTGGCACTGGTATATGAAGGGGAAAGCACTTGTTATGAAAGCCATTCTCAACACAACTCACGATTCTCATCTGTACCACCTACAGAATGGGCCTCTTCTCATCATCCTCGGAGGCGAAACACAACGCTCCACCTCCACCTCTACAGCGACCTTCTAATGTCCCCATCGGTGTCTTTGAGGCATTTACGATACACACACAGCCTATTACGCTTAAGCTGCAGGAGGTATGTCCCAGTTCGAAGTTGATCTAGCCTCTCGAACCAACATCCCTTTCTGTCTTGAAGAAACGCTTGTCCATGAGTGGAGATGATTTCTACATCGTGAGTACTCATGAAAGCACCTTCGTTGAATTCTCGGCTCATGTTCTAGCACAGAAAGACGCATTATCCGACCAGCCTGTACTTGGCTGCAAAGCCAAATCGTTCTCTCTACACAAACGGAAAGGTGAAATCGTTCATGTGGTATACTGCTCTGTGAAAGCACTCGCTGAGCCCATTATGGTTCATAGAGTTCGTGAACGCGAAGGGACAGCCCATCTTTCGGGTCAACAAGCACTTAATGGCTTTCCACTCCACTTTCGATGCTTTACCGCCTCAAGAAGGTGACAATAGGGTCCTATTCACGGTCAAGAGCGCCTTCAGTATCGGAGGTGCAAAGATCAACACCACCTTCGTCAACGCCGCAGATGGTCTGGAGCAGATTCTTACGCTCAAGGGCGACTTCTTTGACCGCAAGGTGCGAACACCTATTGTGACCTTCGTTTTTCTTCGATGTCTTAGGTTCGTGTCAGGCTGTGATAGCTCTAGGATCCAGTGATGGCCCAGTCGTTGCTACTATCTCAAGGAACTTTTGGAACGCGAGGGAATTGTTCTCAGATAAACAAACGTATTATCTTACCATCGCTCCTGGAGTCGATGTCGCTCTTCTATGTGCGATCTGCGTGTGTCTTGATGAGATACGAAACGAGAGGAAACATGCTACTGCTGCTTCTAGTGCCGGTGCTGCAGGAGGAGGCAGTTGCTGAGACTACCTCCGTGCTTCTGATCGTATATCTTGTGAATTTTTTCCGTAGTTGTACGACTGCATTATCCCAAGTTCCCGCTTCGTAGATCTTCCGCTGCGCTTTTTGTCAGACTTCGGGCCTGTAAACTCGGATGTTTATGACGAGTATCATAGGATCAGCCGAAGACCCGGACTCTGAGCTAGATGTGGATGCGAAAACAGGGTACAGAATGTAAACCCTAGATTGTGCCTTGACTGCTGTAGTCCGAAGTTGTCAATTAACCATGTACTGAGTAGCGTTGACATCGATGGCTTGGCACTTCTCTCGATTTGATCATAGGCATAGGAGATAGGAGAGAGAGAGGCTCTCTTCGTGTTCTCTTCTAGCACCACCACATCGTAGAGTATAGGACCAATAGCCATTACATCGAATAGCTGTCCTCGCCGCCATAAGGTTCCACACGTGCGCACCGTGCGATTCGCAGCGAGACTGAGCGAGTGGACTGGCTAACAGCTGTCAAGAACCCACTTTATGAACACAGCTCATCGACGTCAATCTATAGATCCAGAGCACCTATAAAGGGCCGCGAAAGGGATACAAGTAGGATTACTGGTAATTTGAGCACCCCGATGGCCTTCATCTCTCCCCAGTCAATACACGAGGATCTGGATACTCCTGAGCCGCTACAACGACCTGCTCGAGAACCTGTTGGAATCCTGCAGCCCTTTACGAGACATACACAACAGCTTACGGTCAAGATAGTTGAGGTACGTTGATAGTCACTGAGGCTCTTTGTTTTTGTTTACTGGTGATAATGGTTGCTCGTCGCAGAGGCGCGCTATGCGCTATTTTGTTAGCGACGGTTATGCCATAGTGGGTACTCTGCTGGAAAGACTTGATTGGATCATGTGCAAACGTGGTTTTGGTAGAGAGATGCTGTAACCGATGAGCCTATGTTCGCCTACAGAGATAAATACTTCTCACTGCGTCGTCGAAAAGGTGAGCGCGCTATACGAGCAGCTTCAATACAGTTCCCGCGCTTAGTAACGTTTGCGTCTAGTGTTCGTAGATAAACAGGGTCAGGCACTCTTCCAGATGCGGAGGCGACTAATGGCGTCTGAGACTGCGATCGATGCTTTCTCACCACTGGAGGACAGGAAGCTTTTCACGGTCAAAGGGTCTTTCTTCAAGAAGGGAGCCAGGGTCAAGACCATGTTCGTTAATGCCGCTGATGGTCGAAAGTTGGCACTAGTGCTCAGAGGAGACTACCTTCAAAGAACAGTAAGCCTTAGCCACCTCTTAGGTTTAGGGAGCAAAGACTCATCGTCTCTGTCCCCTACGCGATGGTTGTTTTCTGTTCTTTGTTTTGTTTCTTTTTCTTTCACAGGCAGCCATCACATTGGGTTCCGCTGAAGGACCGACAATCGCTAGAATATCGAGGGGGTACATGAAGCCCTGTGAGCTGCTGTGGAACATACACTCGTACTATTTGACTGTGGCTCCTGGGTTTGACATTGCGCTGCTTGCGGCTGTGTGCATCTGCCTCGATGAGCTGAGGAGCGAGAGATCAGGAAGCGGTGGTGGGGGTGGAGGAGGAGGAGGAGGAAGCTACGGTGGTGATGGAGGGGCCTATGGGGGAGATGGCGGGGGAGGCGGTGATGGAGGAGGAGGAGGAGGAGGAGATGGAGGGGGCGGTGGTGGCGGCGATGGTGGTGGTTGCTGAGTGGTTCATTGGAAGAACCTACAGTAAGGTGAACGAAGTCATCATAGCCGCGCCTTTCCAGTCTTTGGGCGTCCTAGTTGTACTTGTAGAGACGATTTCAGTCGTTTTGAAAGCCTTTGGACGTGACTCTAGCTATCTTGACCAGGCTACCCGTTCACATATCACAGACGACGTTTGCCACATCGACGAACGTTAGAGTCTAGCTCAGTGAGATCGAGCGCATTCACTTGGAGAGACAGACAGAGAGCGTCCGTCACTTGAACGAATCAAAATGTATCACAGCCCAAAGGGACGGAGGACAGTGAGCCGAGTGGCAGAACACAACTTCAAGATGGGAATCGGCCCGGACAAACCAAAGCCTTTCACCTCCCACAATGTCTGCTTGCTTGCGATTTACTCGTAGAGTACGCCGCTTCCTACTTGACCGCCGAACTCATCTCATTTCTATCCTACAGGTCTGGAAGTCTTTCGTAGACCAGAAAGGTCAGCGTCCTATCTATCTATCTATACTTGCTTCCAAAGTCGTTGAACTCAGAATAATCTATCCAGAAAGGCCATGACGCCCAATGCTTTCCAAACGTACGCATTCATACATCTAACAACGAAAGAGGTTGACACCCGTATCAGTTGGTTATACACCGAGCAACACCGGGTGTAGTAGAGGCTTCATTGAAACTTGAGAGCTATAACAGTCAGTCTCAACCATATCGTCCATTATTATTCTACCCAAAGTCTGAAGAACGCACCGTCTAGTAAACCGCGTCGGCGTACGACCAGTCTCTAATTCTGCTGTACCTTGTTCAGAACTGAATTGAACCTTTCTTCAAGACTGCTCACGGGGGATTGATTCTCTCACTCACAGATACCATGGGCTCTCTTGCTGTCGCAACCCGGGGTACGTCGCACCAAAACAACTCAACCAAGGGTTTGCACGCCTATTTATTTTCCAGGACATTGGATGACTGGTCTGTCGACTGATATCGGAACCTCTTTCGTCAAGTCTGCTGGTAAACCGGGTGATACAGTCCATTGCCGCTCGACGCTCACCGGTCTAGGTATAGAGACACCCTGCTCATTGCATACACGTTTTCTCATTTGCTGCTCGCGATCATTAGGGAGATCGCTCGCGTATACTAGAACGGAATTCATGAATCCTGCAGGCGAGCTGCTTGCATATGGCTGTTTGTACCCTTTTCCCTCCCTAACCCTCCTCGGCCGACTCCATCGCTGATCCTGTTCTCCCTCAACCATACAGATCACACCAAGTACGTGGGCAAGTCGTCGGAACATCCGGTTTGTTGGCTTCGAGTGTAATCATCCCAGGTCTTCCTAACTTTCTCCTCTATAGAAAAATGTTAAGCTCTCGTCTGACGGAGAAACAGTCCTTGAGGGGGAAGATATCGACTGACGTCCCGAATCCTGACTTATCGAGCTCTCTGCATTGTCTCCCAACAGCACCCAATGGATCATTGCCAATATAACACACATATATATATGATAGGATACTACACACACAACCATTATATGCAAAACAAAGATGATCAAACACAGGGAAATCTCAAGCCTTCTCGGATTGTGAGCCTGTAGAGCTGGGAACAGCGTATCTCCACGCCCGAGAAAACAACCTGAGACGGAACAAGTACCCTCCCACCATACTGCTTCCGAAGAAAGCGATGAGGCAGTTCTGAACCCACTTGGCCCATGTTCGCTCACCTTGTGGACCGAGGTCAGGTCCATCAGTGATTCTCGGATCCAACCCATTCTTCTCGTCGGTGACAGAGTAGCCTCCTACGGCTGCAGCGAGGGCCGCCCAACCTCCCACGACCGATATGAGGGAGATAAAAACGAGGACGACGCTAAGGCGACGGACGAACCATCCTTTGTTCGAAGGCGTCTGAAGAGTGCCTCCCGCGTCGTCACCGGTGTTGTACGTTTCCAGGAGGTCGTACGACGTTCCTGTTGACGTGGCTGAAGATGAAAAGCCAAGAGCGGACGTCGTTGCTAATGAGATAACGAAAAGCCACCAAGCTATGTATGGGAAGTGCACAGAGCGTTTTGCATCAGTAGTTGCTAGTCGAGGAACGCCCGGTCAAGAACTTACAGGCAAAGAAAGGCCACATGTCTGACAAAGGAATTCAGTTGGCGGACCCATGGGAGGAGAATCCGACTCACCGCCTCTGGTCCCAGAGTAAAGGATGCTGATCGATATACCGGCGCCAACGGCCGCCAATGCACCTGTCGACGTCGCTGTTTCGCGCTGGATGTCGAGTAACCTCTAGAGGGACAAGTCAGAAACCACAGTAACGATTCACCGGCGCACAAATGTAAAAACAAAGGGTACCGCTTCGAGACAAACTCACGTCCAACACGACTGGATCGAGACTGAACATAGATTTCTCAGAGGCGAACGAGCGCCACTGCAACGTGTTGCGCTTGTTTCTCAGTTTCACTAACTTTTGTCAAATACCTGTCCGTGTGAGTTAGATTGAGGGGAATCAGTTTAGGGTACATACGTGGTTTCGAATGATAGTATCGCGCTCAAGATTGGCAATCAGAGCCGCTGGGTCATCGGCACTGGTCTGAATTTCACTTGAGAAGGCAAAATCGCGATCGCAATGAGGGCCGGGACGACGTACAAATGTCGTTCTCTCCTGCTCTAAAGTCCTGAGCTACAGAGCAATAAATTAGCTGCAGGCTCAGAAGGAAAACTGGGGCTGGGGTTACCATAGCGGTTACCGAGTCGATCTCAGCAGTCGTCTGCTCCTCGTTCGTGATCGTACCAAATTTGAACTCTGGATTGACCGCTGTGTCCATCCTATCGTGGCGTCGTAAATCGGTAATGGAGACGTGAGAGAGTTCCGGAGGAGGGCTGCGAGCCATGTCTTCCAGGGCGGTGGAATGTTAGTACAGTACACAGGTGGTGGTCGTGGGGTGAGTTGCTCGACGAGTGGAGATAAAGAAGCCCTATAGGTTTATATACTCGGATCGGATACCATTCCTTTTCTAGGGTGGATTGTAAGAGTGCGGCATTGCAACGGCGGTGAAGTGCCTATGTATGTTTAAATCATTCAGTTCTCACATCACAGATGTGCGAGGCACCCTGGTTCGCGCACCTTCATATAAAAAATCCATTGAAACAAAATAAAAAGTGTCTTCCACTGATGATCGATAGAACCCAAAGCGTATTCTTGTCATTGAGTCACAATCCAGGGTGCTGTGCGTTGTTTTCGCATACTATGTAGATGCGTCCTCCGTGGGATCGGTTTTGACTTACAAGCATGTCTCATCGTTGGAGCTGAAGATAAAGTACCAGCTTTTGAGATTCGGTTCAAAGTCAATGAAGACGTTCCATTGACATTTAAGAATATCGTGGGTCGTGTCGGTCGACCTGAAGTGCTATAGAGTGTCTAGCGTAGGTCATTGTCTTGAGGAGATGTGAACATGTCAGGGAACCTATACTTAGTTTCGATCTGCAACCTCATCGCCTCTCGACGATCAACAGTTGATGTGCCCAACAGGGAATCGGACCTGGCTGGCTGATCATGAGCCAAGAGAGGGATTAGTTCTGATCTTTCTTAAGATGGTGGACAGCTCACGAGTATTGCCAGTGAGAGAGTGTGAGCAAAGACAGAATGTAGTTTGAGTACCTCAATACTGTTTAGGGCATCCGTCTGAACGTAAGCATCGGCGTCTGCTTCTCAGCCCTGTCGACGTCGACGTTCCTCTCAAAACATGACGACGCAGGCATTCCGTGAACAGAGCCTGATCTGTAGCCTGATATGAAAGGCGTCAAGCGCCCTACTACATGTATTGATCACTTGAGCTTAGGACTCATTTCAGAGCCTCATGTAAGAGAGGTATATGGAGTCACCTTTTCCCCCAAGACGCGTGCGGTTGACGCATTATCGTATTTGGGTACCACTATATGCAAACAGAAATAGATAAGAGGCGTGCCAGGGCGGACTTTGTACTTGTTCTAGCAGCGCACAACCTATGGGTGATAGAAATGAAGAGTCACATCACCCTAGACTAAGCTGAACTGAGCTGCAAAAAAATGGACGCTGAGGAACGCCGTATGCACCAATGTCGATGAAATGGGCGTCACCAGATGACGGATGGTTGCTAAGTAGCTGGGTGCTGAAGCTGAAGAGCCGACATGGTAAAATTCATGAGCCTGAGAGTATGTGACAGACAGAAAGAGGTTCAGGCAAACGTGGGTTGAATAATATCCTCGTACATTAGTGACATTAGGTCAGAGTCTCAGGCAAGCTGGGAGAGCCCTCGTGACCGTATTTCGCTTCGCTTCAGGCTGAGCGCCTTTCTTGATATTCCTCCTTCAAATTCTTGCTTGATTACCCTCTCGTATCGTGTTTGCGGCGTCACTCACCGTATTATACCCTAGCGCTCCTTTGGATCCAGCAAACTACTTTTGTTCGTAGACCTGTTCTACTATTCCCAGACTCGAGCATGGACGGCTTGACTTTACATGAACGCTCAGCTCCATCAAGGAAGCATCCTCAAGTTTCTTTTCCCGTACCTCCTTCCCCTACCAATCGTATTTCCGGTGTTGGTACTTCGCCTCTGTACCATCGTCAAGGTTTCCGTGGATTGATCCACAGAACTTCGAGTCAAGCCCTACGCAGTAACGTGTGAGTGCACCACCTTTTCATACCACGACAACTCAGGATGTTGGGCTGAAATAGCGACACTTTAGTAGTTCTACTGCTGGAGATGATAGACCAGAGATCTTGGCTCCTCAGCCTCGTCGACACCTGTTAGAAAACTCGTCTTGGTTGCGCGCCCAGTCGATGTCTCCCGTTTCTGCGCGGGCGATTTCGCCTAGCGGTTCTCAAGTGTCTGCTTACGATACTGGGACACGCATGTTCATCGGAAGACGGAACATTCGGCACCAGAGCTTCAGCAGCATTCATGGCAGTGTCTCTGATAATGTTGAGCACAAGCACCCAAAGCAGGAGCCAGAGGCGGGCATGGGCAAGAGGTGGATAAGGTGGATGGACAAACAGGGAATGAAGAACTGGGTGGTTCCAGGTGCAATATTGGCTGCGCTCTATTTGAGGTGGACAATTGGCTTGGGGTCTTATTCTGGTAAATATCCTGTGCCTTTCCACTCTCATTCTCTGCCTTGTCTCAAGATCGACAATGTTCACAGGCAAGGACTCTCCTCCGATGTTTGGGGATTATGAAGCTCAGCGGCATTGGATGGAGATTACCACCCATTTGCCTATCAAACAGTGGTACACTTACGATCTGCAGTACTGGGGGCTCGACTATCCTCCCCTCACAGCCTACCATTCTTGGCTATGTGGCTTCATGTGTGTTTCTCGCTCTTCCTCACCAGCCTCTCCACTTACTCCCTGATAGAGGCTCGTGGCTGGAGCCGTCTTGGTTCAGGCTTGACAAATCCCGGGGTCTGGAGTCCCATGGAAGCCAAGTTTTCATGCGATCAACAGTTCTGTTCTGGGACCTACTCGTCTACATACCTGCTCTTTTACTATTCACCCGGACGTGGCAAGCTAATCGGTCTAGAAGGACTCAGGTGGGTTTTGAAGTTTTGCGTATATTCTTCGTCCTCATCACAGGCATCTTCAGAACCTAGCTCTATTGACGCTTCTATTTCAACCCGCATTGCTGCTCATAGACTTCGGCCATTTCCAGTACAATTCCCTCATGTTAGGTGCGTTCTGGTCAGGGGTGAGTATTCACGGTACTGATGCCGCTCTCAGGATTGGCACTATTATCCTTAAATTTCTTTGCTTCCGAGAATGACATTTTGGGAGCTATTTTCTTTGTTCTCAGCCTTGGGTTCAAGCAAATGGCGTTGTACTATGCTCCTGCTATAGGCACGTACCTCCTTGCTAAATGTATTTATCTCGGACCAGTTAATGGGTGCGTATCTTCTGCCTTTTGGCTGTCTGGTTCGCATTCTCACTTTTACATTATCAGAACCCGCCTGTTTGTCAGACTGGCCATCACGACACTACTGACACTATTTATTCTGTTCACTCCTTTCCTGCCTCCCTTCTCCCCTTTGTCGACGGTTCTACACCCTATCCAGCGCATCTTTCCCTTTGGTCGTGGGCTCTTTGAGGATAAAGTCTCAAATTTCTGGTGCGCTTCGAACGTGGTGTTTAAATGGAAGAATATCTTCTCCCGAAGCACTCTTGTCGAATTTTCCACTCTGTTTACGGTTGTTGGCTTTGCACCGGGGGTTGTCGTCCTGCTGCAGAGCGGCTACAGTCATCGGCTCACCGGGAACGACACCGACGCGATCCAAAAACCGACACCAATGCTACCCCTCCTCATTTATGTCATGCTCACGGCTTCATCGTCGTTTTTCCTGTTCTCTTTCCAAGTGCACGAGAAGTCCATCTTACTCCCTCTTCTACCAATGACGCTCCTCATGTCGGCATCCGGACCTGAATCATCTTCTTTCCGATGGGGTGCCTTAATGAACAACTGTGCAGTCTTCAGGTAAGATATCTTACTCGTATAAAGGCTTTAGTTTTCTCATGAGCATTGCAGCATGTGGCCTCTACTCAAGCGTGACGGTCTCGGCATCCAATACTTTGTACTTCTGTTGTTGTGGAACCGACTCATAGGCTATAATCCGTTCAAACTACCAAAACTGAACCTAGTCCAGCTAGCCTCCTTCGTATGTCCTTCTTTAGTCTCCTGGTTTACGCTTTTTAAGCGACATCGACAGATCTTCTATATCTCAATCGTGATTCTACACCTAATGGAGATTCTAGTAACACCTCCACCTAGGTATCCGGATCTGTTTGCAGTACTCAATGTCCTAGTGACGACACCGGTCTTCGTCCTATGCTGGCTGTGGAGCGTCAGGTGTACAATCAAAGTAGCATGGGCCTTGCAAGGTCCTGGACCCGCTGCACCTGTATCCAGCGCTGGCAAGACTTCTAGAGGGCAGGAGAGCCTGGGGAAGTTATCGGCCAACGACTCCGCGACAAGTAACACAACCGCCAGGAGAACGCCAATCCCAAGTACCTTTCGTCGATCCCCGCACCTAGAAACGGAGAAGGAAGAAGAAGCAACCATGAGCAAGTGAGGCCTGATATCTGGGTCACTGTGTACATCTATATCGCCCTCTGTAATCACTCTACGTACTATAGCTGTATACGTAGTTACTTCCATGGAGCTCGACTATATGGTATTATGCCCCGTGATCAATATGATGATGATGACCGAGCGGTGAACTCCTCGCGTTATTCGATGCTCTCAATCTCTTTGAACTACAACCACTATCACAATGCTAGCTTCTAGTATACGCCGTCCTATCCTTTCTCCACCACTCATACGTTCTTTGGCCACTGAATCGGTCTCCTCTTCTTCGTCTACCAATTACCCTCCACCCCAGCATCCCCCTCCTCCAGCCGCTCCAAAGACTCGCACGCGACTAAGACCGCATCCGCGGCCTGCCAACCCGCGCCATCACCCTCAGCTTCCCCATCTACCACCGTCCTTTGGATCGAACCAGTTACTCACAGTTTCGAACTCTACCCGTGCATTGCTGGAGTCTATAGTCGCTGAATTCGACGCTCCAATACGATATGCCTTCGCCTATGGCTCTGGGGTGTTCGAACAGGACGGGTACGACAACGTCGCAGGAAATAGCAGCGTTGCAGCTGGTCAGCAAAAGGAGAGACCCATGGTAGACTTTATGTTTGCAGTATCTCATCCAGACCATTGGCATTCTATCAATATGATGCAACATCCCGCTCATTACACACTGCACTCGCGTTTACTGGGCTCTTCTTATGTTTCGAGGGTTCAGAACATCAATCCTGGAGTATGGTTCAACGCCTATGTTCCGATGCAGGGCGTGGTAAGTGGACATGGCTTCTCTTTCTTTATACTTGTGAATCTTTTCATTTACTTCGTTTCATTTCTGTAGACGATCAAGTACGGGGTTACGACTGTTGACAATCTTTGCTCTGATCTCCTGAACTGGAAAAACCTATACCTCGCTGGACGTATGCACAAACCCCTACGGATTATCAAGGACGACGCTCGTGTTCGCCTGACGCAGCAGGTCAACCTCACCTCTGCCATCCGAACCGCTCTTCTCTCACTACCCGCGGAGTTCTCGGAGACAGAACTGTTCGAACGGATAGCTGGCATGTCCTACGCCGGGGATCCAAGGATGTTGCTGCCCGCTGAAAACAGAGGCAAGGTTAGAAACATTGTGCGGAAGCAGGCACCTCAGTTCAAAGAGCTGTACCACAGACTTGTGACCGGGCTACCCGGGGTCCACTGGTCTGCCTATTCGTCCAATATTCAGCAGGATGCCGCGCCTGGAAGCCGCGCGGCTCATCTCAGGAAACTTCCCGCTAATCTGTTGACGAGGGTTCGGGAGCACTACAAGGATGTGGAGCCACGCCTTGACGCTGATGACGGTGCTTATTGGGCAAGGATCGCAGGCAGCGAAAACCTTTCTCAGATACTCAACCAAGGTTTGTCGATAATGTTTCTCCACCCCACAGTATTCGCCTGCTCATCACCTTCCTCCCACCTGGCAGAAATGATCAGCATCGTGAGGTACCCTGCTACGATCCAGTCCCTCAAGGGCCTGACGAGTGCGGGTATCGGCAAAAGTCTCCAGTACAGCTCGGCCAAGGTCATGAAGTGGTGGAAAGGTGCCAGTAGCAGCAAAGAGTCTACGTGATTTTTCATTGCCGAATCTGATCTTGTCTTTATATTATAAGGTTTCTTGTTGTAGGATTGTTTATCAGGGGTGGACTTGCATCGCACATCGCTTTCATGGCATAGAGCACATCGCACATTTATATATAAGTATACGTATACGACATGCCAGTCGTCGACCGCATAATATAATAACTTTCATCACGCCTTTCCTCCTGGGTTGTGTAGTTGTTGGGGATATGAACTGGTTGTGTTTTGTGTTTTGTGTTCTGTTCTGTTCCTCGAGATTCATGTTGCCTTAGCAACGGGTGTTGCGTTGGTTAAAGTTTGAGGGGATCAGAGGAAAAAGTCCAACTCGTTCCTTCCCCGCCACTGAGACGAAGCAGAGGTAGCTCAACGATAAAGGGGGTCCTCCTGTCTCTGCCTCTTGAGCTTTGCTCTGAATCTAGTATATAGTCTCCAACTCCTACGATCATTCACCTTCAGCCTTTCCTTCTTCATTCATATCTATTCTATTCTCAACCATGGCCGCTAACGAACAACCTGCTCCTATATACCCCACTCAAGACACCTATTCTGACCGTCACCGTGGCTCACAGCCGCCCTCTGGCTCATCTACCCCTTCCTCTGCAGGCCCCATCACACGAACTGTCGCCATTATTAAGAACCACGCCTTGCATGCCAGATTCGATATTGAAGCCCTCATCTCGGAGGCTAAATTCGAGGTGAGGATTACGTTGAAATGAAGCTTCCTCGACGCGTTTCTGGGTGCTGATGAAAACCATGCGATCTACACCCACAGATTGTGAAAGAGAGACAGATGGAATTCGACACCGAAACAGATCCTGAGACCCTCTTCGAATTGTTCGGAGAAGATGCGGATTGCTTCTCAGAGTACGTCACAAAACCCTATCTCATGTTCCTGGTGCCAGGGAGATTGCTGACTTGCGCTTTACTGATCTTCCAGAGGCCCTGTCTGGGTATACATCCTAGAGCGTCGACGCGCTATCCAGGCATGGCAAGAACTCATGGGCGACCCAGATCCGGCTGTCGCGCAGGAACTGTCTCCTCGTTCCATTCGCGCACTCTATGGCATCTCAGCAGCGCAGAACGCCGTCATGGGCCCTCCAGACAGCACTTCTGCAGAGACTCAGATTGCCTCTTTGTTCGCCTCCTCTCCCCCCTTTCCTACTACCGACCTCCCGGATGAGGAAGGAGGGTTCTCTGGTCAAGGTCGATATGGTTCCGTGCGTTCCATCTCCTCCTCAATCTTGTCCAGCCTCAAGCGACAGACGTCGTCGAATGGGAGCGGTAGCGTCACCAGTCCCACCAGCAACAGGCTTAGTTCCGGAAAACCTGGTTTCAAGGCCCGAAATCTCCCCGCCACTCACGCCTCACCAGACATTGCCCCACGAATGACCAAAGCAGCTGCCCTCAGACTGGGAATCAAGCCAGAGAAGTCAGACTCGGCAAAGTTTGTTCCAACAAAGGACGAGCTTAAACAGATTTTCATGGATGTTCCTGGACATAAACGATCAGAGACTATTGCAGTCGCATCTACCGCCCCTCCCACTGTTCAGCCTCGAATGACCAGAGCCGCAGCTCTGAGGTTAGGAATTAACCCGGATCAGATTCCCAGGAGTACCTCCAGAGTCAGCATGGACGCGAAGCAATCTACCTTTGAAGGTGTGCCTGGTCACAAAAGGAGAGAAACCATTGCGGTAGCTAGTACGCGAGAGCCAACCGTGGCACCTAGGCCGAATAGGAGTGCTGCTCTCCGTGCATCGAAAGAAAAGGCACCTCCCTCTTCGTTCATGTGTACGCTTGCATTTATGTTCCTTGTTACTCTTTCAAGCACTCATGTGATTTATTTTTTCAATAGTTCGTGGCTCTTCTGCTCCCTCCATCCCTCGCAGCAATTCTTCCATGTCCCTCAACTCCAGCTCAGGCAAGCCGCCTTCGAGGCCCTCATCAGCTGCTTCAGTCACCAACAGTTCTCGTCCAGCACCTAGACAATCGCTCTCCCGCTCTGCCAGTCTATCCCGCGTCAGTGGAGGGGCAGCTAAGGCGGCGGTTACAAATGGCAATGTCAGCTCTGCTAGACCGGCGATCGGTCACAGCAACAGCAACAACAAGAACAACACTAATGGCGACAGCAGAGATGTGGGAGCTGAAACACCTAAGCTACGATCTCGTCCAAGTAGTATCGGTGCTCCAACTATTGCCCCGCGAATGAATAAGAGTGCCGCTCTGCGTGCGGAGAAAAAAGCGAAAGAGGAAGCTGCTGCTGCGGCTAAAGCAGCAAAGATGAAACCGAGGAGACCAGGTTCTATTCTCAGTTGAGCATCCTGGCGTGATGATGAGGCTGGCCTTTGGCTGGGTCGCCAATCTATTGATCATTCGGAGCGAGCAGGAGAGCCGTTCCCGTTGCATCGCCCGGGTCGCTCTCTAGGTAGGGAATTTATTTTTTTTGTTTCTTGTTCATATTTGTGTTGGATCCAGGGGGAGTAAGTGCTGGCGGTTGTTCTTTCGGATCGGTTATTTGTTCATATGCATGGTATCTATCGCCCAGATCTTGACTCTCCCTTCTTGCGCATCTTATCTACTGAATTCTCACATATGTTGTTCTGCCTATGTATTGGTCGTTGAGTACTTATTATCATATCGTATCGTTCTTTGTGAACGGTGTATTTCTCCTTGTGGTTGAGGCCGACCTTTGAGTATCTACTGCCTCAGTCTGATCACGTAGGGTGTTTCATCATTTCCCAAGAGAGAAAGAGATCCTAAGAAAGCGGCTTTCGTGCGTCCATCTGTATTTTATTCTCCCAACAGTACGCAGTGTAATACTCTGTAACGACGGTCTATTTTTGAAAACGGAATAGAGAGTCAGGGATACGCATCGTCGGATAGGGTGTCCGAGCCTGGGATCTGAGGTTATCTGGAATCCTAGCTCACTCCCCTTCCGAGGCCTTGAATTCACTTCATCGTGATGTATGCAAGATTAGAGTACCACGGGGTTCTCGTGCGATGCATGTCAGAGTCCGAACGTTGCGCAACTCTGCGTATTGGCAATGCTTTAGTAAATGGAGGCATAGGAGTACACAGGTAAGTATACACAGCGTCCATCAGGCCTCGTCACCCATCAAACGCTTTCTAATGGAGGAGGCGGAATTGTGGGTTAGCTACGAAAAAGGATGGTCGTCCGAGAAACCTGGAGTACACTTACAGAGGTTCGGGAGCATGGCTGAAGAACGTATTCCTGAAAAGCGAAGATCATCAAATGTGAAGATTCGGCCAAGTCTCGCTACTTGCCTTCCTAGCATCTCCCTAGTCCATACATCCCGGATGAACCAGCCGACGTGACCGACGAAGCAGCCTAAGAGATCACCCGTTGCAGCTCTCCAAGAGCCATTAATGATCCAAGTGAAGAGTACGAGAGCTATGGGTAAATAGGGCGCGCTTATAGTGATAAGCCCAAACAGTGATATCGGGGTGGAAGGGTGTCTCCTCGACCAGATATAGATCGGTACAAACGCAAGCGATGACGATAAGAACGGTACATTCAGTAATGGCGAGAGAGCCTAAAAGGTGAGAACAGATTCAAGGCGTAAGCATACCCTAGCTCCGTGATACGGTAGATGGAAACGAACGAAACGTACAAGTAGCATCAGCGCTGATTGCAGGAGGAGCCAAAAATAGTCTGCCTTCCTGTTGGCAAACGAAGACTCCTCTAGAATCCTGCTGTAGCGCATGCTGCAGGTAATTGAAGAAGTTTAGATAACGAGCCTGATGCTTGAGCGTAGCAAGGCACCCACAAGAAGAACAGGTGGAACACAAGATCGAGTGAAAGGCCCCCGAAGTAGAAGAATGTGGTGACCGCTCGCCACGGCTGGTAGCACAGATTTCATTGTAAGAAACGCTCAAACTTGACGGAATTTGAGTAGAGAGCTCGATACCTGATGGTTACTGAATGCGCTTTGAGGACTGAAGTACAGCTGAAGCGGAGTAACAAGCTGGCATTGCTAATTGACACGGTGTAAGATCTCGGATCGTCGCCGCAGGGAGTTTCGTGGGGCATACCACAGCTAGACTTGTAACAACAGCTGAGGCTAGCCAGCCTCTTGTTATTGGGGGGATCTGAGCAACCCATGCTTCGATACCAGGCATAACAGGTAGTTCTGGGGGAAAGCAAGGGGAAAGGACGTGTAACTCGGTCATGTGACGGTATATCTGCTTTCTTCAATGCCATCAGGATCGCGACGGCCTGTGCGACCTCCAGAGTCTAATGTCGCATTTCTTCAAAAGTGCACCAGATGCTGCATCCTGATCCCTGACATCTTTTCAGGTGCTAAATTTACACTGACTGAATACCACCGCGTATGATTAGCATACGAAACTACGAAACTACTCATTTCCTGGGCTCCTTACTCTCACCGTTGCAACGGAACCCGCTTTGGCCCCGTATGCACGCTAGATCTCCTATGCACAAATCTCGATACCCGCTGCGGATTCAACGCTGAGCGTACTGCAAGATATAAATACCCTTCCAGTTACTCCTGGAGAATTATCACTACCAACCCTTGAAGAAGCCCTTCACCTCTTGAGAATGCTCGTTATCGCTGGCAAACAACTTGGGCCAATCGGCTATGGCCTCTCAGGTACGTTCTCTCTCTCTTATACAATTAGGTGTTCTTTAGCAGCCTGACATCGTATTACAGGCCTCACGGATCCATCTAACCCAGTCTCCGAGGATTGCGCCATCAACGCTCTCAAGACCGCGTTGGAAAGCGGCTGTAACTTCTGGAATGCTGGGGAATTTTATGGCACACCGGCCTATAACTCTCTGACGCTCCTCAACAAATATTTCACTATCTATCCTCGTGACGCAGAAAGAGTCGTACTCAGTGTCAAAGGTTAGTTCGCAAACTCCGTTAAGTTTATCCTCGGACCGGGTATTTATCATTCTTTTGTAAAGGCGCTCTTTCTTCCAATTACGAGCCCGATGGCTCCGCTCTTGGTATCCAAACCAGTGTCGAGAACTGCCTCCGATTGCTGGAGGGGAAGAAATTCATCGACACTTTTGAGTGTGCCCGTGTTGACCCTAAAGTCCCTATTGAGGAGACCGTCAAGACGCTGGCGAAGTTGATCAAAGAAGAGAAGATCGGTGGTTACATGCTCTGCGAGTCAAGTGCTGAGACAATACGACGCGCACACGCAGTTCATCCAGTATCTGGAGTAGAGCTAGAGCTGTCTCTATGGTCGACAGATCCTCTAACGAGCGGCGCAGCTGAAGTCTGTGCTCGCCTGAATATACCTCTCATCGCATACTCGCCGATTGGTGAAGAATTTCTCGCTAGCGACATGCAAGGTCAATGAACTAAATCTTTCCCAGGTCGTGGGATGCTTGCTGGTCGCATTCGATCTCCCAGCGATATCGCAGAAGGTGACTTCAGAAGGCAGCTGCCGCGTTTCCGGGTTAGTCCTATATTCTCGGATATACATCTTCTCACTATCATCTCATAGACGGGAGCCTTCGAGCACAATATGAACCTTGTGTCAGCATTACGAACGTTTGCTGACGCAAAGGGCTGTACACCAGCACAGTTGGCTATCGCCTGGGTCAAGGCGCGTTCTGGGACCCCTGAAGGATTTTCCTGTGTGCCTATACCTGGTGCATCTACCGAGTCACGCGTCAGAGAGAACGCTCACGTTAATGAGATACAGTGGACCGACGAGGATGAGAAGGCCGTTCAAGAGATCCTGAGCACATTCAAGGTGGACGGCGCGCGGTACCCAATAGAACAAATGAAGTATGTATCTCTTTGAGTACTTCTTGACCTACAGTCGTCTTTTCCGCACTTCTATCAATCACGTTGATTGTATGCACTGTCCGAGATTCTACACGTTCCTGTGAAGAGTGACACAGATTCAGTGGATTCTGCACAAAGAAGTGCTTGGTGTTCATGGCTGCACGGTATCTTTGATTTCATCAATTGACTTCTCCCTCCTCGTCGCACCTGATCACTGAATTCGATGACCAAGCTCTGCAAACTTTTGCTCTTGGTTGACTTTCGTATTCGACGACGGCGATGGGGTCTATGGCATGCATCCGACGGAGACTACGCAGTACCTGGTAGCTGAACCAGGCCTTTAAAAGCAGAGAGCCTTCGAGAACGACATTCCCATCCTCCCCTCACTCATCCCCACTCAATCTCATTCACAAGCCTTGACTTCATATGCCTCAAATTCTCGGAAAAGCTATTGGGAGCACCGGTTATGGCCTCATGGGTATGCCTCTCGACGTTGAGAATTAGCTTGCTTTCGCGACTGCAAAATCACTCATCACTCTCTCAATAGGCCTTACCTTCCCTCGCGCTGAACCCACTACCGAGCAAGCTGCCTTCCAATGCTTAGACGCTGCGGTGAAGAATGGCTCCTCGTTCTGGAACGGGGGAGACTTCTACGGCATGCCGGGAAACACGTCTCTTGAGCTGCTGAACAAGTACTTTACCGCTCATCCCGAAACGAAAGACAAGGTTTTCCTGTCCATGAAAGGTAGGTGCAGGTATCGTCAATGCGCTAGGTTGATAGTGTCTGATGTTTTGTTTGTTCTTTTAGGTGGCATGGATATGAGCACCTTTTCCCCAAAATGTAGCCCAGAGAGTATCAAAGCCAACGTGGATAACTGCCTTAGAATTCTCGACGGAAAGAAATCCATCGAT
Organism: Agaricales sp. HM26-F1; assembly: GCA_002718315.1. Lineage (NCBI taxonomy): Eukaryota > Fungi > Basidiomycota > Agaricomycetes > Agaricales > Agaricales sp. HM26-F1. The sequence goes on from NIBX01000158.1 coordinate 777,917, forward strand.
GTCTATCTCCCGGCACGGATCGACCCCGAGGTTCCTGTGGAGGAGACAGTATCAGCCCTCGCAGAGTACGTGAAGGCTGGTAAAATCGGTGGGATCATGTTGTGCGAGGCTAAGCCAGAGACGATCCGGCGCGCACACAAGGTCCACCCTATCGCTGGCGTTGAGGTCGAGTTCTCTATCTGGGCGACGGATCCCTTGACCAACGGAGTCGCAGCAACCTGTGCCGAATTGGGCATCCCACTTGTCGCCTACTCTCCCATGGGTAGGTTATTCTTACTTTACTGCTTTTGTTCACTGCTGATAAGGCTGAACAGGTCAAGGCATGCTCAGTGGTCAGATCAAGTCGCTGTCTGACATCCCGGAGGGAGATTATCGGCGTATGTACCCTCGTTTCCAGGTAGGTTCAAATTTCCTGAGCCCGATTCCGATAGCTAGTTGACTTACGATCTTAGCCTGACGTCTTTGGAGTCAACCTTAAGCTTGTGGACGAGGTAGTGAAGATCGCTCAAAAGAAGAACTGCAAGCCCACCCAGCTCGCTCTAGCTTGGTTGAAGGCAAGGAACAGACAGATTCCTGGACTCGTCGTCATTCCAATCCCAGGTGCTTCAAAGCCGGAGCGAGTGGTAGAGAACTCTGTCGAAGTGTCCTGGACGGATGAAGATGAGAAAGATATTCAGAAGATTATCGATTCCTTCCCGATATCTGGTACTCGTTACCCAGAGATGTCGATGAAATTCTTGGACGGCTAAGGAGTACAAGCAGGGTGTTCATGGTGTATGTATCATGTCGAATAGATATCAGATATGACTTTGTATTGGTAGTGGTAAATTTGTGGGCCAGTATAGACGTTGATGAGAAACACTCAGGTGGATCGAAATCACGAGTTGTCAATATTCTCAATGTTCTCTCAACTTGAACAAATTCTGATCCGCGATTTATCATCTCGAATACATCCCAGGGGCACCTGAACGGTTGGCGGCTACTACTCGGTTGATGAGTACCGGTCTGGAACAACTCAGTGTGGGATCCAAGGGGGTAGATGATAGACCCCATGTGCCCCTCTCTATGATCTAACCGCAGTGTTATAACCAAGTCTTCATTATCATAAGCCTTTCTACCCCACTATTATTCCTGTGTTCCCATTCCCATGCGAGCTGAAGAAGGATATCAGTTTGTGGGTCCACGTTTTCTACCAGACTCCTTGCCGCGCTCGACATAGCACTCATCACAAAGTTCTGCTTCAGATCTCATTCGCGGAGGGAAATGCGTTCAGTTCAGATCCTGCCCTTCCTGCCCTGTTGCGACGCCTATTACCTCGTCGGTGCGTACTCCAATCATAACTTATCGCGTCTTGTCTGCTTGAACGTCAATAGCTAACTCCCTTCAAGGATCTTCCAAGAGGTTGCCGAAGACTGCGTTCGTCTGAGTGAGAAGATCACGACCAGTATATACTGCCATCTCCTCCTTCTTGTCTGTGGCTTGGCACTAATTCGAGCTTCCGTACCTTGCAGAGATACGGCCTTTCGGTGCTCTAACGGGTCCTCCATCTCTAACACAGTACGACCAATGGGGCCGAAGAGTCGATTATCTACAGACCAGTGAGGGTTGGCGAGCCTTGAAAGCAGTTTGTCAGAAGGAAGGTATTCCTGGCATCTTCTACGAACGGACGCACGGGCAGTACAGCAGGCTTCATGGCTTTGCGAAGGTATTTCTACTCATGGCGGATAGTTACACCGTGAGTATAACGTACCTGGGATCGTATGTAGTAAGGTGTCTAACTCGATTCTCCCTGTAGGCTTTCTGTCCGCTCAGCATGACTGACGGATGCGCTAAGAGTAAGTCTTAGCTAACACAATACCTGGTTAATCTTTCCGGTTCATTCGGGAAACATCTCCATAGTTCTAGAGCTGTACGGTTCTCAAGGAATGAAGGAAGAGGTACTTCCTCGTCTCACATGGTAAAAGCACTTCTCAATAGCAGTGCGACTTTGGTTTGACCATAAATATCCTTTCTGCTCAGTCGTAATCCATCCATCGCGTTTACTTCCGGTCAATGGATGACGGAGGTTAGTCTCCATTTCTATATTTCTTTACCACCTCCCTCAAGCGATGTCCAGCGACCCGGAGGTAGCGATGTATCTCAAACGGAGACCGTAGCTCGACCGACAGGTAAAAGTGATAAACTGGGGACCATATACAGTCTCAACGGTTTCAAGTGGTTCTCCAGCGCCACCGACTCTGAAGTTTCTGTAGCCCTAGCAAGGACGGGCGATGTCAAAGACGGTTCTAGAGGCCTATCACTTTTTCTCGTTCCACTCAGGAAACCCTTACTCGCCCACACATCTACTCAACCACCATCTTCTATCAGTAACGGGATCCGTGTTCATCGGCTCAAGGAAAAGATTGGCACACATACCCTCCCCACTGCAGAGCTCTCACTAGACGACACGGAGGGTTATCTTCTTGGACAGCTAGGTTCTGGAGTGAAGAACATCACGCCAGTGCTCAACATCACTAGGGTATACTCAGCTATGTCCTCAGTGGGCAGCCTTCGCCGATGTCTCGCCATCGCGACAGAATATTCGCGAGTCCGTACGGTGCAGCGCGGACAGACCCTCTTGAGCGATAATCCTCTACATGTTGAGGAGCTAGCGAAGATTCATGTAACGTACCGAGCCTTAGTGCACCTCACGTTCGGTGTCATCCGGCTCATGGGTCAAGTCGACGACGAGAACGGGGGCAGCGCAGCGCTCACTGCGAATGCGAGAAGACTGAGGATGATGACAGCCGTGATCAAAGCCTTCTCTAACGAGCTTGCTATTCCGGCGATGGAACAAACAATGTGTGCGATGGGTGGTGCGGGGTATATGGAAGAAAACCAGATTGGCCGGTGAGTACCCCTATGCGCCGCACACTAGCTTCTACTGCTGCAGCCTTTTGACTGAGTTTTGCTCTACCATCAGATTGATTAGAGACGCCCTTGTGGAGAAGTATGTTGCCTCTTTCTTCTTTGCCATCATTGCTTTGGCCGACCGAATTACGACTTCAGGATCTGGGAAGGTACCACCAGTGTGCTTGCTATCGAGCTCTTTCGCGCAGCGCAAGACCGTCGCACACTTGATGCTTTGACATCTGTGAGAACTCCCAACATTTTACCTGACGAGCATTGCGTTTCTAATACTTCCATCACAGTGGGCCAAGTCCATCCTAGACTCGTGTCCTAGCGTGCTCATAAACGGCCTACAAGAGCCTTTAGAGCATGTTCATCAAGCCCTGTCCCTTTTGTCTCTATTTACGACCCACCAGACACCGTTCCTCCCTCGTCCGATGTTGATGCTGACAGGACACGTGTGCGCTGCGCTGTTTCTACTCGAACACGCCATTTGGTCCGAGACCATGCCAGAGAACAAGGTAGATGTTCACGTCTTCTCGCGATGGGTGTTCGAGGGCGGTCTGGTCACGTCAATAACCGAGGTCCAGAGTGCGTCGCGGAGGCCGTTGAGTAGAGCTGATGAGAATTCGAATATTGTCTATGGTTCTACGACCAGGCTACATACCAAGCTGTAGAGCCCATTGCTCCCCTATATCTAATTATAATTATAATTGTAATTCTACGCGTATCTGAGGTCCTCTTTGAGAGATCACATTTCAAAAATGAGCTTGACTCCGAGAGGGGAGACTGGAGAAATTGCCTCCATCGAAACTTAGCACGTGTGATTGTGATTTCCCACCCCTCCTATATTACCTCCATGGCTGATGCCCATGGGTCTGATCCCAATCTAACTCTCAAGGGGATCCAGTCAGGCCGAGCGACGCCAGTAACGACCCCTGCCCCAGCCATGACTGCAGAGTCCAACCACCCTCCCTCCGATGCCCACGCCGCTCTCCAAATGTACAAACAGAAGGATCCTCTGAAAGGTGCATACTTACCTTGGCTTCATCTTACTCGCATCTGCCAGTAACTCCGTTGATTGCTGATACCACTTTTTGGGCGTTACAGTCGTGGTGCTGTTCAAGGCGATTGGCAACGCGCCCATTCTGAAGCAGAAGTTCTACAAAATTACGGCTGCGAATAGGTTCCAGGCCGTGATACAGTTTCTGAGGAGAGAGCTCGGTTATAAGCCTGGAGATCCACTCGTGTGTTTCCTCCCTAGATTTCTCATTCTTGTTCGTGAGCTGGATCGTCCTCATCTCGTTTGAATTAGTTCACGTACATCAATAATGCGTTCTCTCCTGCACCGGATGATCCTGTCATTAATCTTTACAAGGTGAGAGCGAGAGGTTCAGTTTCAAGGCGTGTTTTGGGGGCTCATTATATTCATAGTCCTTCGCTACCAACGATCACCTCATAGTCTGCTACAGGTAAATACACCCTGCTTTGAACAGCCCTGTCATTCTGATAAACCTCTCCAGCACTACCGCTGCCTGGGGCTAGCATATCCTGCCAATGGCCATAGCTCTATCTCAGTGGGGTATCACATTCTGGGAAGAGTTCTTGGATGAAAGGAATGTACATTAGTTTCGCGTGGTTTGACGAAGCGCTTCAAGGATGGTCTATACTTGGGCTCAGAATCCATGGAAAGATTGCCATCTTGCGTCTGTGGAGGCACTTTAAGCCTTGTGCCACCGGTCACCAATACCACAATGTACTCTTATCACAGCACAATGCAATGGCGCCTTGGGGGTTCACACCTGTTTAGAGGGACACCATACGATCACACAAAAGCACGAGCGCGTTTCTTGGCTTGGACATCTGATTTACATTCTCTAACGTGTAGGTCCAGAGTTTACAGGTTATGATGATGAGTAGGGCACGATATGGCAGCTACAAGATCGCTCTCAGTCAATAGACTTTGTCTTCAGATGTTTTTTGATTCTACTTACCCAAGGAGCCCCCGACCGTCCCATTTTCGCGGCGTAAAAGTGAGGGTTATTGTATTCCCAGAACGCAGTAGCTGGACGCGGAGAGGTCGCTGAGGTTTTGCATAGTTCGCTCAATAGAGAATGGGGTGCTATTTACAAGGATATCTTACGTTCTCGTTGTCACCTACAACCTTGGCTAGAGGCTGTAGAGACGTGTTTGTGAAGTCTTTGTGTGTTAGTGGCCCGAATCTGACGATGAGATCTTCTCTCTCCAGGCCCTACGAGGTATGATCATGTTAATACATGTACATACGCACGAATTAAAGGACTCGAGACAGGCTAGCGGACGTACAGCTTCAGTGGCAGGGCTGCCTGGCGCGACGGCATCGACTCGTGCGAACGGGAGTAGAGCATGTGTACCATTGATGGTGGGTGCTGACTCCTTCTCTGCAGGATTATGGACGACCTGGAGAGCGACGGCAAGATCGTCCATGACCTTCTTGAGATCGTTTCTGAGCTCGATGATGCGAACCCTGGCGCCTCTGACGGCGTATATATCCATGTCAGCTCTAGGAAATCCCTCAGCATCGACGAGTGGAGATTGCATGGTACAGTTGTTAGCAGCTAATATCTCAGATTGTTCGGATATCTGACGTTCAATGGATTCCTTCAGTAAAGCAAGGGATTGGACTTGTGATGCCATGTTAGAGATTGCAGACGAGGTGTACCCATCATTCGGACCGATATATCCGATCTGACTTGTGGATGAACGTCGATGGAGGTTAGCCCACCTCTTTCCTAGGCAACACCAAATCAGTCTGCTTATTCCTCTGCTTAACTCTACCTAACTAAAGGTCATAAATCCTCGTTCTGCCTTGCTCTCAAATTATGAAGTTCTTTCTCTTCTGCGTGAATTGAGCGATGAGCACGTCGCTCGCACAAAAACCGCTTTTCGCATCAAGAAAGAGGAAGAGGCTAGTGGCATATCTCAACCTCTTACTGCTTCTAGGGAGCCTGAGGTACTGGAAAACCTTAGAACCGTTGAAGTCGAGGTACGCGTTTGCACAAAAACATAACACACTCTCAACCCAACTCATACCGGCTCTTCTCTTCAAGGCCATTAGTTATCTGGCTGCTGACTATCAGCCTACCGTCTCCCAGACTCCAGAGGGCATTATAAAACTCGTCAAAGGTCTCGCCCCGTATTCCCTAACCAAGGCTGAAAAACTTCAGATCGTCAACTTGGCACCTACAGAGCCTGTCGAACTTTACGTGGTACCTTAACTTGCGCTTTCTATGTCAGTAGGCAGAATTGTTTCGGCTCACCCCAAACCAACAGATAGTAGAAGAGCTGGAAGATCGGATGAGCGATAGCATGGAGGATATTCTCAACCTCGTTTCGTCCTCTCTTCAGACATCCGAGGCGACTCCTGCGGGGAACAATAACAGCGACTTCCAGATCGTGGGCTCAATGGATGCACCAGCCGTTTCTTGGCCTGCAGCTCATGACAATGAGCCTGTAGAATATTATGAGCCTGATCAATGGGAAGGCGCAGATGAGCCCGAGTTCGACGACTTAGGAGAAGGGGCCGGCGTCGAGGGCGATCTAGACATGGAAGAGGATTAGCTGTTTCGGCCAACCTCGTAAAAGTCGATACTCATTACAACTGAGGGAGGCTACTTTCCTTATTCCATACATAGATAGTTACATTTGAGTTGTATGTACATACATAGTTGTTGCACCATATCATTGCTTCCGTGTTTTTTTTTTTTGTGGTGCGACAGGATGGAGTGATCAAGCAGCAACATTCTCCGAATCGGCAGGCTACTAAAATTTCTCAACCCACAATTTTCCCGTTCGAAACTTGGGAAGAGTCAAGAATGCGAATCGCTTCCCTAGCCGCCTTGACACCCGAAGACATCATGGCACCGAAAGTTGGTCCCATCCTGTTTGACCCGTCGTGCTCAGACAATTCCATACCTAAAGAACAAGGGGAAAGCAAAAAAAAAAAAAAAAAGATTGTGGTCAGTCCCTGGTAACGCTTGACGTGCAAAATGTGATCCAGAGGAAAAACGAGGGGGTTTGTAACCGACCTGCCATGATCAAACCGGGAGTGACTTCCCTGGTCTTGTTGACAATAACTGGCTCAGCCCGATTCATGTCCAGCCCCCTCATGTTACCCAACTCCTTCAGCAAGCCGGCACTGACGAGCCGTTTGGCGGAGAATGCACCCATGGGGCCGTCGTGCCCTGTAGCGGAGATGACAATCGGCGCAGTGATCGTGTTGGGATCCATGCACGACTGAGTGTCGTGGTTGAGAGCGACGAGAGTCCAGTTAGTAACGACGCCGGAGACGCGCTGCTGGTTCTGGTGATCGGTGCGGATGATGAGGTCCTCTACTGCCGTTGCGTTGAACATGACGACGTTCGGAAAGGCGAGGACGCGAGAGAGAAGAGTGGACGTGAAAAGGGCGGCGTGTTTGACGACCACAAAGGGGCCCTCGTCATCGAATGGTACGCCAACTTCGCTCAAGAATCGATCGGCTGGTTTGCGCACCACCTATCAGTAGTAGCAGTAGTATATGTGTGACAATTGAATAGCGTTTTCAAACCGTAGAGAAGAGGATGCCTCTTACCATTGGGGTCATGAGTTGGCCACCAAGCCAAGCACCACCACCAGGAGCGACGTTGGCTTCGATGATGGTTATCTTAAGGTCGGGTCTGTTCTTGGCTAGATGGAAAGCGCAAGATAAGCCAGCGCTCCCAGCACCGACGATGACCACGTCGGATACCGCGCGATCGTACATCATATCGAAGTATCTCGGTGGAGGTTGAGATAAGCTGTCGAAAGGAGAAGACCGCATCGCTATGATTTACCTCTTGATCATAGCTCGAGAAACCTGAGATTCTTCGATGGGAGCAAACTTGTAATCGCCCTCCCAGTTTTCTTGAATCTCATGTAGCTGAGTATGGTTGCTAGCGCCGTTCTTGAGAGCGGCTGCTGCGGAAGGAAGAGTATCAGAGGTAAGAGGGCTTTGAACCGGAGGAGTCATGAGTGTCCTTGCTGGTAGGAGTCAGAGAGGGGGGAGGAGTGGGGAACTCGCTGGGGCAACTATCACCAGATGCGATTCTTATAGGGCAAAACAGTCTGAGAACGAATGCCGATTGCGATTATATTTCCGAAAACATAACGTAGCTTCTGACGAAGATTAACGAAATACCGCCGCACCAATGAGCGAATGACTGGAGCAGTGTGAGAAAAGGCCAAGAAGACATTGTGCAGAAATAGATCCTAAAGGACAAGGGTGTTATGCACGTTCTCCCAAAGTACCGATGCACTCGATTCGTAGATAGAGTGAAGTCAATACTAATCGTGGACGAATGGTATGGATGCAGGCACTGATGCTGCTGCTGCTGCGAGATCAAACCGAAGGAACCAGTGTTGACTTTGATTGGGTTCTCTGAGTCTGAGCATCCGGCCAGTCGAGACCTTTCTGAGGAACGGGTTCCAAGGCCATTGGACACAGGACAGAGTTCATCAAAGCTATAACTGAATGGCCGGCGCGCTTGGATGGAGGCTTACTTGTACTGGATGTCGATATCGATGCAAGCTCAGCCATTGTCTATTCGAACGTTAACGCTCATGACGGGATCGGGGGATGCGAGGTATACGGCAGTGGGGAAGACGGCAGAGCAACGCAAGAGGAAGCAAGAGGGACTGTGGTAAACAAGAGGGACGTTATTGCCATTGTTATTCGATTTATGAGTTGCACAAGGTCCCCATTCCAGAGATGGAGGCTGCTGAAGCTAGAGATTTGGGTTGTGGCGCGAGAAAGGTCAGTGCACTGCCACCTCCCGTGCCCGTCGCTCATGGGTGTTTTCGGTCGAAACGAGGCTGATTTAATTTAAATATTTTTTGCGCTGGGGTAAATACATAAACGGTCGATACGAAATATTGTGTATTCACTTGCTCTCCTGCTACGTTCTCCTTCGTAGCTCTACTCTCACTCTCCTCATCCAACAAATATCTGTCACCATTCTCAGCTTCAAGGTTCAGAGAGCGGAGTACGTTACTCTGATTTCCACTTCTCAACTCCAGCACTCATCTCCAAACAGCATGCAGTCCCAAAACTTTATGATAGTGGAGGATCCACTATGCTTGGACCGCATTCGCTCCATCCTCACACGACTCGAGGATACCATTATCTTCTCTCTCATCGAGCGTGCGCAATTCGCACATAATCCAAGGATCTACCAGAGAGGTGCCTTCCCTGAACTCAGAGCCCTGGGCTTCGAGGGCAGTTGGATGGAATGGTTCCTACGCGAAATCGAGTCATTCCATGGTATGTGCTCCACGACATCATCACCATCTCACCATCAGTTATACTGACCACATCATCCTTCGTCTACCCCAATAGCAAAAGCTAGAAGGTACACTAGGTGATTATCCTCTTCCCCTTTCTATATCCTGTCTTCATCTTCTCATATCGTCTCACAGCCCTGATGAGACACCTTTCTCGACCGACTTACCCGAGCCGGTATTACCGCCGCTTCCCTTCCCAAATATACTCTACCCAAACAACATCAATGCCAACCCCTCCATCCTTTCCTTCTACACCCGCTACTTCGTCCCTCGTCTCACTCGGCGGGCTACCCTTGTCCACGCTCGAAAGAAAAGGGCTAACGGGATAATGGGGGACGACGAATTTGAGGACGACGGCAATTACGGAAGCGCTGCCACCATAGACGTCGAAATTCTCCAGTACATCAGCAAACGGGTTCATTATGGTTAGTCCACATCCCTCCTGGCCATCAGTAATGCAACCTTGTTAACCATTTCTCCTTTTTACCCCCATCTTTTAGGCAAATTTGTTTCAGAGTCGAAATTCCAGTCTGATCCAGCTGCTTTCATCCCACATATTCTCAATCCGAATCGCGAGGCGTTAGAAGCACTGATCACGAAACCGGAGGTGGAACGGAAATTGCTCCATCGTCTAAGCAGAAAAGCCACCACTTATGCTCAGGATCTGACATCAGAAGTGCCGATATCATCCCCTCCATCGCCCACCGATTCGGCATCAGGCTCCTCCACCAACTCCCAAGCCTTCCCACTACCGACCTTATCGAAAGATAGGAAACTAGATGTCGATGGTGTCGTGGAGCTCTACGAAGAGTACATTATACCGCTGACAAAAGAAGTCGAGGTATGCCATTTCTTATCGTTGACTATCGAAACACAACATCCTTATCGGCCTTTACAATAGGTTGACTATCTCCTCCGGCGATTAGATGGCTTATCCAAAGACGAAATCGACGCTTTGGCTGCCAGGAAAACTCATCATTAGCACATCCCTCATTGACTCTCCTATCGTATCCCAGCTCGTCCTATCCCCACATTGTACTTTCGACCTTGCTTTCGTTCGCCTTATGTTACGTCTCATGGTAACCACTGTTCTTTACCAAGAAATTTGTATTATTTTTGCATACCCTGATGGAAATCCTGTTTCCTTTTGCGACGTGTGCTAGCTTGTCCTCCTGATTCTCCTGAGAGATTTTACAGCAAGAAGGGTTTAGGAGGCACAACGGATCCACGCTTCTTCCTCGGATCGTAGTTTTGAGAGCGCTTGTATCTCATCCAAAGGGCCCCCGTCGTCTCCTTCGTTCCCAAGCACATTTAAAACCTGTGCTGTCATGTTCAGATATCCTCCAGCGCGTTCCAAGTATAGTTGAATTTCTGGGCGAGGGAGGTTCGAATCAGACATGACCAGCACGTTCCAAGCCACTTTTGCCATCTCGAGAAGATGGAGACCTGTTAATAAATGTTGTGAGGGCTGCGTCCTCTGGTCTCAGAGGAACGATGCCGGGCACAGGGAGTAGTGTTCTCACCGATCTGAGGGTAATGCCGCGGATACAATACAAGATACAGAGCTAACAGCGTCTCCCCAACTTCACAAGAAAGAGGGTTGGTCTGGTGTGCTAGATCACTGAATATCTCTGAGAGGTGGGGCAAGAAAGATTCGTGAAGGATGCATCGTAATTCATCAGGAAGGGCGCTTAGGAGGTTTACATCTGACTGCGGAAAAGTCGATAGGCCTCTGGACCTGGCAGTCATCTGTAGGGCATCGAAGACGAAATCCCGAAGCGCCCCATCTATGACTACTCGCTTCTGTGTGTCCACGGGTGGTGCTGGTGGGCTTCCCAGGGCTCTGGTAGACGTGCACGCAGTGCAGGTACATCGGAAGCCATATCTCAGCTGCAGCATCTGTTCACGCGCAGCAAGAGGCAGAGCCGGATCGAGGTAAGGGATGCACACCTTGCATAAACAGATTACTGGACTCTCAGCTCCTCACCCAGGCATGAAGTAGGAACGCGCATGATGTCACGTACCTCCTCGCCTACTGAAATACTCCGGATGGCGACCACTTCCATGAGGACAGGCTCTGCGGGACGAATTATATACCTCGGTATGGCGTTAGGAGCGCAGGAGTGATTGAGAAACCGGCTCGAGATTGGAAACACTCCATGGCCGTATGTGGTAAGGTGGGAGTGTATCGTAAAGTTGTTGTTTCCGAACCTACTGAAGATATTTTCTAAAAGGCTTTGAGGCGCCATTCGGTTTAGAATTGTAGGGATCGCAGAGTTTTGAATAGGACCGGGTAGTAAAGACATGAATACTCCAAGAGCGTCGTCCAGGACAATAGGATGCGAAATCGAGTCGTATTGCCAAGGCTTCTTCTCTTCTCGAGCGACTATCTGTGAAGCGGTGTCCCAGAGAAGGAAAGCGTCTGTTTGTTCATTTGGGAGCAACCCTTTCCATTCACCGGATAATATCAGCTCTTTGTAAGTCTTGCATAGTCTCCGATGGCGGGGCCAGTGACGTCCCTGGCCTAATCAGGGGATCAGAGATTGGGTATATGGGTGGAGGGTCATAGACAACGAGATTGGCCCACAGGTGGAGTCACAATAGTGAAAGATGCCGCAGCCCGTACATCTTCTTAAAGGTGGCGATTGTTTGCTGGACAATGAAGGATTAAAATGACAGTAGCCGCACCGCTGGTCCATTTCCTGAGGAAGTAAAACAGAAGCGAGAGATGGCGTAGAGAGGACGATCATTCCTGGTTCGCATTGTTCCACAGAAACGGCCTTGTCCCTTACAGTCTCCAATACATGAGAAGTAAGCTTTACTTTGCATATGCTCATTACGATTTGAGGTAGTGACCCTTCCAGTCAAGACGCGAAAGAGATATAGGGATTCCTCAGTTTCATCCACTAGTGGTCGGAGCAGCGGAGGTGAGAGAGAGATACACCTTGGATAGTCGAGTATATCAACAATCCATATGTGAGAATTAACAGCAGCCTTGTGGCCGATTTATGGCAAGACTGGAAGGTCGTCGGTGGAGGTGGAAGTGGACTGATGGCTCGGGCTAAAGTGATTTTTGTTCGACTCTTCGAGTCCAGCATCCAAAACGCGGTCACATGTTACTAGGTCCCAGAATTGCAAAGGAGTCCCCAGCATATCGTCTAATGAGCAAGAAGAGAGTCACAGGTTTACAGTACCCGGCGTGGGTCATTTTGAGGAGATATAGAAGTCTAAACTTGTAGGCAGCGGGTATATTGGTGCTAGGAATCCACATAGTCTGGGTCTGGAGATCTGAAATGCCGATCAGGTGTAATGAAATTATTGAGTACTAGTTGCTACGGTTAGTATTACTCAAGAGATGGTTACGGTAGTGGTTGGTAGAGATGCTCTAGCAGGTGAAGCAATTGCGAGTAGTAGATTAGTAAAGGTTCCGGTCATCTACATGAAGCGTTGGCGTTCTATGACCGATTTTTGTCTCGAGTCTCGCGAAACACGCCTGGAAGGGGGTGAACAACGAACAGGTAGAGCGCACCAGGATCACGTACCAATAGTACTCCATAACACTGTTCTGCCCCAGTTTCTTGAGGAAGTTCTCGTCATGAGTGATGATGATTAGCTGGAAACTGGCATGTCCCTTGCGCTCGTTGATGATACTACACAAAGGGGATCTTTGATGAGGAAAAGTTGCGAATCAGGTTGTTGCAAAAGCCCCTACTCAACAAGACTAGAGGCCAGTGCGTCGATGTTCTCTGTATCCAGAGCGTTGGTGGGCTCATCCAACGCAAGGATACCGCAGTTTTGACCAAAAGAGTCGGATAAAGCCAGCCTGATTATGATGGAAGCAAGCATCTTCTGGCCGGCGGAACAGCGACCCCGCATATCCATTTCAACTTGGTCCTTGACCATCACGACCTAATGAAGTCTCGATTAAGAACCAAGACCATGGTGGGTAGGAAGAGAGACCATACCCGATAATTGTAGGATCGCTTCGTGGTACCCCCTTCGGAGTCAGCGCGGATACGAATGCCATCAATGTCTGTCAGCACCAAAGTCAGATATGCAGAAGGGAAGGAAAAAGGGGGCACTTGCCTGTTCCCTGGTACGTCTTGTTCCACAGATGCTTCATGGTGTCGTTTACTTCTTCCATCTTAAGTGTGTGGTACTTCATGATAGCACTATAGAAACGCAATATGAGCTCGTTTGGAATGTGCTTTAGAAGTCCTTCTCACTTGTCAAGAGCTTTCGCGTATTTTTCGAGATCGTTGTTGGCCATATCAGACATCTGGAAATGAGATCGCTTGTCCACTTCGCTTTGCGGAAGAGATCAAAGGGGGTCCCACCTTCACTGTGATCAGTTGGTCGGTGTATTTCTTGTAGATATCTTTGAACTCCTTCAGATCATCGTCCCACTCTTTTAGCTGTTGTTTCTGTGAGCTGAGCTCTCCTCCGAGGTGAGCCAACTTTTTCAATGGAAATCAGTGTTGCACGGCATCTGTTCTGCAGAAAATTGGACCTTAGAATGTAATTGCTCCTCCCTCTCCTTTTCCTTAGGGTACTTCTCCTCGAAATTACGCCGGGCCTTAGCGGCCTCTTCCATGTCAAACGAATCGATCTCGGACTGAGTAGAAGCGATCTGCTTTGCGAGCTTTCTGACTTGGATATTCTGCCGTAAATTAGCCAGCGTTGACTCCCCGGATCTAGCTTCAAGATCGAGTGCCTCGAGAGAGACTTTTGCTTCGTTGATTCGCTTCGTGAATTCGATAATTTCAGCGTCGAGATCCTCTTTCCTCTCGACGCAATCCTGCAACTTTCGTTCTACGCCCTCACGCACGAATCTACCAGGCAAGGGCTCGTCAGCTAGGAATGAGACAGAGAAAGCGATCATATTTGCCTCTCGATGGTCTTATTAGCAGTCTGTAGTTTGTCAACGTTCATGTTGTACTCCTGATAAAGTTGTTGAGCTTCGTCAATCTTCGCCTTCCGCGCGAGAGACTCGGCTTTGTACGCGGTTTCGAGCTCGCGTTTGGGTTCTTGAGCTTCTTCAAGCTCAGTATCCACTTTCTATCAAGGCTATCATTGTGGATCCACTGGGTTCACTAAACGCATCGTTACCTTCAACCTGGAGTTCATCGTTAGATTGTCTTTTTTTAAACATTCAAGACTATCTTCGGTGGACTTCTTCTCGCGGAGTTTGCCCTGCAGTTCCCGAAGATCGTAATTCATGCTCTTGAATTCGTCCTCGTACTTCCGAATCAGGGCCGTCTGTCGATCTCGAGTTTGCATCAGGGCGTCTCTCGCTTTCTCATTTGCCCGTCTGAGAGTAATTCAGGAAGGGATGAAAAGAGGATGAAAACAACCCACATTTGACTGGTGACTGCATCAAGTTCTTCCTGCACATCCTCCACGGTCTTGGTAGATCCAGTAGCAGCTAGTTCAGCTTCCAGACTGGTTATCTGATCACCAAGAATCTTGATCTCCCTGGTTAGCCTAGTTACATCTGCTGAAACGGCACCCATGGCCGTGATATCCTTCAACTCCTTCCTTAGTTCACTAAGGTCATTTGTTGCCTGCATGAACGGTCCACAACAAAGTTCGCGGGATAGAATCGGAGAGGCTACAGACCTTCTCCGCAGCAGAGCTCGTGTCATGCAGCTGCTCTTCCAACTCTTCCACTTCGGCTACCAGCTCTGGGATTTCCTCAACAAGTTCGTCCTTTTCCTTCTCCAGCGGAAGCAGGGGCTCGAATTGCTTGAAGGTTTCTCGCCATGACTCGATTTCTCCTTTGGAAGCCTCGAGATCTTCCATAGACAACACCGATGTGATTTGTGCATTCATCTGTAAGGACAGACGGAGTGTGAGCAATTAGATGATAAATTCTAGGAGATTCCTTGTGTTCGTACATGGTTCTCGAAGGTTTCGAGCTCGTGCTCGTCCATGCTCCGTTTACATGCTCCACAAATGCGTTTGGATTTCCCTGATTGAAGCAGGCTCTTATACACGGTGGAGAGCTTCTCATACCCTGTGACGCGCCTAGAATGGTGAATACAGTTAGCGCTTATGCCGAACCAAAACAAATAGAAGCACCAACGAAATAGCACCTTCAAGCTCCTCGCGACCTATCTTGAGTAGTTGCTCGATCGTACTGCAATCAGGAAGTTCTTTTGTCGTTTCCTCTAGATCGGCAGCATCCAGAATCTTCTCCAGTTCTATGGTCACTCAGCTAATGATATGGGAGGAAATATCAGACCTTACCTCGAAGCCTGTCCTTTTTGGTGGTCAGTTTCGCCTTTAGATTTGTGAGGGTCATTTGCTCTTGGTGAAGTTTCCTTTCAGCAGAGCTGCTCTGATTCTCTGCATTGGCACATTCCCGTTCTTTCTCACTTATAGTGTCAGGTCTCAGAGATCTAGTGAAGAGGACGAATCCGAGAATCAGGGTACGTACCTGGATAAAGCTTCTAGCTCCATCTCCATAGTCTCTGCCTTTGGGTCAGACCCGACCAGACGCCGGTATTTTGCAGTACAGCCGTGCAAGCTAGATAAAAGAGTAGGCGAATTGAGTAGGGAAGCAGCTGAGTTCCTCAAACTATACACACATCTTTGTCACCTCCTTAGACTTAGACTTGACCTCACCGCGCTTATGATCTAGCTTCGCTCGCGAATCTGCTTGCTTGCTCAACGATGTAATTTCCTTGTTGAATTCTTCTCTCTTTTCCTCGAGTGTTTTTGCTAGAACCTGGAGCTCCCTCAGCTTCTGGTCAGTCTTGGCCTCAGTGGCCTCAGTCTGAGATCTAGTCAGCTGAGCCTTCTTGTCGTCGATCTCCGTCTCGAGAGTGACAATTTGTTCAGGTACAGCCTGAAGATCCTCTAGCTTGCGGGTCATATCTCTAACTGAGGCCTGGAATG
Organism: Agaricales sp. HM26-F1; assembly: GCA_002718315.1. NCBI lineage: Eukaryota > Fungi > Basidiomycota > Agaricomycetes > Agaricales > Agaricales sp. HM26-F1. Next base: position 794,042 of record NIBX01000158.1, read on the forward strand.
TGGACTAGAAGATAGCTCATCAGTTAAAGGTGGATGAAAGCGCGCTCAATTGCACACCATCTGTTCTTTGAGCCGATTCTTCTCCGATTTGAGGTCCGATAGGCGAGCATCCAACTCTCGAACCCGAGAATTATACTCCTCAGCTCTCGTTGAGCTCTCATTCTAAACATCAATAAGAACGGGTCGCGAATTTAATGAGACAGGAAGTGGTACCTGAAGTGACTCGCAGCTTGCTCTTTGCTTCCGCCGCATCTCAATCAAGCGTTCATTGAACTCGGAGACCCTTTCAGATGCAAGAGGTGTAGTATCATAACCCTTGATGCCCCTCTGCTTCCCTATATCTCGAATCAGACCTTCTCGATCCGCGATCCGAGTTTCTTGAGCCTGGAGGACGGTCAAAATGTAGTTCAGGACATTGCCTCGAGGAAGTAACCTACGTTAACCTCAGACTGTAGACCAGCCTGCTTGGTAATGACATCCATAACCTTTTTGTTAGCTGCAACCTGATCAGCCACTAAACTGTCATGGCGAGCTCTCGCGGTCTTCTGTTTCTCGCGCAATGCCTCTGCGGTGTGATTGAAATTCGTAAGTTGATCCGTAAGTTCTTCGTCGGTTCCTGTTTGCTTCATGAGTTAGGTAAGAAGTGTAGATGTAGAACGGAACCTGCCTGACAGCTCGGACTTGAGATTCAGCTTCATATCCTCCAGCTGCTGCCTGAACTGCTGCTTCTTTGTTTCCAATCCCTCTACTTGAAGATATTGTTCTCGGAAATGCGTTGCATATTGATAGAACTTGATGTTAGAGACATGAAGAGCGTCATATGTCTTCTTAGTATCCTCATGCTCGACTTCCTTTGCAGCTATGGACCGGTTTGCATCGGCGATGCGTCGCTTGAGTTTATCGGCGTGGGCTTTCTGAGTCGCTAGATGGTTCAAGCGTTCTTTCTCGGCCTTTAAGTCTGACACACGCTCCTTGCGAAGATTTTTGATTGAATCTAGGGCCTTGGTATATCTACTTTTATGTTTAGCATTTCCGTCTCCTGAGGGAGTTACGATGATTAGTGTACCGCGTTGCCTCAAAGATATCGTCAAATTTCTTCTTCAGAGCGGCTGGTTCAGCTAAGGGCCACCACGACTCTTCTTGATGACAGAAGATGACGTTCTCAAGTACTGATTTGGAGACCCCGAGTAGCTGAGGAATTTCTATGTCCATCTCTGCGCATTTGGTAGATATAGTCCCCCTTTGCTGGGCGCGACTTTAGGAAGACCTGGGTCGATGTCAGGTAGCAGATAACGTACCTTGCTCTTCCCGTTTTCACCCTCACCCTCCGCAATAGACAGTATACTCTCCAATGTCTTCATAGTCAAGCCGCTAGTCTTCTTAGCTGTGACGCTCAGGTTCCGCACCGCCAGCATCCTAGTCCCATTAGCCGCGTGAAATCGAAGCTTAACCTGGGCTTTAACCTCTTTCTCGTTCGCCATCTTCGGGTCATGAACGAAAGCACCTCCACGCGTGTTCGGGGGTTGGTCGCCAGTGGTCGCGTATTTAAGGCATTCTATGATGGTAGTCTTTCCAGAGCCATTGTGTCCCACGATAACTGTGACTGGGCTGAAGAACTCTATCACAGAAATGGATTTGTCGTCGAAAGAGCGTATACCACGTATGGCAAGTTTGTTCAGGCTAGCCATTGTGATACAGGCCTATTCGAGCAGTACCAGGTGTCCGTAGGGGCGACGCCTGTACGATGAATTGCGAAGGCCGTCGCGATCGATGTAAGAAACGAGTTTAGCAGAGTCAGAGAAGCGCGTTGACCACATGTCACTGTGTTACTGTACACGCGAGCGCGTTATGGCAGCGCTTGTACTAGAACTTCTAGATTTCAGCTTACCACGGTCACCACGTCGCTCGTGGGATTCAAAGATCTAACTCCAGAGTTTGAACATGCGTTTGGCAGCAGCAGCAGCCTCCTTCCTGATACACAGGACTTTAACTTATTGTCGTATTGATGCACACAGATAAAAGTATGGTTCAGAAGTGAATTAAGAAGTGAATCATGAGGAGGTTACAGCAAAAGTGGTTGTTGGAATGCTAGGAGAGGAGAAGCTAATCTGTCTGCATACTTTCAGTGGGTGCTCCCTGGTTTTCTTGGTCTGCTTGTGCTTGTACAGCTCTGAGAAACGGTTCTATTCCGGTACCCGCTTCCTCTGGTAAACCAAGTCCTCTGACGAGATTCCCCAATAGCCCAGTTCGTAAGGCTTGATCAAAGCTCGCTACTGAGGATCTGAACTGAGGAGACGCGATAATTCGATCTAAGACTTCGATAGACGGGGGGACAGGAAGGTCTGGAGGGAGGTGCGGGAATAATGCCGAAACTAACTCAGGATGGCTGGTGAACAATGGATTGAGAATGGCGGGTGTAAGGATATCACTGAGTGACAGATCTAGAATAGAAGAGGAGAGACCATCGGTTAGATGTGCGGTACTCTTTAACAAAACCTCGAACCTGGCTCGGAAGCAGCGCCTGACATGCGTGCGATTAGCTGCTGCACTCCAGCAAGCTGCTCAGGTGTGAACTCGACCCCAGTGTTGCCTGTGGGCGGAGCGCTACTACGATATGGGACAGGTTGATATCAACTTACTAGGCAAGGTGCTGCTACCACTCACGAGGAGCCTGAGGAGTTGGATGATGGCACAGCTTGATTAGAGCCTGAAGGACCCCATGTCATAGAAAATTCTGAGTCCTGCAGTAGGCCATTGATGTTATTCACGAATTCATCGTCTCGAGTTGAATTGGCGTCCTGAGATGCGAAGGTTAACAGGGTAAAATAAGAGGTCTATCTCGTCAGCATACCTGTAACCAAAACTATAAGTAGTAACATTAGACCCTGAGATGTATACAAGCCACCGGCGAACTCACGAAATGCCTCTGATCAGAGGAAGAGAACTTGAGTACGTAGACTCGTCCTCCAGTAGCTTGGGATACTTTCGCAAATGATGCATCCGAAGGGAAAAGTATGAGATCCTACATAAATTACGAAGTCAGTATGAGAATCAAGTCCTAACCCAAGCACATATAGAATACCTCTTCATTCTGCCCCGTTGTACGATTTCTCCATATGAAGTGCAGTAATCCATCGTCGTTATTACTAGACAGTATGATAGCGCCTTTCGCAGGGTTCGGGTCGACAAAGTTTGTATCACCGCGCCTGAAGGCACGACCAGCTTTAAGCGCAAGTAAAGGTTCCATGACGCGTCGTCCAGTGCCAGCGTCCGATGGCGTCTAGAAGGTGTTGTATGGTCACGTTACACATCTACATCTCAGAATCTGCGGGTGACCACTACCAGGTACCTCGACTTGCACTCTGTTTCAATCCGACTTGGTATCTACTGGTCAATTATGTCTGGATTCCAAGACATGGACGCACCTCTTGCATGGGGCGAGCCTGAGCCTCCAAGCGACCCCATTAAAGATGCTATCATGAAAGAGAAACTACTCAAGTCAGTCTATTACTCGACTACAAGTACCTGTTTGCTCAACCAGCGTACAGAGAAATTACAACCTCTCGAGAGGACCTCGCTTGTGGGCCCCCTTCCGTGATTCCCAGATTGTTAGCACTGATCATTTGGGTAGCAATGCTTACACGCATCAAATCTGTGCAAACCGAGATTGATAAACTGAGCTCAGGGAACGAAATGCTACAGATGTATATCGACAACCTCACGAAACAGATGGCGAGCCAAAGACGTTAATATGAAGAGTGTTGTGTGAACTATGATACAATGAGGTGAGTAGGTTCTGGTTGCTCCGCTCTCCTCACCGAGCGGAACAGATTCCAATAGCTACGTTAACGCTGAGGTACAGTTTGACCTGCTCGATCAATGGCTACGACCGGCAAGCCACTGCAATACGATATCGCTGCACCGATTGTTTAGAACAAGAAAGAAGGGACAAATAACGGAACTTACAGATTGTGCTGGGATTTCATGGAGCACTAGAGGCGTAGTCCGTCAGCAATCACGGTGTTTATGGTTTCCTTATAACTCACTGAATAGCACTACGTGTGCGTTGGGGAGTAGCAGTAATTTTAGAAGGATACAGTTTACAAACAAACTGATAGATTCTCTTACCGACACCGGTCTGTCCCTGATCTTGTCCAGCTGCCTATTGAGAGAATTAGTCGTATGAGAGAGAGAAAAAGCGTAGGCTAATCTACAGCATCTTGATCAGATCTTTGGTGGACGTATGACCTTCGAGGTCGTTCTTGTTCCCCAGCTATGGAAGAGTGAGGCTAGGCAGGGATATTCTCCGTGCATGCACGCACCACAAGGAGAGGCACTCCTGATATACTCGGTTGACTCAAGAGCTGTTGCAGCTCGAATCGTGAGGAGTCAAACTTATCTGGCTAGAAACTTCGCTGAGTGCTGCCCAAGGTAATCGAGAATTGATATGACCACAGACATCAGCAGAGTCAACAACATATCTATGCAGGTTGGTATGGTAAGTCCACCAGTTACACCTGCCCACAGACGACAAGACTCACACTATCGCATCTACGCCGCTGCAGTAGCGCTCCCACATTGACCTAAATTTCGGTTGACCTTGTTCCCTTTGAGCACGTCATTCAGGGAACTCGAAAGGAGACACGCGCACCAGCGACATCCCAGATCTTCATCGTGACGTTACCCTTCCTCACTTTACGCAGGTTATAAGAGACAGTAGGGACGACGTCTTCGCTCCACTGAAACGAGTTGAGAGCTTCCGGCACATGATGGGCACTGGGAGAATATACACCTGTCCATTTCCGATGACGTTCACAAAGGACGTCTTCCCAGATGCCTTGAATTCGGATTAAACATGGACAATGTATATTGTGCTTCAATCTTACCTGCAGACCCACGACAGCGATTTCGGATGATTTGGAGAAGAAGAGCCTGATGAATGGGCACCAGGGGTCAATCATTGAAGTGTGACGTATTGACCAGCTTGCCGCGACATACCCAGAGAACCAGCTGAACAGCGAAGTGAAGAACGACATTGGTTATTAGCCAAAGTCCTAGAGTAAATAAGATCGATGTGTGGCAGAGATGATCAACAGCGAGAACAAGGGTTAGAAGAACAGTATCAAGAGAGTCTAGAGTTGGTAGTAGTTGAGGCAAGAGAGTAACCGTACGCTACTAGCTGAGGGTCCGGTAAATCTAGCAACGGTCATGTGACCCCGACTACACAGAAACTCTATGCTCGGACACCGTCATGTCCCTCGTTTTCTCCAACTTTCGTGCCGCCGTCGGCTTCACCTCTTAAAAGCAAACACTTGTTTTGAATATTCAGGAATACTTGGAGAGGAGAATGCTGCAGTGAATGGGAAATCTTTCGATGGGCCAGCTTTCCCTTCCGATACAGAAGGGCCAAGTAGCTCTACTCAAACCAAGTCAGCAACCAAGTCCCTCGCGTACTTAGCACTTCAGCTGACCATGCTACAAATAAACAGTACAGATGGATCTACCCTTACCGGTACTCCCTTGTCTAAGCAGGCGAAGAAGAGACGGCAAAAGAAGCTTCTCAAGGCTCTGAAAGACTTGGAAGTTGCTGAGGTATCACTCAATGCTCAGGCTGCCCCACTAGCTACTCTAGCTGCTCCCCGTCGTGCACCTGAAAAAGTAAAGAAACAGTCATCACGCCCTTCTCCTCCCCATCAACGTTTTGCTTTCACGTATACCCGTCGTATAGAGGGTTTACTCGAGCCGTTGGGTCGGCCTGTGTTACAGGGTGTGTCAGTCATACCTATGAGCTTTCGTTGCGTATTCAAAAATTTCCTGCGATAGACCTAGAGTCGGTGTCAGAGCACAAGCCTGTCGCTACTCTGTCTCACGGTCTTGACCGAGTACTGTTCAAGTTGCGTCAGTCTCATTCGCCAGCCAGTTATCCCCTGATGTAGCTTCTGTAGCCCGGGGGTTCATTGGCTCCAAGACCCCCGTTCGCGCGTCTATAATTTCACACCTTGGCTCGAACGTATACCCAAAGTTCAAGATTTCGCGTTCGAGAAGCTGCCTGGTTTCATCAGTAGTTCCCGGGATGAGGTTAGTTTCATCATCCCTTCTTCTGGGGTATATCTCATGTTCGTCATCTGATATTTCCATCTGTTAGGATCTGTGGGAGCTTGCAGAACGACGGAAGCGTACCTTTGTGGGCTCGACTTCTTCTCTAAGCGGGATGCTCAGCCACATATATTTCCTCATATCTGGCGACAGGGAGGTGAACACCTCTTCGCTAAGCAAGGCTTTCGCCTCTGAGGTAGAGACTACTTGCCTGATCCACCACTGAAAACTCATCGATGACCGTACTAGCCGAAAACTTTCACTCCTGGACAACGGATGCCCAAAACAGTCGTGTTCAAGCACAAAGACGGTGTTTATGCCATCGACTCGGCAGGGGATATGCCAGGTATGAGCGAGAGGAATATCCTAACATGGATGGTAGGTCTGTTTCAGCCACTCTAGGACTACGTCACTTATAGCCTCGTTCATCATAAGGGTACTTTGCTAGAAAAATTCCTTACTTCTCCTGCCCAAGAGTTCTCGACCTTCCTTCGGCGAGTTTCTGGATCAGAAATTGAATGGAAGGAGGATGATCTAAGGGAAGCGTATCGTTATTCTGAGGTGAAATCCATTTGGCTAGGGTTATCTTGTGGCGACATTCTCATGCCTGCCCACTCCAGTCCAAAGATTTTGTCATGCGCTCTCAATTAGATTGCCATGATCCTCGACTCCCAGGAACAGGAGTGTTCGACATTAAGACTCGTGCGGCATTGCCCATCAGGATGGATCTATGGAACCACGAGGTAAGAGATCAAGTCTACACTTTTGGTTGGTTTATCTCGAGAACTCTATTGCTTTAGGAAAATTCTGGTTATCTCATTCGATCACAACATGGAAACTACGAGAGCTTTGAAAGGGAATACTATGATCTCATTCGTTCGGCCTTCTTGAAATACAGGTAAGAGTGTTATTCTCCGGTATAAGCTTCCTGATATAATCAAGGTAAACTAGCTTTCAAGTTCGCATTGGAGCTATGGACGGTGTACTGGTCGCGTATCACAACACGGCAAGAATGTTCGGATTCCAATACGTTTCGCTCGATGAGATGGAACACTGCCTCTATGGTTCCAAGGATAGAGGCGATGGCGTGTTTGAGAAGTGTGTAGGGCTGATGGAGGTAGTCGCCGATGAGATCATCCGGTGTTTCCCTGGTCAGGTAAACTTACCCTTCATCCTCCAGCTAAACTTACCGACGGTCTCATGACTCCCCTCATAGACTGTGCGATGTACATTCGATACGCTAGAGCGAAGTAGGAAAATGTCCGTGTGGGTATCACCCGAAGTATGGGATGGAGAACCAGAGGAGCATCCCATTGAAGAACTTGAGGTTACTGTCCTCAACTTCATTGGTGACACTGAGGTACAGGCCACAAAAGCGATCTCCGAACATAGCGGGCCAGGAGCTGAACCATGTAAGTCGTCGGCTCTCTGAGAATCTCGTCCTAGCCTTATTATTTTCTACCAGGGTCGCTGCATTACACTATCTCCCGTTCTGCTGCCCCTCTCGAGGACATCAAACGCAATCTTGCAGTCGCACGAGAGAGACAGGTTCATGCGTGGAGCCTGCCTACAGGAGTGTCCATCCGAGATATGGCCAACTTATGGGCTAACCTAAACTTCGGACGTCCTAATGCAACGACTGAAAAGGCTGATGGCTCGAGCTTCAATCCTGACAGATTTACAAACCCCGACGAACGTATTCTGCGTCTCAGGGAGATGGCAAGGCAGGGCAGGATCGACACTGAAAAGCGGGAGGACGAGGAGAGAGGAAATAGAAAGATCATTTGGGGAGAGTCTGATAGCGTCGAAGATCCTATCGAGGGCATCGACATTGCTTCTGAACCGGACCCGGTGGCTTTACTGGAATTTGATCTTTCCCACCAAGAGGTCACGAGCTCAGAGGGAACGGAACGAAGCACATAACCCTCTGGCTAAAGTAGTTGGCAGACCTATCTGCTACTGTATGTTCGCCTCGATTTCAGGCATTTAAATCCACGGGTCAAGTCTTCTCGAGGGATTTTATCCTCTCCGTGGCTCGTCTTATCTTACTGAAACTAGGGTTGCCTGGAATCTCTTCCCATGATGCACCCCTCGAATGCCTCAAAGGCCGTGGCGATTCCAGCATCACCCGTAACCCGCCGCTGGATTGTTCCCAAGCCCTGGTCGAGACCGTAGCTACACTATAAAATAATTCTCCGCGTATTACGCGGCATAATTCATTAACGGCAAATTGGTGGTCTAGTCCACACATGCAATACTAGACTCATGAGGACCTTGGTGTTTCTGTCTGGTGGAGGTAAGGTGCTGGCCAGATTGCTGACTAATCCACGTACTGCCCAGCCTAAACGTGTATCCTTCCATCACAGCCTGTACCTTGGCAAAGACCAGCGGCGTCTATCACACCATAATTCTCAGATAATCCAGCAGTCCTTTGTACCTAAGGCACTGGAAAACCGACAGCCAGAAGGAACAGATCAATCAACAGCCGCGAAAGGGTCACATACAACCAACAGCAGCACAACGAGCTAGGACACAGACCCGTGCATCCTGTCGCCCTCATCGGAATTCATCAATGGAGCAGCAGTCACATCAGTCCAACTTCCTGGTACGTACTTGAAAAATGATTAGATTTCCATCTGCTCTCTTCCCACATTCATCACAATGGCAACGCCACCTGGTCCTTCTGAGCAAGGCAACCCAGTGAAGAAACGTCCTTGGATTGGCGGCAAGCGTCCTTCAACCAAGGACGGGCTCCCTGCGCCTACGCTTCCAACTCCAACGGAGGGCCAGGAGCTGACGGTCTTCACCGTTGGTGCTAGCCTGCCCCGGAGCAATACCTTGGACAGTGCCCCTTCTTCTTCTGCTTCCGCTTCAAGGAGTTCTTCCAGATCCTCTACCACACCACCTTCTTCTCGTCCAACTACCCCTAGACGTTGGAACAGTGGCTTACTTACTTCTTCTCCCAAGAACCCTTACCACGAATTAGACAACGAGGCTGCGCAATTGATACGCAACGCACTTGAACGGACGAATTCAAACAACCCGCCTGGTTCATCGACGAGCAAACCCCAAGATGGTTCCAACTCACGCGCGTCGGGTTCGTTTGGGAAGCTGACGTTCAGCTCCATGATGGGAGGTCTTTCTGCGCTATCACTGTCTCGTGTTAGCAGTATTGCTGACGAGAAAGAGCGAGAGAAAGAGAGGGAACGAGAGCGTGGTCGAACACTGTTCTCCAAATCGTCCAGTGGGCGCTCCTCTTCTGCTGCAGCTGCGGATGAGGAAAAGTCACGTAGTCGTTCTAGAGCTCGCTCCACCTCACCCTTCACATTCCGAAGGAAACGTCGTGAATCCTCACCCATACCGCAACCTCTTCCTCTTCCCAACTCCGCTTCGGATGTGGAACTCTCAGAAACGGCTGCCTCTGTCAGACCTCGTTCCACCGCCTTTGCAGACGATCCAGATTCTGACTTTGAAACTGACGGCGAATTCACTGAGGATGAAGATTTCTCCGACCAAGAAGATTTGTTCGATCCGGTTACGGAGCGGAACACAGAACAGAATGCCCTGGTTTCCCCTACGCCTACGGCACTAGACGCTGAGGCTGATGTGGATCCTGATCCACTAGGGGAGGGAGTCAATGTCGTCGTCCCTCCTGAGCCTTACTTTCCTAGCACGCTCAATTCAGTCAGTGGATCGATATCGGGCAAGACGGGCAAGAGGAACCTGCGCAGAAAGAAGACCTTGAAACACGAGCCCCTGCCTTTACAGACATCTCGGCCTGTCTTCAAGAGGGACCGATGTACCATCACCATTACTCAAGGAAATCCCGAGGGGAAATTGGGTGATCGAAAGCAGCGACGTTATGTTATCGCGAGTGATCTCAGTGAGGAGAGTCGCTACGCTCTCGAGTGGGGAATTGGGACTGTTTTGAGAGACGGTGACCAGCTGATGATTGTCACGGTGGTTGAGAACGAATCCAAAGGTGATAACTCCCTCGACTACACTCTTTGCACGGTCTAAAGCATCTATAACAGTTGATCCTGCGATCCCCAATTCTGCGGATCGTGCGCTCAAGCTTCGTAGTCAGCAAGAAGTAGGTCCTAGTTTGTTTTCCCATCAACTGGAGCTCACAATCGCCCTAGCGTCAAGGTCTAGCCTATATCTTAGTCCGACAAGCCACGGGCCTCCTTCAGCGTACAAAGTTAAACGTATCCGTGGCTTGTCAAGCATGGCATGCGAAGAACTCGAGACATATGTTATTGGGTATATACTTCAGCATTTTCTAACAAAAGCTACCTTGTTCACCGATGATTCTCAGATATTGTGGATTATAATGAACCTACCATGCTGATTGTGGGTTCGCGTGGTCTTGGACAACTGAAGGGGTATGGTATATCTTGCTGTTAGAAATCTTCCTTTCCTGAACAATCCCTCGCTTTCTAGCATTTTGTTGGGTTCCACTTCACATTATCTTATTCAAAAATGCTCCGTTCCCGTTATGGTTCGCTTTCTTATATTATATCTATTGCAGAATACTGATGTTGCTGTTGCCAATTTACAGGTTGCTCGCCGTCGCCTCAAGCGACCTCCCCGCCACTCTGCTCACTTATCCACCCACCGAACTCACGTTTCCCTTGCTGAAGCTGGAATTGATCGAATGGCAGCCAAAGTCGACCAGGACGTTCAAATTATGCGTGACGAGATCGAACGCGACGATCACAGGAGGGAGGATCGACGCAGTGGCGATCTCATGGGTGGGCAAGGAAGCGGAGAAATTGATGAGGTTGACGACGATTTGGAAGGCGAGGATGAGGGCGTCAAAGTTTCAGGAGACTAATATGACCTGCTTCTGGACTACACTTTTTCTATTGGTCTTGTCTTTTCTCTCTCTGGGGTTCCCTTGGGATTTTGCTCTGACAACCAATGTATTATTTTATGCTATTTTTCTGTAGTAAATTACTTGTCTCATACGAGTTTACTTTTCGCTCGTATTTACCCTAATATACAACCACTCGTCGATTGATATTTTACGGGTGTAAAGGACGAAATTTACCATGAGATGAACTGCGCATGGCGGACAAGTATCGTAGTAGAGCCTGGCCTCGGATCAGGGATGTGCTCCTTGCCTTGCCGGGGCCAAGCAAGCCAGCACACATCATAGTAAACGGCGACCCTGTAGAACGCTCAAATTTCAACGTTTACCACGACGGGGACGTGGAAAGGCTATGACTATGCTATTACGCGCCGGACGACGAAGGCCTATCGGGAAATTTGCTGGCCTAGTGGGTGGACTGGGAGTCGCTGCACTGAGCCTTGGTCTTTCTGGGGGCGGCTACAGCGTCATTAGCAGATGGAAGCAGCCGATAGGCAAAATCCGACACCTCCTGACCTCATCCAAGTCTATTCCTTCGCTCTGCCTCCATACTCGCTTTTCACCACCAAGCTACATTTGCCAACGCTCTGCTTTCAACTTTGCTTTCAATTCTGATCCTGCAATCATGGCTCTCAAACCACCTCAGGATCCTCCAGTCTGGAACCACTCTGCTGAGGACATTCTGAAGCTCACTAAGGAAGCTATTGCCCAAGATCGCAAAATCTTAGATCAAGTGGGATCGCTTCCTCCTAAGGAGTGCAACTTCGAGACTGTATGTCTGTTCACTTCTCAGTGCTTTATAGTAGGCTCACTATTTTTTCTGGGCACCGGCTACTAGGTCTTCGTGAGTCCATGTTCCTTCCAATTGCATCCGGGTAGTCATTGAAGATATTGCGTTCCAGCGCACACTCACACTCAGTGATACCGCGGCTTCTCTTGTAATTGAACCTCTGTCCTTCTACCAGAATGTATCTCCGGAGAAAGAACTACGCGACGCGTCCAATGCTGCAGAGGTCCTCGCTCGTGATTTTGCTGTAGAGTCCTCTATGCGCCTGGACGTCTTCCAAGCCAAAGTCGCTGCCGAGAAGAACATCAAGGAATCTGGCCAGTGGGAACAGCTCTCTGCTGAAGATAAACGGTTGGTGGAGAAAATGATACTCGATGGTACAAGGGCTGGACTGGCCTTGCCTGAGGAAGAACGGACGAAACTCATGGCTCTCAAGAAGGAGTTATCGCAAGCTTGTCTGGAATTCAGCGTGAGTTTTGTATCCGGTACTCTTCCCTCCTTCTCAATAGCTCCTGATATACCCTCAGAAAAACTTCAACGAGGAGAATGTAAGTCGCCTTCATCAGTGACTAATCGCTATTGGCTTAGTTTCTTCTCTAGGGCGTTGTATCTTTTACGGCTGAAGAACTCAAAGGAGTCCCCGAGGAGTGAGCAAATCGTGTGATCCGACTTCTCTAGTAGGCTCATGTTTCCTCTTCCAGTGTCATTTCAGGATATACCAAGAGGTCAGACGGCGACAGAGAGGTGTACGACGTGACTTTCAAAACTCCGGATATTTTCCCTGTGGAAAGTTTTCCTCAGCATCCATGTTTTAGCGTTGGCGTCCTCACAGTTCCCGAATACAGTTGAAATTCGCACAAAATCCTGCCACTCGCAAGCGCGCCCAAGAAGAACATGAAGCTCGTCTCGCCATCAATGTTCCTATCCTGGAGAAGGCTCTGGATCTCAGGCGACAAATCGCTGCTATCCTCAAGTATAAGACTTGGGCTGATTATATAACTGAAGAAAAGATGGTCAAGTCCGCAGGCAACGTCTCAGATGTGAGTAACTGCCCATTGGTGCCCACGATATTGAGACTGATAAAAGTGTTGTTCTAGTTCCTTACCGATCTCGAGACCAAGCTTAAACCCGTCGGAAACAAGGAACTCGCAACCCTTCTCTCTATGAAAGAGAAGGAGTGCAAGGAGAGAGGCTTTCCCTTTGACGGTAAATTCAACATATGGGACTATCGCTACTATGACCGCAAGTACATCGAGAAAACTCTACAGCTAGACGACTCTCTCGTCAAAGAATACTTCCCTGTCAGCTTCGTTGTTCCGGCTATACTTGAGATCTACCAGAATCTGCTCAGCGTCAGATTCGAGGAGATCAAGGAAGGGTCGACTTGGCACCCTGGTGAGATCAATAATTCCTGTTTTGTTTGAAAAGCTGACTGTTTGCTCTGTGCACACCAAAGATGTTCAGCAATTCGCTGTTTGGGAGAAAGACGCCAAGGATGAGAGCGGGTTCATTGGGTACTGTTACCTAGACCTTTTCCCTCGCTGTAAGTATTACAGTTTATTGCCTCGCCACTCCGATCCACTTAACCTGTTGGCAGCTTCTAAATACTCTCATGCTGCTGTATGGCCTCTGTGGGCTGGTTACGATACCAAGGACGGCAAGCGAAGATATCCCCTTACCGCTATGGTTGCCAACCTGGCCAAACCCACCCCCAACAAACCCGCATTGATGAGACATGACGATGTCGTCACCTTCTTCCATGGTACGTGCGCTTACGATATGAAGCCCCTCAATGTGCAATTTTGACCATCTACCCGCACGGATACAGAGATGGGACATGTCTTCCACGGTCTCCTAAGTAACACCACTTATGCTCGGTTCCACGGTACCAGGTCAGCAGAACGACAGCATAGCCATCCTTGTAACCTAACTCTCAGTTGAATCTAGCGTCGCAGGCGATTTCGTCGAAGCGCCTTCTCAGATGCTTGAGAACTGGTGTTGGGAGAAATCTGTCTTGGAGAAGATGTCTCGTCATTACGAGACTGAGAAGCCCCTCTCATCAGAACTCATTGAGAAGCTGATCAAATCAAGATACGTCAACGTCGGCTTGTTTTATCTGCGCCAGCTGTTCTTCGCGAACTTCGATATTAAGGTCCATACTGATCAAGGTTCAGGACACTTCCTCAAGTCAAACGTATAACTCTGATTTGTCGCTATTTTCTAGAGCCTGATGACTACACCAAATTGTGGAACTCGATGCGAGAGAAGATTTCCCTCGTGAAGAGCGACAAACAGTGCCCCGGCCAAGGAACCTTTGGTCACATCACCGGAGGTTAGTTCACTTCCTTGCTGGAGCTGGTGACACGGTCTGACTGCACGATCCTGTTCAGGCTACGACGCCGGATACTACGGGTAACTCACGTCTTCTTCAATCTCTCTACTTACATCTCTCATGCTCGCGGCCTGGTAGATACGTATATTCATTGGTCTTTGCTGCCGATATGTATGGTGCGTGATGAAAGAGCGCCTCCTGCAAGTGCATAAGCTCATTAAAAATTGGTCGTATTTTCCAGCCACTGTTTTCAAGGCTGACCCGCTCGACCCGGCTCGCGGAAACCGATACAGGGAGAAGATTCTCAAAGTTGGTGGCAGCAGAGAAGAAACAGATTCCCTCAAGGTATGACCTCTGGAACTCTCTGGGAATGGGTGGAGTTTGTTGATTTCTTGGACTAGGACTTCCTGGGCCGACCGCCCAACAGTGATGCTTTCATGAAGGAACTTTTCGGAGATGTGAAGCCTGCTAGTCTATAAGCCTTAGGTTTCATGCTTCCATGGGACCTATATGTGTAAGTATAACTTCGTAGTCCACACTCATTCTCAATCGACACTGAATACATAATCTGCCTTTGATGATTCTGTCTTACTGGTGAGACGCGACCACGTGTTCTATTTTTGATCTGAGAAACAGTACTAGTAAAAACTGACGCGGATGAGGAGCTTCGTCAACTCCTTTGCAGTTGCTCCGTTCTTCCAGTCACAAACTACAACCACTTTCTTTCTTCCTTGACTACTCTAGTGCTATAGATGAAGTCTCTGAGTCGTTTCATCAGGAAACGCCCATCTTTCCAACAAAACCTTTCTATCACACCATACACGCTTCAGTCTCCGCGACCAAACAAAAGCCCTGTTGGAGATATCGTGCTCGATGATCACCGACTATCAGAGCTACTATATCAAGATTCACCCGATACCAAGGACAAAAGCCACCATAGGGAATCAAGCGGCTTCACGACGCGCTCTGTATCGGCCCCGCTTCTCGCAGCGTTTGACTCTTCGTTTGGGAGTGACTCTTCCCCTTCCGATTGTGCAGCCGCCATCTTGCCTCCACTCGGCGTGCCCGCCTCTTCCATCACCGATTTATCCTCGCATGAGCTGCGCCTTAACGAATGCGCACAAGTCGCACCTCTCAACAAGTTTATGAGCTCTACGTCTTCGAGAGCCATACCGGTGTTCCTTGGACCAACGAGTCGTCGAGAGCTGCCTTTCCTCGGTCGGGGATTCTCAGTACTGATGGATGATATCCTGGATCAGCTGAGGGAGATCGAGCTGGAATCGTTGCATGGAGCGCATTCAGATAGTGATTCAAGCAATAACAGTATCCTGCTGGACAGCTCTCTGCTCGCCCATGGTGCTCACACAATCGAGGGCGTCAGACTATGGCCTGCCGCTATGCAGCCTGCTTCAACAACATCCCTGGCTCCTGATGAACGATCGAGTTCTCTTCAAGGACAAGAAACAAGAACCCAAATGCAAGCCCGGCAAGATACTGGATGTCAATCAGCAGCGGAGGTTAGCGACGACGAGCAATGGTTTACTTTAGTCAATCTGGATTCTTATATGGATATCAAGCAAGGTGGTAGATAACATGAATGATACGTAGGCCCACCAAGTCTATGAACTATGTAATACGCACAAATCGAGAAAGCATCCACACCTCCGTGGCTGCGTTAGCACGTAGGGATGAAAAGGTAAGAAAAATCGGAGCAAGAACGAGCGGGGACAGACGCAAGATTCAAAGAAGGAAGAATGGTCGAAAGGTTAAATAGAGCCACGCCAACGGGATGTGAAGGGAACAGGCAATACCATTCAAGACTTGGCGCCCCCGCTGTTCCTCTCGACGTCAACCTGGAATTTGTATGATATTCATCGTAACGGGATAGACCAATGAAAAAATTCATACCTGAACCTTAACGCCTCCATACATATCCTGCTCGGGGAAGTTGCTATTCTTGACGGGGCCTAGCGGGAAGCTGATATTGGACTGCTGCTGGCTATGGCCAATGGGAGTGCCACCGAAGGTGTTTTGTGCGCGTCCGAATCCAGAGTCCGCACCACTTCCATAGGGAGTGAGGTTTCCGTCTTTCTTTCGTAGATTGAGTACTAGGCGGCAGCAAAGAACCTGTGAAAGGACTAGTGCCAGGAAGCCTAAGATCACAAGTGGATGAGTATCAGGGAGGGAATACAAAAAGCCGCCTTACAATTAATGTTCTGGATATTCGGATTGGGCTGGAACATGAAGACGGCCTAAACAGCAAGTCAGACGTGGCGTATGAATAGACACATGAACAGCCATACGTTCAGAACATTGACCCCCGCTACGGCCTAGAATGCAGTGAAAAGTGAGCAAACGGACTAGAGACAAGGGGAAAAAAAAAAATTGCTAAAATCACCAGGAAATACAGGAATCCCTCACGAACGAACATCCGAACTACCTGACTTCCACCGCCGTGTCCGAGGGAGAAGAACTGAAAGTAAATGACTAAGTAAGCACCAGCTGCCTATGGATATGTGTAAATAGGGAACACACCTTGACCAAGGTAGCAACAGTGCAAAGGAGATCGAACGCGACGGGAGCGAGCCAAAAGCCATTGACGACATGTTTACCGGGTATGTCGGTAGCCGTGCAGGGTCCGATAGTACCCAGAGCGAGCGGTGTCTGGTATACGCTGTGAATCCCGATGAAGAGAAAGAAGCCAGTTTCTCCCAGCAGCATGACTGTCAGGATGATTGCGTGCAGCTTCTGCTTTCCGAGGAACGCATAGGTACGAATTGCCAAGATAGCCTCTGTAAACAGATGTAAAAGGTTAGCACGAAACAGATCAATCGGCTGAGATTATCGATGATCACCTGAGCCGAGGGTAGTAAACATGCATGTTGGAAGAATCAAGTAGTGCCTAGCAGGGGAAATTTCTTAATGAAGAAACAGCGAACGAGAACCGAGATAACGTTACAGTGTCTTGCATCGATCAATGGAGAACTCTCCGTTGAACAGCCATAAGTTGATAGCAAAGGAGACGAGCCCGTAGTACCGCGTCCAGAGGTAGAGAGCCTTGACTAGTGACCATTCTCGCTTCCAGATTCTCTCCCACTCCACTGTCAGAAGAGTGTTATCGAGAGGGCTAGTCCAGGTTGAGCGCATTGTACGAACTTGGTAGGCAAACCAGCCAGTCCCAGACTGCTAGAGTCATCTAGGTAGGAGAGAGAAGACAATGAGAGGAACAGCGCGGATCACTACCGATCTGAGACGAACCATGGAAGACGTGTAGACTTGAAGGACATGAATGAGTTGAAGCCCAGTAGCGATAAGCTGGGTGGTCTCTTGGTCAAGACCAAGAGTGGATGCGGCGGCCCAGTTTGCTGCAGACATCCGTGGAGAAGCAATAAATGAGAAGGCGAGTTGAGAGCGACAGGAGTCTACTAGTTATATATGAAGCAAATGAATGGGATCATTCATAGCAGAGCTCGTCTGCTCAGATAAAGGTCGGGATTGTAAAGTTCCTCCTTCTGATCGGCGTAGGATGTCGTAAGGGTGGAGAGCGAATCGAAAATGAGGGCGTTGGAACGTTGGGCAATTTTTGGCGGAGTTCAGAGAAAAGTTTTAGGCATTACGGAAGAAGAGAATGTTACCACGTCGACCGGAGACTATATGACTGCCGTCAATGTAGAACGATGTACCGGGGTGGCCTTGTTTGCTCCTCCCGTCGGCTATTGCCCATTCGCTATTACGTAGGAGAAGCTAGGGCTCGGTCAATTCACTTCTTCGGTTGAAACATCAGGGGCAAAACTCCTCTTCCTAACGACGGTCGACCTCGAAGCCTTGTGGGGGAATCTTGGAAGATTGAACACGGGCAGACTGATCCATCTCCCTATTCTCTCTGGCGGTGACACTCATTGGTTTGTGATTGTCTTCAGAATTGCGGTTTACAGATCTCTGGTTGGGATTCGAGTCATTGGCTGATATTCCATCGTGCAGAGGTTGTTTGGGAGGAACTGGGCTGTTGAATTCGCACAGTCAGTTCGAGATGCTGCCGCCATTCCTACTAAAGTAGCACCTCGACGCGATCGGAGTATCACTGAAAGGCGATATAAAACACTGTTTAATTTCTGGATAATCAAGATGTCCTATAACTTGTTCTTCAGGTCAGAGCAGGTCAGAGCAGCGTATGCTCTGGAAGCATCAAGGAACGATGCACGATTTCAAGGCTAGAGAGTCAACGATATATTATTGATCTCGAGCGTGACAGACAGAGAGGCAGAATCACCACTACCACCTGAAGATGGAAGAGGACCTATGACCAAGGAGTAGCAACACTAGTAGCACCGCAAGCTGTCACGAGAGTAGTAGCCATTTGCCAAAGATTCTTGAGCTCGGATACAGTCACTGTACAGAGGCGTATTGAGAGCAGATCGGAAGCATTAGAATGGCTGAATATTGATCTCACAAATCTAGGGCTGCTGGAGTTTGTGGTTGGTGGTCATGGTAAACGGGATCGATGGATCTGCGCTTAGCATGATCATCCGATGATCGTCTTTCACAAATTAGGTCTTAGGTTCCATGGTAATCATGGGGCTGTTGCTGAAGTTTTTGAGGATGGAAGAACAGTGGTGAGCGCTGGCAGCTCTGATGCTGGAGATTACTCTAAGACTAGCGCGGGGGCGTAGAAGAGGATGCTGGGAGATGAGAGCCCTGAGAGGTCAAGTCGTTTGGGTCTCATGGTCGCCCGACGGTAGTCATATCAAGCCAAGTTATGTGAACTGAGGTACTAGTGTAGTGCCCAAAGCAGTAGACTGCCAGCAGTTGATATTTCCGCTTACCCATGGGAGTTGTACTGGCAGGAGTGCAGGGGCATAGTAGTACCGGCCGGCCGGCTTGCCCCATCAACATCTTGTTCAACGACGACGATGTAGTTGGCCTCGATATCCGAGTCGATGTTCTCGAAACGAACCTTTGGTTGATATTCTTTGCCCTCAGAGTCAGAACGATGGCGTTGCTCCAGTCCAACCTGTGTTCCAGCAAATCCTGCCTTCTCTCCTTGCCTTCTCACTGGAACGATCACTCCTGAACTATCTGATGGCCAATGAACTGTGAACCTTGGTTCTGCCTGCGTGATCCAGTTTTCCTACTCAGCCTCCCGAGGATCTTGATGCTCTGTTGGAGTATAATTCCAAGTCCCCACCAGCGCTAGCAAATCTTCGTTCCTCCCACCACTCTGCGTTCCTCCTCCACCAACAAGCAAAATCCGATCCATGGATAACTCTACCCCGGTACCAGCGACGAATCCAGATTTCGGGCCTTTCGAACGTACTATCGGAGTGTATTTCATCGGCTATATATTCATGGCGGTAATTTATGGTTCGTGCAATATCTAATCTTCCTGCTTTGGCTTTGACCTCAAACTCAATGCTACCTCTATGGTGTCCCAGGCTTCACCTTTTTCCGTTCGTCTTCCAAAGAGTGCTGATGGTGTACACGTCCTCAATCCTTCGTAGAGAGCTACGTCTACTTTTCTCGCTACTACAAGGACCACTTGGGAATCAAGACCTTGGTAAATTGCTCCCATGCTCTTGGGTCATTTGGATTCTCTCACACACATTCGTCTCAGGTTTCCTTGATCTGGTGCATCTCTTTGATGGTTCATTCTCAACCCCGTGCTCATAATCCCAAAGCTTGATTGATACAGTCGCTACCGCTTTGCGTTAGTTTTTCTCTTCTCTTTTTTCCCTTGACCATTCAGACGGATCACTGAGAACGATCTTTCCAGTTTCCCACAGGCAGGGACTCTCATCATGATCCCAAACTTCTGATCGTCTCAAACATACTGCAGCCTGTACCATTACACGATTGTGCTCTTCCCAACGTCGTTTGGGTTTGATTTCGCTACACGGTGGGTAGAGTGCCAACTTTCTGCTTGCAAAAGGCGTAACTGACTCAGGCAATGAAGGGAATACGTGGTGTGTAAATCTCCATAACATCTATGTCGAGAAGCCATCTCACAAGCGCTCACTTCTCACTTCCAGGCAGCGACAGGACTCTCGGTCAGTGGTCAACCCCGCGTGTACTGGTTATCCCCCGCTTCACTCAGGCATCTTTATTCAGGCAACATGTGTTCTGCTCTCTCAAATGTCAGTAGCTCGCCCTGTTGCGCTTCAGCTCGTTTGAAATCGTATAAAACCAAATTATAGGGTGTACACGTTCATGATCTGGCACGGTGCGTTCTCTTGAATGATTGAGACCGAGATCCAACTCATGAATACTCAGCTCGCAAAAATGCCATTTCTTCCTCTATCAACGTGAGCGAAAACGATTGTTCACTGCGAACCTTTTACGCTGAGCTCAGATGCTCACTTTTGTGAATAGTCTGCGCTCGCTGTAGTTGGTTTTGGTGAGCTTCACTTATTGTACCTTCAAAACCTTCTTCTCATTTACATACCAGGGTTCGGGATTGGTTCGTGGCCCATTCCTACGAGTTCGCTCCGCTGAACATCACTCTCTTCATTCAGCATTAACCATTCATCTGTGATTAGCCTTTCCTCATCTCGTTCGTTCCCACTGACCTTCTCCTCTACAAGTTCTCGAGATCCCGATTTATCCCGGCTCGGAATGAATCCTGGAAAAGTACCCGTTTCGTTATATCTTCGGCATTCTCTCGATTTCTCAGCTCGTACTCATAGTATTTAATGGCCACCAGTCAGACATTCGTCGCAGCTGCAGCTTTACTTTCATTCTGTTTACTGACTTTCAGCTCTTCTACTTCCTCTGCGTGCGTTTTTTTTGCTGCTTCTTGTCAGCTGATTTGGCTTACCGTGAACATCTCCCAGGGTTGAGACTTGGTATGATTACCTGGTGAAGTATGGGGTTGCTCGAGGGGGAGCGGCAAATTTCTTCCAGATCTGCTATCTTGTCGTGGTAAATCAAATCAGATCTCAGACCTCTACATGATACCTGAGGCTTTGCAGTTCATTGCAGCTCCGATCCATCGTTACTGGGTCCCGTTTTACTTCATCGCCAACAAATGTGAGCTTCAAGCTTGGAATTCTCTGTCGGGCAGTCAAATTCTCATCGTGTTCTAGTGTTTGTCAACAGTTCACTCACTCTGTGAGTCAAGTCGGTTACAAGTTTGCTCCCGCTAACGTATAGTTGTCAAAACCGAAAACAAGTCTCAACTGCCGTCGCGTCCATATGGGCAGAGGTATCAACGACGATAGCGATGGCTCCCTGGATTCCAGTACATTGAATCATAGCTCAGAGCAGTACCGTACCACTTCCGCCTTTGCCTTCAAGATTGTAGGTCCCCTACTGTCCAGATCACTTCTGTTAGCGATTCATTGTCTTTTTCAGCCTGTTGTGAATCGAGAGCAGACGGAGACGGAGACGATGCAAGGGGTTGTAGACCTACAGAAAGACAAGACCGGCGGGCGACTTACCTCGGGTACTGAACAAAATGTAAGCTCCTCAAATCTCATTCTCGCGAGAGATGTTACTCACTTCACTGGTTGAATCGTTATAGCATTCTTTCGACGTGGCAAGATGATCTACTTCCAGTATAAGAGAATTACCTACATACTGACCAGCTCCAATAGACTAGAGACAACGACCATAAAGTTGATGCTGTTTTGTAAAATTCACCTACGAGAGGCGTCCCTCGTACCAGCCTGGTGCTAAGCACTGCTAGTCCTCCATGGTCCCTCTGGCTCCTAGAACCGAGGAGATACTTCTTCCTTTGTCTTGTGCGTCTATGTATGCTTTCTCTATTATCCCCATAAAATTCCTGTCTGGATGTAACGTAGTAGGTAGTATCTCTTGGTCTTGCTTGACTCAGTGTACCAGCTTTCTTGAAACCATCACCATCTTCCCTCGTTACAATCTCGAGCATCCCTCCCGCTGCACAAGATAACGCTTTCGGAGCGTCGCAACTAGTTAACCTTTTCAGGGTCGAATTCAGGCCTCCATTCACAAAAATCCACCCAACTCAAGTTGATTGCCTTCTACTGTACCATGAAGAAAATGGGTACAAGCTCGGAAAAAAAGGTACAACCAAAATTTACTATGCATCTGAGGGAGAATATTAAGCAGTCTCAAAAATTCCACTGCTGTCCCTGGGCCATCTTGCTATCCTATTTAGTTGATAGCCGCACGACAATCGCTATTCTGCTGGTCGCACTGGCCAACAGTCAGGCCCGGGACTGCACCAGAGTTGGCGGAGTTGGCGCATGCGTTGTGCTGAATCTGTAGTAAGAACGTTAGGTGCTGCCCTTCTCAGAATATCGATAAGGCAGGGCACGTACGTCGCACGAACGGCCAAGAGCCGCGCCGACGTTGAGGAAGTCGTCTGAGCCGGAGACCACGAAACCTCGGCCCCCGACGGTCACTGAAGGGGGAGCTGATCCACCGACTGTTTGTGGGAGCATGGAGGTTAGACCAGGAATAAGGAGGATGCGTCTGACATACGGTTACCGGTGAAAGTCTGCAAGTTCTCCCCGCTGCCAGAGGACCTGAAGAGTAATGGTCCTTAGGATGAGAACATCACCAGGAATATATAGGACTTACGTAGCAGCAGTGGTCGTAGCAGCAGGAGGGGTAGCACCAGTAGCAGTGGCCGTTGGTGCAGGAGTGGCTCCAGCACCAGCGTCTGTGACGGTGACAGTCACCGCTGGGGAAATATCGAGGTCAGGATCAATCAACTAACAGATAGTAGCCCAGGACACGAACCAGGTGGGCAGGAAGCATTCGTGTCAGTCTGGTTGAGGTACGAAGGTCAAACTGGTTCTTCAGAGTAAAAACAGTAGTGCCCTCACCGAACCGTTATTGGTGCCAGTGTTGTCGTTGCCTGTACCTCCGGTACCAGTGGAAGTACCAGCTACAGCGGCGCTAATTTCATCAGCAGTGGCATCCTCGACAAGAAGATTCTGGGTGAAGATGCATCCGTTCGGGTCTACACAGGGAGTAGGAACAGCCAAAATGAGATGGAAAAGATGAATCTGGTTCAAGCTCAACAGCATACCGTTGGCATCGTCACAGGAGTTCCCAGCACCAGTGGCATCATTCACATCGCCTGGGGCGAATGTTCCAGATTTGAGGGCATCCAAGGGATCGCCACCCACGGAAGCAATCTGCTTCGCGAGCTCAAGAGCAATAGCTTTGTTCTCAGCGGCAGCGCCGTCCGAAGCTGGGTCCTTGAGTAAAAGTGGGTCAGCTTGGAGATTATGAGTATCCAGTGGATCCACGAACTTGGTGTTGAGTAACCGCGGCGATCTCAGGATTAGCGAATTGGAAACTAGTGCATGCAGCGCTCTTCAAGCCTACTTTGCCGGTGTTGCGCTCGATAGCACGGAAGATGAGAGCATCGACCATGCCTTGAACATCATTGGCCGCCTTCGCGTTGGTGAATGCTTGATCAGCAGTAGCTGCTTGCAAGCAAGCCAGATCCTACGAGTACTTGCATCAGACGTAGTTCATTAGAAGCACGGTAACTATTTCTCACCGTGATTTTCCCAGCACCAGCTGCAGCAGCGCCGTCCCCAAGCAGCCCAAAAACGGGGTCCTGAAAATAGGCGGGAGGTTAGGAAGGTGTCCAACGGTGTTGAGGAGGCATCTGACCTGGATCTGATTCGGGTTGTTCAGATTCAAGTTGGCTCGAACGCTGGTCAAGAAAGGTTCGTGACTGTGTTCTGGAAGTAATCGAGGTTTAGCTCTGCAGAATATTCCGAGAAAATACCGAAACCAACCTTGGGGCACCTCGCGACGGATTGGAGCGCCGATGGGAAGCGCAGCAGAGTAGAATGAAGCACAAACAGCAAAGAGTACAGTTTTGTAGGAAAGCATGGTGGCAGATTTGCAAAAGATTGACAACCTGGTTTGCTCCGATTCAACGAGAGTGTATTCTAAGGTAACAGAGACCGCCTGGGATGAAAGAAAAGAAAGCTGGATACGAACGCAAAGTGTAAGTGGTGAAGAGATTGAACCACGCAAAAAAGTATAGTGAGGAGACATACTATGGAGAAGGGCCAAGAACCTGTCTTGTCCAGCAACAAGGATGAAAATGAGAGGGGGATGAGAACTAGGAGCCACACCAGGGCCTTGTTTTATATGTTTTCCGGACGGAATGCTGAATGAATCATCCGAGCGGACACCCAGGAACAATGCGGTTGATGAGGATAACAACACCTCAGACCGAGGTGCTGTCATAGATACGAGGATCAAGGGTGGTGTGCACGATGCATTCTAGCAACGCAAGGCCTCGTAATCATCTATACGGCACACAATCCCGAGCCGTGAACACGAGCTGCAGCAAGAAAGCATCTCCTGAGTTCGCAGTGAGGGCAGAATGTACCACTCCTCAGTTCAAAGATCAGGAGTTATTGCAAACAGTTAGGTCGTACGCTTCTCCATTGATGATCACTGAAAAGATCGTTGTGAGGCTTGAGAATGATCCTGAGAAACGCATCCCAGCGTCCACAGTGATAGAAGCCCAAGTTTTGAATCTGCAGATGTTGAGCACAAGCAACGTGTTGTACGCACATCTATCATTATATCTTTAGCTACAGGAAGCGCAGGCAATAAGCCGTGCTCTGATCTACTATATTCTGACGGATGTAGAGTCCTTCTTCGATAGGGCGTGAACGTCTTGTTCTAGAGATATCGGCTTTATTAGTGAAATAGTAGGTATAAAACAATTTACTCAAAAATACTCACGGATGCCCCAGACATGGGTCCTAAGGTCAAGGAAATCTGTGTCACCAAGAACTCAGCCCAAAATAAAATCGTCCCGCAAGAATAGTGATGCTCACCGACATGTAACCCATCGTAGAGCTTTTTAACCTCGGAGCGTATGCGTGAGAAGTCTTCCTTAGTGGCAGAATTGCCTGAAAGTGCTTTGAGATCTTTCTCAACGGCCTCTATCCGCCGTACGTGCTCAGTGACCTGACGGACAATGAGTACTTGTGTAACATCCACGATAACCGTGTCTTTCTCCTCATCACCTTTTCCGTGCTAATTCTCAGTTCCTCCACACTACTTTGCAGGGCCGCAGACGCCTGCTTATATTCGTCGAGGAGTTGGTATGCGGCGAACGAGGAAGCAAGGGAGAACCCAAACAGAAAACCGATGATGCTACACAACACTCAGTATTCAAACCGTGTCTAGTAGAGGTAAGGCATACACACCCTCCGCGGAATCCTCCGACAGGTTTCTTGGGAGGGACAGCTACTGAGGCGACCGGAGAAGCTTCATTTAGTAGGCAGCGCGTCGTTGAGATATATCTGCGGCTTGATTGTACGGTACAACGCTGGGAAATCGACAGATACCGGGTCAGAGACGCCATCCAGAAACGAGCGAGATCGGAGAAATGCGAGCTGAAGTCGAGAGGTATTTATGATCACCTGATCAAGACGCGTCTAAGCAGAGTCTAAGTCTTGTGTGCAACCAATTGCAAACTGACTTGCAACTCAGATCCTGTAACTCATCCAGATAGACCTCCTACTAGTCAAGAATGAGCTCTAAGCGCAAAGATGTGCCTTCCGACGAGAGATCAGGTAGAGACAAAAAGAAACAACGGGTTGCAGACGCTCGGACGATTGCCTTCCAACAACCTTCCGCTTCGTCTTTACCTACTGCTTGTTCCTCTCATGTTGGGCTCGCTGGAGGTGCGTCTGACCTTGCGGCGCATTATCTATATTCACTTCAGCTTCAGGGGCTCTACCTAGTGTCCTTGATGTTGAGAAGTTCGCTGAGGTAAGTCACAGGAGATCCCATTCATGTAACTGTCTGACTGGAATAGGCCAGGGCATTTGAGATCACAGCGATGCAAACGACAATGCAGACGGCCAAGTTCGTTTGTGGTACTAGTTTATGCTTAGTATGCGGTGCTCATTCCTCGTTGATAGGGAAAGCTCTACCTCTCGAGCATGGCAGGAACTCCCCCGCCATCTTCGAAGACGGGCAGCTAGTCATGATGCGCGGCGCGTTCCCTTGAAACTTCGAGGCAAAGCTCAAGCAGAGGTATCAACTGTTCCTTCTCCAGTCGAGATTGCGGCCCCTCAAACTCTGATGTCGGTCTAGATGGATCCCGTCACAAAAAAGGCACCTAAACGACAGATTGCAAAACAAGGTACAAGCAAGAAATTAAGTCGCACACTAGATCTTGCACGGCGTCAACGTTAGTCCTCTAGTAGTGATGGATTTTCATCTCAATGTCTTGTTGTAGGTGACAAGACTTGGCTGGAAACGCATCTGTGGCATTCAAAGCGTATGAAAATGGATAATTTGTGGGGGTACAGACTGGTGAGAGTCCATCTTTATGACACCAACCATCCACCTAATACAGATTCTAGCCTATAGAGCCCACCGAGAAGGCTCATCGTCCTTCCTTCCGTGCCGCTGTTCATGGCTCAATCCTTCATGACGCATCGTATCTTGGGCTCATTGAAATGAAAGGACCGGAGTCAACACTCCTTGCCATCCTTCAGCAGTGCTGCGAACTCAGGTCAGTAGCGATCAACTTTATTAAACTTGCTCTCTAATTGCTCCTTTCAGTGGACCCCTGGTCTATTTCATGAGTGGCGCGCGAGCGCGTCGAACCCATATTTATGAGCCCAATCAATTTCCGATAGGATTGATATGCCCTGTAACGATTCTATGGAAATCCGCTGAGACTAATGCAGCCGATAAATGTCCTAAGAATCAGCCACAACCAACGTCAAAACGCAAAAGCAAGCGGAAACAGAAGCAAACGGCCACTGAAAACCCTCTTGAAGCGGGCCAGCAGCCCCCTGATTGTCGGACACTGTGGATCCAATGCCATCCAGGACCTTTCTGTCGGGTATTCTCAGCGCTGCATTCGGCAACTTCACAAGTGCTTGATAAACTACAATTGAGTAGTACGTCTACGACTCAAGTAGAAGGTATTGAGATCGCAGATCTTCGTGGGAAGGTGAACGTTTTCGAGATCATAGGTCCTAAATCAAGTCAGGTCCTTCATGGGGCACTACAGCCTGTGACTACCAAGGACGAGTTCAAACGTGTAAGCCCAGCATATGCTTCTAAAACTTCTCTCCCTCATTTCTGCACCATATGTTTAGTTTTGGTCGTCCTTAAAGAACCTGCAGACATCTGGCTGTGTTGTGTCGAATATGGTAGTCGGATTTACTGTCCACGATCCCCGTCTGAGGTATATCTCCTCTGGGTTTATACTCGATAGTGCAGCTTACTTTATTCAGTTTTCCTCCCAAGAACTCCTCAGTATCTGATACAGGTCCAAGTTACACTAGTGCCACCTCCAGTCTCGCTCGAGGAGACCTTTGGGACTCGGTCGCCTCAGAGAAACCACAAAAGCCTCGATACAAGAAGCAGGAACTTGACGAACGACGTGCAAAGGTAGGCTGCACTGCTGTCAGTCCCTGCATATTTACCCAATAGCAGCTTTAGAACTTGGTCCCTGGGTCTAGATTAGCTCCCACGAGCAAGGACGACTGCGTCCCAGCTCTTCTTATCCAGCATTCTCTCGAAGGCATGTCCGGGAGTCAGGGAATGCACGGCTGGGTGCTGATGATACCTGCTGGATGGGGAATGGCTTTCTTATCATCCCTGCTTTTCACCGGAACGCGCATAGCTGGACAGAAGCAAAAGGAACAACAATCGTTTGAAACCGGATTTCCATTGTTCCCAAACCATTATCCCTTAACAGTCGAATGTGAGGAGATGGCGGAAGCTCGGGCCAGGGATGAAGAAGAACGATGGAAAAGGACACCGATGTCTAAGAGATCAAATTTTGAGAAATTAGGCATCAAACAGCCTTGGATGACTGATTGGCATGCACTGTTGGGCCTTGGGCCACCGCCTGTTACAGAGCCCGACGAAGACCTCATTCCAACGCAGCGTGGGCTAGATGAGACATCCGTCGAGCAGCCCTCTGATCTCGAAGGGGATATCGAAGGCATGGATATTGATGGGCAGAACCAATGGCCTACTCCATGGTTATGCTCTGAATCGATGGTCGCTTCCCTTCTCAACTCTGATCCCGCCCAGTTCTCAGTTCCCTCTTCAACTCTGCTCGTCAAGATCAACTCCTTACGCCTCCAACAAAAGATGGAGTTCCTCCAGGTGGACAGCGGAATTCTTTACGAATTTGCACTGGCTCGCGTCCGCCTCACGCTGTGCGGTAGAGGCGCACCTCATGACCTGGGCTTCATCTACTCTCTCGAAGACGAAGAAGCGAAAAAATGGTGGGGAGCGCATAAGAAACATCCTCACGAAAATGCAGCATCGCTGGCCACGCTAGCTGAAAGCGCAGTTGGGATAGACGTAGACGAATCACCCCTCGAACAGGTTAGTCTGAGTTCCATTACATTTATCCATCATGTTGAGATTGTTTGTTACCTAGCAACTCTCTACCGCTGCCCCAGATGATGGAGCACTGATAGGGAGAGTCATCTCGGGAGGTTTCTCGCTGTCTCGAGGTAAAGGGTTTGCTGTAGGATGTATCCCATTGGCCAAGCTGCTCGACCTTAAGAAACAGAGTATAAGGTTAGCCCACCTTTACTGAAGATGGAAATTTAAGCTGAAACCTTGTCAAGTTTATCTAGTCCCCTCTTGGTCAAGCTACGTGGTAGGGACGGGCAGGTCTGCCGCCTCGCTTTACTAGAGTACTAGAACCCTTGTGCAGTTGCCCGGAACAAGAATTTAATGTTTGTTTTAGATGCTATACGAGGACTGTCAATAAAACCTATGTGCGCAACTACATAAATTGAAGAGAGAAAGATGTTCATGTATGTTACAAGGATGGTGCTGAGAGATGTGACAATGCAAGCGAGGAGCGCAATAATGATAATATTGCTGGATGAACTGAAGATGGGTGGAAGGAGGAGCTGAATCATGCTATCTTCCACTTATCCACGGCTGCCTGAACCAATCTACCAATCTCTTGCCTCGCTTGCTTCTTGGCACTATCAGTGATTCCTTCCAAAGCGTCGATAGCACCAGGGGAAGTCAGCAGCGCATCAAACTCAAGTACATGCCCGTCCCGAGTAGGTATTGCAACATAGGCGGACCCATGGCGAGATAGAGGTTTCGGCGTACAGACAGTATCGGAGAGGAAGTTGGTACTGGACTCGGATTGAGAGTTGCTTCGAGAATGGGCTGTATACATCGTTGATGGAATAGAGGAATTAGATGTTGACGTAGAGGCGAAAAGACTGGCTTGTGAATTTGTCCGTGAATGAAGACCTGAGGTACTGGACCCATGAGCGAACGATGGATCTCGCCGAATACTGATTGTACTCTTCGTTCGCTTCGGTTTCCGGGAAACTTTGCTACCCTCCTTGGGATCACTATCCCCACCATCTTCCGTGTCTCCCATTCTGAACCAACTGAGCCCAACGGCATGTGGGTTAGCGATCGGGGACCCATTGGTGCTGAATAGACCCTCGTCACGTTTAGGTAAGCGTAGCTCGGACATTGTCCGCGTTTTTGGTATCGCAGGATTGAATATGGTGGTGGAGGGTGGGCGACGTGACGATTTAGCCGGCGATGCTGGTTTGCTTGGTGAACCGGGACGAGAGGGGATAGTACTGAAGGGAAGTCTAGATTTATGGGGACTTGGGGACTGCGGTATCCGGGAGGGCTGAGAGTTTTTGATCAGGACATGTCAAAGAAACAATCGGAAGATGGACTAACCCCAGGCTTGGTAGACGCATTGAAGCGTGGACGGTGACCAGTTCCAGTACCAATGTTTGATACAGCTGGCTTACGCTTGGGAGTAGATGGCATCATGCGGGCTGCAAATATGTGCAATCAGACGATAGTTCTTATGAAGAGCAGGAGACGGGCCTACCACTCTTCGCAGCCTTCAACGGCTCAGCATCACCCGATCCTGAGGCGCCGTCCCCATCCTCGCGCGTCGCTAACCACTTTCTCTTCTTTGGACTTTGCATACCATCTTCAAGGCCTGCAGCCTTCATCTCCGCACTGATCTTCTCCCTCTGGATGCCCTTTAGGGCAAGATGAACGTTCCCTTCATATTTGCCTAAGAACTCCCGCATAGAGAGGTTCCGAACTTGTTTAGAGATGTGGGTGACTTGATTCTCTTGTTGAACGAGAAAGTTCTGAAGAGCGTGCGCGAGCCATGATTCGAGCTGACGCGTCCGATGATTTACTATGGAAAAGGAAAAGGAGTTCTCAATGTGGATGGAAGACACAGTAGGTTGTGATGTTCTGACCTTCGAAATCTAGATTTTCTAGTAGCTGATGCTTAGCTTCTTGTGAGAGCTTCGGTCTTTGTTTCTGGGGTGTAGTATTCATGATAAGGAGGAACAAGTATTGGATAGGTGGCCAGAGGGTATGGTACTGGGCGTTGGGACAGTCGAGCTTGAGGTGGTAATCGCAAACAAAGTCACGCCTGTGGCTGTCCATCGCGTTTTGTGACTCTGGGACTGGAGAGCATCAGTACTTTTATTGATCGAATATTGATCAATCACAGGATCTGGTCACTGCGTCCAACCAAACTGTGAGCTCTCCTAGACTCCTACCGACCTTGGACAATGTCGATATGCTCCTCCTCTACGGATTCACCGCCTGTCCGAGATGCGGAATACTACATAGCAGACGCAAATACCGTCCTTTTAGTTGATCATACTCTTTTCAAAGTACGCGTTGCAGTCTTGCATTTGTTCCTCGGGGACTGATCCCATTTCAGGTGCATCGCTCAATGTTGACCAAAGATAACTCTTCCTTTGAGGAAATGTTCTCGCTGGACGAAGTACGGAGCAGTCTGAGCCCAGATCAAATGCTGGAGGGTCAGGATGATGACAACCCCATTCATCTACAAGGAGACACCTCTGACGAATTCAGAGCCTTACTCTGGTCTCTCTACGCCCTGTGAGTTGAGGTAGTCGTATTATCACGGAGCTGACGTCTCATTCCAAGACGACTCAGACCTGCTGAAGTTGTGCAACTATCTTCCCCAGATGACTATCTCAACATCATGCGATTCATTCATCTCGCCCGAATTGCTCACAAGTATCAGTTCAGAACCACCGAGCGATGGGCCCTCCAGGTTCTTATTGCGTATACCAAGCGAACCGATTCACAGAACACAAGCTGTCTGGAGCAGCTCACTGAGGTCGCTTCTCTTTGTGCGTGCCCGGAGCTTCTCAACGATGCTGTCGCCAGATGGAAGACCTTGCTCGCTCAGGGTAGAGATGTTGCGCTTGCCAT
Source organism: Agaricales sp. HM26-F1 (assembly GCA_002718315.1). Classification (NCBI taxonomy): domain Eukaryota; kingdom Fungi; phylum Basidiomycota; class Agaricomycetes; order Agaricales; species Agaricales sp. HM26-F1. The sequence continues at coordinate 825,347 of NIBX01000158.1, forward strand.
TGGTCTCGGCGAGCGGCTAGGTCTCAAAAAACTGACTGGACTCGCCTACCACAAAATGATGATAGCGGGACGCTCAATCTGGGACGCAGACCCTATTCTGACTCGTAGTCAGAAAGTCCGGCTACTCTCAGGTTACTACACCCTCTCCCATATGTGTGAATCTCTCCCCTCCCAGCCTCCTTCTTTCTCCCATGATTCCTCCTGCGTAGTCGCTCGTTGCTGCGCAGCAACGTGGGTCAACCTCTGGAAGGTCATAACTACAGACAAAGAAGACGGTTTCAGTGATCAGGTCACGAAGCTCCAGCCGGGAGACCTGTTGGGTCACATAATGATGGCGGAGAGTATCCTGAGAGCCCTCGTCGATTGTGACATCCCGAGGAATGGTATGATGGACGGTATGCATGAGGTATGTGGTGAGCTGGCGCTCAAGGCCGTGCAGAAGAAGGTTCGAGAGGTGCAGAAGCAACTTGTGGACTACTTTGTCGACGTGGAGTGAGCGACTCTCCCTAGCTTCAGAATAGAGGTCGAGTCTCGACTTCCTCCACTGCGCCAGTTTCTTGTTTCTCTAAGGATCCCCGCCCTATGTCCTGATCCACTGGCATCAAGTTCTCTGTTTCTCCAGCTGGGCACCCAATCTTGCTCCAACGCTTTCAAGCTCAAACGCATCACATAAACCAAAGAGAATGAAAACAATACCGTCATGAGTATTGCAAGACCTTCCCGCAATTCCGACCTCAAAATCTACCCTACTCGCTCTGGTTTGTCCACAGTATTTTCGTTCATGTTGCCATTTGTTCGAACGCGAGCCTAAGTTTTGTATTCGATCTGGTACTCTTCGTGTATGTATTCTAGCTCATGTATCCGTTATCTCAGTTTGCTCTCTTGTATGTATATCTATCGAACCAATCCAAACCCACATATAGTCGACCCCGCCGCGTCGTACAACAGATCTGTGAGCTCGGTCCGGTCTAATGGCTGACGATTACCTAACCCAGAAAATTCTTGCACTACGCCCGCCTCTCACCATGGCAAAGTCTGAACTGATCGACGCTCATGTCTCTGTCGACCAATCCAAGCGTGCTATCTCTGCCCTACTCGATCACGAGACAAAGAAGGCAAAAAAAGCAGAAGAGACAGAGCTCCTAGGTCGTAGAGAGCAACATATCTGGCTTGTCCTCGCTACGAAGAAAATGCACCCAGGTCACAAGCTCAAGCCACGAAAGATGTACGTTTGTGTCGTAATCCGCGTCTCATGGATAGCATGATATAAACACCATACTCTGGGTGATTCAGCCCTATTGCACACCCCCTCGTAGATCCCCGAACTTCGCCAATATGTCTGATAACAAAAGACCCGCAACGCGAGTACAAAGATCTTCTCGAAACCAACAACATCAAGTTTATCTCCCGTGTCGTCGGTATCGAGAAACTCAAGGGAAAATTCAAACCTTTCGAGGCCCGGAGAGCTCTGCTCAAGGAGAACGGCATGTTCCTTGCCGATGAGCGAGTAGTACCACTTCTTCCAAAATTGCTGGGAGTGAAGTGGTTCAATGCGAAAAAGTACGTGGCTCTTTCTCGGGGGTATGTGAAAACGCTCATAAACTACAGGCAGCCCATACCCGTTTGCTTGACACGGAAAGACTTGAAGGGTGAACTGGAGCGAGCGGTTTCCTCGACGTACATGAATCAAAACGCAGGAACATGCACGTAAGCTCCTCCTCCATCCAGTCATCTCCTTACGAACAAATCAGTGACACCGGATAACCCACAGCTCGATCAAAATTGGTACACTGTCGCACACCGCTGCTCAGCTACTAGCTAATATCAAGCTTGCCCTGCCTGCTATCGTCCAAAATACCAAGGATGGCTGGGACAACGTCCAGAGCTTCCATATCAAGACGAACACGAGTGTTAGCCTGCCCATCTGGAGTTGCTCGCTAGAGGATGAAGGGCGATGGGATGGGATGATCCTGGACGAAACCAACGCAACGAGCAGTGGCGAAGGTGACGACAACGACGAGGGCCAGGATGACAATGAAGAGGTGGTGATGGAAGAGCCGCATAAAAAGTCCAAAAAGCGGTCCACCAACGAGGACGAAATTGTCGAGAATCCCAGGAAGAAGGCAAAAACTGATCTAGCTCAAGATCCCTCATCAGCCAAAAAAGCCAAATCAACCTCCATTTCTCAACCCTCGCCATCTGCTGTGTCCACCTCCAAACCACCCAAAAATGCTAAACAGACTGATGCTCCTGTGGGCTCCAAGAAGTCAAAAAGGCTCAAGGATGATTCCACGCTCGTAGAACCCGCCGTCGAAACCCATTCTCCTAGCTCCAAAGGCAAGAATTCAAAGGATTCTACTGTTCTGAAGCAGACGAAAACAGGGTCTTCGCCCAGTGCAAAGGCGGCCGAAAACCCTGCAGTGATCCCCAATCAAGCTAAGTCTAACAGAGCGAAAGCTGTGGATTTCTTCGAGGCGGATTCGGAAGAGGCACCGTCCAACGCCACGGTCACGTCACAGGCCACCTCCAAAAAGGCCACCAAGAAGCGATCGAAGGGAATTGATCATCCTGGTATGCATTCCTCCTATCCATCAGATTTTTGGCTATAGATTAACGTGAGTGATAACAGAGATGAGCCCGGAGATATCAGTATCAACCAAATCTACCAAGAAGACAAAGGTGAAAGATAAGGTCGATGCCTCTGCAGAATCCATGGAAATAGATGAGGTCATTTCCGAGCCCAAGCCCAAGAAAAATAAGAAGGCAGCTGAGAAGAAGGACTCATCGTCAAAAGGGGCGGAGGTTGCTAAATCTATGCCGTCTACTTCTTTAAGCGCGGAGGAGTTGAAGACGAAACGCGCTGGCCGTTCGGGTGACAAGAAGAAAGAAAAAGTCGTAAGTTCCAGTCCGAAGGGGAAAGGGAAAAACGCCAAAGATGTACTGCTTGGGAAGAAAGCTGGTCGGGATTGACAAATTCTTTCTTATGCACTCTGAGTGGTTCTGTGATGCTATTGAGGATACGATCTGCTTCTACTGTAGCTTGATCTCAAGTGAACGGCAGTGATCTCTGTTCTGCATTACTGAGTCCGAATTTTTTTCACCCCACTCGACTTGCTCAGAAGCTTAGAAATGATATCAAACCCGCCCAAGTATGAGTCTAATGGCAGAACGGTAAAACTTGTTGCCTGTGATGACAGGAGAAAATACTCAACAGGGTCGCTCTGCGGGTGAACAAATGGCGATGTTACGGCTTTTCTTCAACGTCTATATTATCATGCATGTTGGGTATTTTTTACGTTGCGTTGCCTGACGGCGTCGTCGTCGCCCTCGACCAACCCTCGACGGAGTCACGGAAGGGTCGGAAGGGCTTGTGACAGTGTCAATGATTTCATGATGGACCTTCACTGATCCGGTAGTGGGTTTCAAGCCTGCGCTTACGTGATTTCAAGCCAACTTGTTCCAATAAAACGGCCAGGGCCTCTCAATGTACGCTCCTTACCGTCCCCCGTTCCCCCATGCTAGGTCGACTTAAATCTCTGGTCTCTACCAGAATACTCAATCGCAAATTCGATCCTGCAAACTATCAAGCCATGTCCTCTGGTAGGCCAATACTTCACCCGCTGTAGCGATATATCGAGGCGGACCAACCAAATTATGCCACCGTCTATTCAGCTGCAGCTACTCAAATTGCTACATTCGCCTCTGGCTGCTTCTGGGGCACCGAGCACATTTTCTTGAAGCATTATCCTCCAAAAGACAACAAGGTGCGTCGTATGCTTTACCTGGGATTTCCTTCGATTAGTAATTCACCTTATCAGGGCATCATATCCACCAAAGTTGGATACACCGGCGGTAACCCCCTTGTAACTAATCCTGATTATAGGACGGTATGTAGCGGGGCGACTGACCATGCAGAGGCTGTCAGGATCGAGTTCGATCCGGCCATCGTTTCATACGCTGAACTCGTCGGTCAGTCGTAGTCTCGTTCCTACATTCATATGACTCTGACGGTGACTGATGTCGTATTCGCCTTTACCTCAGAGTTCTTCTACCGGACTCACGACCCTACAACTTTGAACCAACAGGGTGCTGACACTGGCACACGTAAGTTGACCACTTTATCTATATATGACTAGCCAACTTAGCATACATTCCCATGAAGAATATCGATCATCCATCTTCACTCACTCGCCAGAACAAATCGAGACCGCGAAGAAAGTCACAGCTGAAGTGCAGGCCAAGCATTTCGACAAGAAGGGCAAGAAAATCGTGACGGAGATCAAAGAGGCTGGACCTTGGTGGGACGCAGAAGACTACCACCAGTTGTACTTGTACAAGAATCCTTCGGGATACCAGTGCCCAACCCATCGCCTTCACTGGTAGCAACCGCCCACCTTGACCTGCTGCTTTATTGTTATGTCCAAGCTCTCTGATCTTGTTATCTGTATTATTGCATCCGATCCTTCTACAGTATTCGTACATGCTATGTTCTCCTGAATTTATCTAAACCATGCTTTCATCTAGTCAAATGCCATAGAAAATGAAGTTTTGATTGAGAAGACAGCAGCTGAAGTAACAGGCAACAATAGAATTGTACACAACAAAGTCTTCTTCCACAAAGAATGAGACGCCATCGGATGGTTCATAATTCTGCCCGTCCCTTTGTTAGTAACAAGGTATGGTGCCGAACGAGCGAGATCAGTGCTAGCCCAACGAAGGGCCAGACATCATCTATCTGCACCAAGGGTTATCGTCATAGGCGTTATTGATTGTGGAAGAATCTAAGAAAACAGAAATTGAAGAGGAACGAGGTTTATATACAGTTGAGATGCACGTGTTGTATTCTCAGGATCATGTGCTTTAATGTGCATAACCGCGAGTCAAGGATCCGAGCGGCGAGGTGAAGCCATGGGTTCATAACTCTATACAGTGCAACTCAGATTCTCTCACCTTCTCCAAGCTTACCATGAACGGTATCTCGCTAGGCTTGGTGCTCAGTATCCTAGCTGCAAACTCACCATTGACTTGCGCCAACTCTAGTCAGCGCCCTTTCTCTACATCACAATGCCTAACACACCATCTGAGATTGGAAGAGCCAAATGCTGTGTTGGCCCCAAGTCCCCCTCTGGATATAGTGTCTTTAATCCTATCTGGTCCAGCGGAAAAGCGTGTTAATCTTGTGTTTTTCTCAGATGGCTGTTCGTTCAATCACCATGTCCTAGGGTGGACAAGTGAACACTGAGCTTCTCATCGTTAGATCTCCCTGAGGAACACACTAAGTTTCTTGAAGACGCTCGATTCCTAGCAGAAGATGTTACCTCGAATCAGACTTTCAACACTGTTCGGCCATTGATGAACTTTTGGGCTGCTTTCTCTCCTAGTAAAGAGGTAGGTGCTTTTGCGAGCCACCACAAACAGGAAATTGATCTTAGATACTAATCCACATTCAGAGTGGGGTTGGAACCGGCGGGAAGGCTCTTGAGTATGGTCATATTTTCTTTGTTTCCTTGCACCTTAGGCCCTCATTTGACTGCCCTCCAGCACTCCGTTTGGGCTATACAGAGATGGAACTGAGCTGAGAGCTGTGTACAGCAACAATACCCTTGCCGTTCGTGCTGCCTGTGAATCTATGGGCAGCAAATGCGACTACCCCATCGTTCTGGGTACGCTAATGAACTACAATCTCGTCAAAGTACTTGGATTAACAACATCTCTTACCAGGTAATTCACCGCTTTATGGAGGTAGGTATTGTCCTCTTTGGTCCGATCATATCTCTCGTATCTCAGTTCTGCGATATATCAGGACTTGGAGGAAATCCCACGTAAGTTAGAGTTCTCCATTCTACCTTACCCCTTCATTCTGTGCTGAATCATTCATCTTACAGGATTATCACCGCCTCTCGTGCCAACGGTCCCCTTGTCCTCCGCCACGAACTAGGCCATTCCATCATCGATGTTGGTGAAGAATACGACGGTGGCTTCGCTTATTTTGGCGTAAACGCGCAGCAAAATATCAGTGTACCCATCTCCTGGTCTCATTGGCTCACGGATCAAGCCTTATTGGCGGATAACAAGATTAAACCGCGAGTCGAACGTTCTGTTATGCCTTTGCAAGACTATGCATGGACTTTACTGAACACCTCAACGCCATGGGCTACGATATTTGAATCTGCTGGAGTATACTCTCGACACGTAATCAAGTTCTCATTGTCTGGGTTACCTTCGAAAAGCGACCTGAGCGTGAAACTGGATGATGATGATCTAGGGTGGGTGCCCAAGAACGACATCGGCGTGGACAGATGGCATTACGAGGTTCACCGGGACCAAATTTTGGAGGCAGGCGAACATAGGATTGAGTTTGTGTTGAACAACGCAGAGACAGAGGGGCAGGCTCAGTTGTGCAGTTTAGAAGTTTTGGAGTTTGGATCAGAAGAAGAGTGAAATAAATGTTCTTTCACATTCCAGGATGACGTTTTGACCCTTCGTTGTTTCCATAGGTTCATCTCCACTCCAGGCTACTATGGCCTTTTCCCCACGTAAGCAAGAGGATGCACAAGACACAGCTCACCAGCCTCTTACTCTCGCTTGTAGATTCAGTGAAACGAACGAAACAACGTACCGTCCTACCAACGAGGACTGCCTCATGAGGATGGTGACGACCCCCAATTTCTGTTCTGTCTGCAAAGAAGATCTCTGGCGCCGCCTGCTGCGCCGCATTAGTCTCATAGACGAGATCATCGAAGACTGCTCCTCAGCAACCGCGACCACAACGCTGGAAGCGAGAATCGTACCGCTGGCTCAACTGCGTCTGCCAGACAACCCAGTCCATTCTAAAGAAGAGCTTTCCATTGTTTGGTTCAAAGACGGGAATGTGGTGGAAGAGTTTGCTAACTTGACGAAAGTGGATGTTGGTAGCGATGAAGAGGCGAAGGGAAACTGGACTGTCCAAGTGAACTTCAGCACTGAAGAGGTAAGACAGGATCCAGATGATCTGCTAAGCGCCACATTAGGACACCTCATATCGACGCCGATTTGTGCCAAATTGTAACCATGGTACACCCGTTTCAAGCGGGGTTGGGCATAACTATGGACTCGAATCCCTTGCTACTCGGTCGCATTTGATTTTCCACACAGTAGCCTATCGCTCGACCCTGTTTTCTATGCCGCACTGATCCCTCCATTCTGCATAAGGCTCTTTCGTAATTTTTGTAATGTAACGTGAAGGAGAAGGTATATCCGATTTTAGCGTGGGTTATATTATAAGATACATGGGAACGTAGAAGGAGCAGTGAAAGATTTGATTAGGTGAAGAGCGAAATTGCACGGGCGAACTAGCTCAGTGGCATACGCAAAGTTGGATGCTATCATTTCTGTTTCTTGGCGGCCTTAACTGCTTTGGCGGCACTCTGGTGAATACGGGTTGCCTTCGCGATGTAACCGTAAGAGTCGTACATGAGCCAGAGAGGTACAACGACCCAACTGAAAGCAATAATATTAGTGATGATATTGCCGAGGAAAAAGGTGCTTACATGACGTTCATAAACTAAGGGGAAAAAAAGAGAGGCAAATGAGAACCAGTATCAGTAAACCATGGTAAACATACGAAGAGATAAATCCAAAGGTGCAGCGCGTTCGAAGTATTCAAGTTCGGACTACCCGTCAACCACTCGGGGCAGAAAGTCATCCATCCGCCGTATAATTCAGCAGTAGAGAGAACAACGATCCAGTAATGCCTGGCTGGGTCATCGTTGACAAGCTGTTTTAGGATGTAACAGCACAGGGGCCCAGCACCAAGGACAGTAAGAATTTCGAGGGAAACGACGGTGGGGTCTGACCATCCCCAGCGAAAGTCTGCTGCAGCGTACTCACGCCCTGAGAAGGCTTATGGTCAGCATACGAAGGCAGAAGCATCTGAACTGGTAGTGTCATACACATTTCAGCGAAGGGGCCGGTACTTGTGTTGACTTGACGCCCGAAAGTCGATAAGTACAAGAACGAACCCTCAAAGCTAAAGTGAATCATAGCATCAAAAGCCTAGCGAGGGCCAGCATGTAGGATGTTATGTTGAGGTTGATTTCCCTTCATTTGAAAGGTGGCACGACTCACAAGCCAGATGAAAGTAGCTTTGTCCTGCCATTTGGCATCTTTAGGTAACAGGGTTCTGGAACCCAGAAAGGCGATAGTCGCGAGAGCAGAAACTCCAGCCAAAGAATATGCAGAAGTTACAGAAAATACGGAAGCAAAATCTGACATGTTCTGCTGGTAATCGTGTGTTCTATGTGGTCGAGTTTCGTGGGGGAACAGGTGGGACAGTGGCAGCACAGGGCAGGCTGGAACGGTCTCGTGACTATCTTCCCACATTTGGTACCTCGTCACCTCGCGCGCTCGTAGACCATAACTCCAGCATGCTCATACGAGGCGATTTCGTGCACTGTCCTGCCCTTGGATATTTGGAAATTCTCTCAGACTACTGCCTTGGTGAGATGCGTTAACTAGCGTCAGCTCTCTAGCGACCGATCCTGTTCCTCGTAGCCGTTTCCGAGGCAGGGTACATCACATCCTTCTCACCGGCCTCTGAGTCCTCTGTCGCTTTACAGTCAGACAGGCAGTGTATCCAGATAGCTAAGGGAAACTTCTTACTACCGACCTTCTGTGACTTGCATCTCCACGCACCTCAGTTCTTGTATCAGGGAACGGGTCTCGACCTGCCGCTCATGGAATGGCTTGATCGGTATGCTTATCGTGCTGAGGAGAGGATGGACGCAGATCCCGAACTCGCAACGAAGGTATACACGAAGTTGGCGCAGAGAATTGTCGAGAATGGGACAGCCGCTGTGATGCTCTTTGGCACGATCAAAGAAGACACGAAGTAGGCCGCCCAGGATCCGGATCTCAATACTAGTCCAAATACTAACTTTCACATAGTCTGATCCTTGCAGAAGCTATGCAAAAAGCAGGAGTAAGAGCGTTTGTGGGAAAGCTCTCCATGGATAAATCCACTAGAGAGGGTTACAAAGAATCATCTGCTTTCGAATCCCTTGAGTCCGTTCGCAGATTTATCCGCAACTGTCGACACATATCATCACACCTACCAGCTCACCAGCAGTTGGTAGAGCCCGTACTCACACCGCGATTTGTTCCCACTTCCTCGGATGAGCAGCTTCGTGGATTAGGGCAAATCGCTCAATCGGATCCATTGTTGCGGATACAGAGTCATCTAGCGGAGGCGAAAGACCAGGTTGCGTGGGTGCGACAGGAGCGTGGGCAAGAAGATATAGACGTATTTCAAGAGGTACGTCCCAAGGATTCCTTGGGTGATTTCTCGTAGTCCTTGATCATGAGATACCATAATCTGATTGACGGGCTTTCTAGACTGGACTCCTGACCCCGAGAACCATTCAAGCACATTGCACTTTCCTCGACTCTTCTGGCCTATCTGTCTTGCATCAACGTGGTACGGCAGTCGCTCACTGCCCACTGTCTAACATGTATTTTTCCGCAGAAAGGGCATTTCCTTTACGCGAGGCACTGGTGGCAGGCGTGAAAGTAGGTTTGGGTACTGATATAGCGGGTGGGTATAGCATGGATATCGCGAGTAGTATGAGGCACGCAGTCTCTGTTTCTAGGGTCCGCCAGGGCACAAAGGAGACTGAAGGCGGCCTATGTCTTGCAATTGATTGGAAGGAATCCTTGTATCTCGCCACGAGAGGAGGCGCAGATGCACTGAACCTTCCGCTAGTGGGGATGTTCGGTGTCGGCTGTTCTTTCGATGCTCAAGAAGGTACAGATCTACATTGTTTAATTTTCGTCTGGGAAGATGCTCATGAACCACGCAGTCAAGCTGGCTGATCCTGAATCTAAGGAAGGTGTGGGAAACCTCGATTTCTTCGACCTTGACAAGTCAACAGAAGTAGAGATTTCTCAAGATATGGTGGAGAAATGGTGGTGCATAGGCGATAGTCGTAACCGTGGTCGAGTCTGGGTGCAAGGAAGACAGATTAGAGAGGGATTCTGATACAGTTCGAGCGGCATAATTATGTAGGCTAGAGGAAGCTAACAAGCTCAGTCTGAGCTGGGTCACTGAAAGGAACGCTGATCAATTTGATAAGTCACGTGGTACTACATAGTCTGTAATCAAACCTTATTTTCGCTCTCTACACACTCCGCCATCGTACGGTCAAGTTTCCGCGCCATCGACATTCCTCAAGACTCTTCACCTCCTCTAAAAACAAATGCCAGGCGTTAGAGATATCAGGTAACTGTTCTTGGTTGTTGACATCAACATCCAGCTCACATTTGTTCGAATCCACTTGCTCAGTGCCGATGCGTTCATCGTTGCCTACGCTTCTCACTTGAAACGTTCAGGCAAGCTTGAGGTCCCAGCCTGGGTCGACCTCGTCAAAACCGGTGCTTTCAAGGAGCTGCCTCCAAATGACCCTGACTGGTACTACGTCCGCGCAGGTTCGTTGGTTTCTATAGCTTCAGTCATGGTGCAGTCACTGATAATCTATCATGATATCTACTTTTCCTCACTTTCTAGCGGCCGTCGCCCGTCACATCTACTTGCGCAAAGACGTCGGTGTCGGTGCGCTCACGAAACTTCACGGTGGCCGCAACAGACGGGGTAACCGTCCATCCCACCACGCCGATTCGTCTGCTTCTGTGCAGCGAAAAATCTGCCAATCGCTCGAGAAGATTGGCGTTTTGGAGCAGACTGATAACGGGGGGAGGAGAATAAGCCAGGATGGTCAGAGAGATCTGGATCGTATCGCTACTGCCGTTGCCGAGGCAGCGAAGGAGGAGGACGATGAGGACGAAGAGGAGGACGAAGAGGAAGAGGAAGACGACGAGTAAACGATCCGACCCTCTCTCTCGCTCTAATATTTTTCTGGTTCTGTGGTGCGGCAGTCCTATGTTCTCTACGCTTTGTATCCCTCCCCGCATGCATGCATGTCCTCGCACATCATAAATTCTATGACTCCATGCCATTCAGAAATTCTGTCAATCGTCCGTCTACTGGCTTGTGCCCACATGCCCGTGGAGAACCCTGTCCCCCGGATGCCGACTTGGGACTGAGAAATCCACGCTTACACCTCTTATCTCGGTGAAGCTCAGAAGCAAGTCCTTTCTCATCAAGGATGGACCACTGCACAAGGATTCTGCTACAAACAGTGCTTGTCATGACCGACGTTCGAAAACATAAATTTCATCTCTAAGTATGCAATTAAGCGATCCCTTTCCCTCTCAGAAAGCACTCGCCCCTCTAGTAATAATAGCTAAGGAAGAATAATTTGCATCTAAACCTCGTTCTCCGAGACGTTCAGCCAGCCCAAATACCAGTAGACTCTGACTGATCACCAGGATCCCCAAGAACAAGAAATCATCAATCAGACAGACTCGATACACGACAGCAGAAAGCATAGTAAACGTCTAATGGCCACCACGGATGACCGTCGTTCAGAGCTTGTTGTCGGTGATTTCAATACCGGAATCACTGGCAGAGCCTTCTTCAGAAGTGATAGGGCGGACTTGAGCCAGACCAAAGGCGTTTTTGTAGAAAACGACAGAGCCTTCGTCTTCAACGAACTAAAAGTGGGAGTGAGTGAGGTGATTTTTAAGGAATGATAGAATAGCAGAAGCAAACCAACTTTGCATTCCTTGTAGACACGGTATACCTCACCCCAACCACCGGGTGCACCAATGTTAACGATACCTTCCTTCTCAAGCCTCTTGCGAAGAGCATAAGTTGCTTCCCAACTAGATGGGAAAATATGAGACTCGAATCACTAACGCGAAGCAAGGAACATACGCGTTGTAGTGAGGGATCTTGCTGGAGACGTGGTGCAATACGTGGGTCTCAGAGATACCGTGAGTAGCATAGGCACCGAGCCAGCCCATGAAACTGCCACATCCACCGAGCAAATTCCTATCCATGGTGGCGAGAGCACCACGGGGGAAGGTGAACTGGGGTGGACGGTAGTGGGGGAGAAGAGGATCGGTGTGCTGCAGGAAAGTGATGAGCACCAACCAATGGTTGACCCTGTGAAAGGATTAGCGAGCTTCAAGACGAGTAGGAGGGAAAACGGACCAGAGGTAAGGAACAAGGTAAGTCTTGAAGACAGTCAAGAAACCGAAGTGTTGGATCCCAGCAGCGATGGCAGCGAGCCAGATGACAATGCCAACATCAGAGATGAGTACCTGACCATAGTGGTGGGGGGCAAACATGGGCGAACTAGGCTTGAAATCTTTTCCAGTATTTAGGCCACGATTGGACACAGAAGAGAAAAACAGGACATACGGCTAGTTCCCTTGGGATATCTGAGCTGACCAGAGGCATTGCGAATGATGTATGCGGGCCAACCAGCCAACTGTTAATACATTATTAGCTGGATGTTTGCAGGGAGTCACAGTAATTAGCTCACGAGGTAGCTAGCGGCGCCGAGGGCAGCACCGATAGGGGAGTCGCCAAGGGCATCCCAGAGCTCCTCCTTGACCTTGTCGGTAACACTAGAACCTAAGAGATTCTCTCCGTTGGGGTCGAGAGCTGGGAGGCCTCGCTGAGAACGAGTTCTTGGAACAAAGACCTGATCCTGGGTCATATGGCCAGTGGAAGCATGATGCTTCGCGTGAGTGATGCGCCATGAATGGTATGGGACTCCAAGACTGTAGAAAAGGATAATTAAATCACATGCACACAATAGCGCGCCTGAATTTTTTTTTTGGGGGGAGGACTAACCCCGAATGCAATATCCAACCAACCACGTTGTTAACAGTTTTAGACTCCGAGAACGCTTGGTGCCCGCATTCGTGAGCGATGACCCAGAGCCCAGTAGCGAAGAGACCGGTAAAGAAGGAGTAGACAGCCCAAAGAGAGAATTTGGCAGCCGTCAGAGCATAAGGATTGGGCAGAAGCTCCGGGGTAATGAGGTTATCTGCGTGAGCAGTAGCCTTGTAAATAGCACCAATAATAGCGAAGTCCGTGACACTAGCGAGAGAAAACTTTCAGTATTCCGGGTTGGTAGAGGATATACGCCTGACATACACATAGTACATGGACTTGATGGCGGATCTCTTGAAGCAGTGAGCTCTAAGAAAAGACGCGAATGAGCCTCTGGGTAGGTGAAAGGGAATGAGGTTAGATAGTTACGGGATGGCATCGAGCAGATCCTTGATTGCAAGATCAGGGACCTTGAAGGTCGTCTGCTCGACGGTGGTGATCCCAGCTTTTGGGGCAGTCATAAGGGGAGGAGAAGGAGGGGAAAGGGAAGGGGAGGAACAGGGGAATGACTGTTGACAGGCTTTATAGTAATTCGACATTCTTGGGGCAGCAAATTTTTGATCGGGCCTTTCCGTCTGTTGGGGTTACCGGTGTCAAACAGGGTGGCACCATCTTCACCTTCCTTACATCTTGATGCACTCTGGGCCGTACCCTTAGAGTCCAGATCCTCCAACAATTTCAGCCCCCAATTCTATGTATCTATATCATACACGTACATTCACACAGATGCTCACATATCACAACAGTATCTACACGGTCCAAGAGTAACATTGTCTAACATTATCCTATTTCACAGAGCCTCTGTGCCAAACCTTCGAGGAATCCAAATCCATCCTGCGAATTCAAGATTAGCTTTGTTGATGAAAGATAAAATATCAACAAAGCTCACAATGGTTATACGACGCGCAGTCCCCTGGTTGGTCACAGTGGTAAACTCTTCGACCATATCCGCGAGCATCTTGTTGCTTCTCGCCCTCCTGACTTGTGCTCGTAGGCGCTGAGCCATCTCGACCCTGGCACCTTTGACTTCAGTTACTGTTCCCTCCCCCTTGGACTGTGTTCTCGCTCTTGCGTCCAGTGGAACAATGAACACGGAGGGGTCTGCCAACTGCTTGTGCAACGCGTTCAGGAAGGCCAAAGCCTCCTTCGTGAGAGTCCTTCCAGAGTTGATCTTGAGAACCCTGATGAACTGCCCTACGACACGGGATAAGGAGGTATTATCGGAAGCCCGCAGCACATCTCTTTGGAGTACTATCAGCTGTGTGGCCTTGTTCGTTGCATGGGCCCGACCATCATCGAGGTCAGAGCTAATATCAATTGATTGTTTGGAAGGCGCCTTTTCTTTCCGAACCTGGGCTTGGGCCTGCTGTATGGCATTCGCGATGTTTTTCCTATCCCCCAGAATGGGTCGATCACCAATCTCAACCTGAGCCAATCTGCGTAACAGCTGCTCCATGCTTTGTTGAGGAGCTTCAGCAGCCCGTCGTGGTGAAAGTGGTATTTGCTGGACATTGTCAGTTAGCCACGGAAAGAGCAAACGATCTATGTAGGGACTAACTTTGGTGGACGATATCGGTGGGGGCCAAACTAGTGCCTCACTGGCGGGGAACCCATTCTCCTGCGCCAAATCTCTGAACTCCTGGATCCACCGTTCATAGTCAGGTTTCTCAGTGAACCCCAGTCGTCTGGAATATCGGAGGAACTCTTCAAACTCGGAGGGGAGACCAGCACAGAGATCTTCCACAGATATTCCCTTCTTGACCCGCTTGAGCCTGTCGTGGTCATGATCTGTCTGTGGTACACCATTCCTTGTCCATGGGAGACCATTCGGTGTAAGAAGATGGATGAGCATCAGAGCGACTGCTTCAATATCGTCTCGTCTTGAGGGTACTTTACCTCTGCAATGTACGCGTACAGAGGAGAACCTGATTGAGTATCAATGACCGGCTGTGAACGCGGTTTTAGGTCAACCTACCAATAATTTCCGATAAAGTCGCGTTTGGCAGTACTGTCTGGTATGTGGGCATGGGTACGGGGGTCGATGTATCGCTTGGAGAATCCGAAATCAATCATGTAGATAGTTTTCTCGTTAGGTGGTAACCCAACGGTGCAGTTCCCTAACCTGATAGAGAAGATATATATGAGTGCGCGAGTTCCGATCAGGAGAGACCAAGAGAAGATCGATGGCTGGAACACGTACTGAATATCGCGATGGAGAATACCACGGCCGTGCATAAACTGGAGTCGATCTACCTATTGAAGAACGTCATCCATCGTGCTCCCAGTACCACATGAATTATTACTTACGACCTGCATAGCAATACAACACACGCTCCGCAGGTCCATACGATCTTGTCCGCTCTTCCTGAACAAGCTATCTAGACTTGGGCCCAGGAGGTCGATGGCGAGATAATCCCAAGGTCCGGATACACCGGCAGCCCATAGTCGTGGCATGCCGACACCACCTTGTAAGGACGGGTAAAACCCTCGCTCGTATCGATTGGTCGGACATTCGTGATCAATTGGTTGGACCTTGAGGGCAACTGTCTGATTTGTGTGAAGATGGGTAGCTTTGTAGATTGAGCCTTTGTGCAACCCATATTAGAAACTGGGATTTTAGTCGTTCAGTCGGTGTAAATACCTGAGTAACCTACACGAAACGCAGATCAGCTTTCGGAATACACGAGGCCTCACAAGCGAACATACCGGCACCGAGAGTCTCTTCCAGGGCCCAATTTGCGAGCACGGCAGGGGGTCCTTTGTTCCTGCTATCAAGACCCATACTGTAGTAGATGCTTAGAGTGCGTGGGGGTAGTTCACTGTTGTAAATGAGGTGCGTGGACGGAATTGCAGTATCGGACAGGTAGCAGCGAGGAAAGAGGAGTAAATGAACTGGCTGGTCACATGTCAAAAAACGCGCCCAATGTGATCACCTGATCGTGCTGTGGCCGACGGCCACCCAGTCCCAGGGCCATGGCATTGGTGCTTGCGCAACGCTTGCAGGTACGTTGACTTTCAACTTTCGGCCCTCCTCATCGAGCTTAGGCCGTAGTTTGGTTATAGCAGCTACAGCAATGAGTGCCTTTGCACTGGTACTGTCGTCATCTTCTTCATCCCGTTACTGCTGTTTCAGAGAGTGCAGACTTAGGCCATGACGGAGATGTCTTAATCGGTCCTTCGCATGCCTTTCGAGAGGCATCTCAGATGTACGAATATTCAAGCTCTTCCTTCAGAAAGAACAACGGCGAGTCCATGCCTTGACCAATATGTACATGTAGAATCAGACAAGGTCAACAGGCGTTGTGAGATACGTGGCAGTTGCTCTCTTGTGATACTCAATAATTTGAGGCCTCTATCTCAATCTCAATGCGTGGCATGACAGCCCTTCAACATCTCAATCAATCCCTATTTTCTAACCCAGGTTACCCCATCGGATGGGCAGCGTTCAGTGTTGGTGCCAATTATCGTGGTGGGCGCTTCATGGCGCTGATGAACTGATCACAGGAGGTGGTAGGGGAGCAGGGAATCTCTTGACTCGCAGTGAGGCCTGATGGCCTGAATCCCTGAATCTGCGGCGCGAAATCCAGAGTCTTACGGGATTCAAAGGACCGAGTGCAAAGAGCAGCAAGAGCAAGCAGGCGATCGAAGGGCCAGAAGCATAAGAAGGAAACGATTCCGGTCTATATGTATTGCGCATGTGTTGTTGATGAGTAGTATTATAATCAGAGCTGGAATGATAAAATATGTAAGATGAAGAGGGAATTCTACTGCAGTCCTGGAATTCCTGATGATGGTGGAGGTTGTGGGGTCATAGGCTGAGGCACTATTTGAAGGATCACAGCTCAGCAATAAGGGGCAGGTACGAAAGAGATGTTGCTTACGTGGAGGGAGCTGAGGCCGTGTATTTTGGGCGAACACTCTCGACATGAGAACGCCAACACCCTCGAAGACACCGAGCAGGATACCACAAGCTACTGCTGAGTTGAATGCAGAACGAGGTCCACCTAGATGACGGAAGCAGGGTGAGTAACCGGTGCTAGGTCTAAGTAAGGAACCAACTAACTTCGCGCTGCAAGGCAACCGCCAGTTAAGAAACCAGATATGATGGCATTCCAAGCATCCTCTTTTTGCCTCCAACCTTTCACAGCGCAATCGAACGAGGAGAACATCCCTCCCCACACTCCAAAGTTGCCACCAGTCACAGGTGCACGAGCTTTCATGGATGAGATAGCTCCAACAAAACGCTCTCCCTGCAAGGCTTAATGAGCTAAAGAGTACCACCAAGAACAACTAGTCTTACTCTTGGAGAATTCCGTGCACCCTTGATACCATACCAAATGCCTCCTCCGATAGCACCCATAGAGAATGCACCACCAAAATCATTAAGGATAACCCAAGGGCTCAAACAAAATTGGTGAGAAGTCCACAACAAATAGATGGCAGCCTACCATGGGTCTCTGGTATGGTCGGCGTGAGACATTAGGATTTTCAAAGGGAGTCAAATTAGCGGTAATGGGGGAGGGGACGAAGTTCAGAAACACTTGGAAGGATCAAATTTTCGTAATTCAGGGTCACATGCTCAAATTTTTATCACGTGTTGTCCATACCAATTGGAATGATGGCTGCCTTTCGCTTGTTGACCTTGAACCACAATCATCCATCTGGTCGCACCTACTATGTCATCTGCTAGCCCGCACAAGGGCGCGTCTTTCTGGGTAGAGATCCCGCCTTCCGCACTTCACCGGAATTCGAAGTCTATCTCTAGCTCTGTGCTCAAAGAGAACACGAAAGCTATGGCCCAACCTGCTAAACGAAAGCTCTCTCTGCAACACACAGACGCTACGTCTATCAAGAAACCCAAGCTATCACATCTGCCAACTAATGTTCAGTGTCTAAACTCCAATGAAGAATTTCCCAACGGCTACTTTTATTGTCATCAATGTAACAAGAGACGCGACGGATCTGGTGCGTTCAGCATCTCGGACATGCCATGTTCGGTGGCTCATGCTCATGATACCTATCCTGAAAGTGGGGATACAGTGTACCTTTAAAGATGATGTAGAGGACAGCTCAGACAGCAAATCTCGCCGTTGCTGCAACGTCAAGTTCTGCAGAACATGTCTGAAGAATAGATACGGTCAAGACATGGAAGAGATCATGAACAAAGCCCGTTCTTCTTCTGGACACGTACAGAAAGAAAACCTCGTTTTCAAGTGAGCTCCCTATGCGTCAATAGGAGGTCACGGTGCTCACATCAAACACGATCAGGTGCCCGAAATGTGAAGGTATCTGCAACTGCGCGCGATGTCGTAAATCTCAAGGTTTAGAACCTACAGGGTTGGTTACTTTGATTATATGCGCTCGTACCATGATTTGACACGACTTTGTCAACTTAGGAATCTCACATTCGTTGTCCGCCGGTCCGGTGGGGATTCTGTTGCACAAGCACTCGCGGGCAATATCAATCTCACTGGTATCGTGCCCGGCAAAGGCGCCCAGAAGCAGAACTTCCCGGTTCCAGTTTCTACTACACCTGAAGCGACGTCCAGCGCGTCTCGTAGTACAAAAGGACCCAAGGAACCGTCAAAGTCCAAGAAAAAGACTGAACAATCAGAACCTGGCCGCAAGACTCAAGTCAGAGCGAAACCGAAACCGAAGCCTCGGAAAGTGGCACCTCCATTGCATTGGAATGAGATTCCTATTTTGCTCAGTCTAGAGCAAGCTCAAGATCGCATTCAAATACGAGAGTACATGCTTCGATTCGCCTGTATCATGAAGCCACCAGTAGCAAAGTCACATCTGGATGAGCTGGAAGAGTTGGCCGGCTCATCTGGCTCTGTATCTAACGACCAACACTGCCCTGAGTGGGTTAGCGATATGTGTCTGAAGTCTGTTCTCATGGGTATTCTCGGTCTCTTTACTTCTGACGAGGACAAAACGAAGGTCTGTTATACTGCGACGCTGAGCTTGATTTGAGGCTCACTCTTTCTCAGTCTGTGAAAACTGCTCTGAGAGATATTCGTGGTGCTGGCGTCAATCTTTCGAAGATATGGTCAATTCTGTCTAACCTCCGCACTGAGGTCTCAGCAATTGAGGATAACGAAGCGCAGGATCCGCTGTTAAAACCATTCTGTGACCTCCCAGATCCACTATACCCACCTCTGAATGCGAACGTTCGTAGCACTCGAAGTGCTGCCGAAACGAGTATACCCATCGTTTCCAGTGCTCAGTTCGTACCCGTTCTCGCGTATCTGATCGAACGGAGTCTGGAGACCGACGTCATCAGAGAAGAAATTGGCGAAGGCGTACAGGAAGGCAAGGATGACTTGAAAGAGGTCAGAGAGTGCATAAAGAAAGAGAAGGACCGCTGGGATGCTCAACGCGCAGAACTGGAAGACTTCAAAGGGAAGGGCAAAGAAGTTGACACCGAAGTTTGTAGGTTAACCTTTCCTCTCGGACCCTTCTGATATTACGTTCCACAGCTCAAAGTCAAGAGGAACGAGCATAAGAAAGCGATGAGCGATCTGGAATTCGCTGGCAACCTCATGCAGTATGATTTCATTCCCAGGTTCAGCGGCTTTCTGGGTCAAGATTCAGACAAGAGAGTATACTGTGTTCTCACCCCCGGCCAAGCTGAGCGTTTGGCGGCGGTCGACTTCGTCAAGAACACACTCGCTGGTCGAAAAGAGAAGCCAAAGGGAAAGGGACGAGGGCGAGAGAAGTGGAGTGAGGAGGAGAGGGTGAAGCTCAGGGACTGGTCGTGGTTTGTTGCAGTATGGGGCAGCAAGCCAGAAGACGCGCTGCCACCTCCTTCCCGGTCGCGACCGCTAAGAGATGACGACGAATCCTCTCTGTCTGAACTAGAAGAGGACAAAAGCAGCGAAAGATGGTGGGGTTTCCATCAGCCGGGCGAGATTAGAAGACTGGGGAAGTGGGTAGCTTCCAAAGCCGGACTCGAAGATCTAGCGGAAGGGGAGACAGGGGATCAACAGGCCAAGGTGCTGGTCGACGGTCTCATGTCGTTTGCAGATCTCTTGGAGTGGAGAATCACTCGTGAAGTCAAGTTTACGGTACTTTACACATAGACACTAGAGTTACATCCGCATTCTCCGTAGCATAGTCCATGAGCTTTTCACAATTTGTATGTATGATGGTACCTGATCTCGGACAGTGGGTGCCAGGCTGTCAGCAGGGGAATAATGTGCATTGGATGTGTATCGGGTTTTCGGAGGCGCCTCAATTAATCAGTCGGCCGACAAAGCAATCAAGTCATCTAAAGAACACGGTCGCTCGACACACATCGAGAAATGGGTAGCGAGGTTTGTTGCCAGAACGTGTTTGCACTGCTCGGAGTTTATGAGATGATTTGTTTTTCTCGGGAAGTTTAGTGCACACCATCGAATGCGCCTCTGACATGAGAATGGCGTAAAGAAATGACGGGCAGGAACAGTAAGCCGGTAAAGGAGATGAACCAGCTTGTCCGACGCCCGGGAACACGACGTATATCGCAGTAGAACCCAGTACGCGATATTGCGGCTCAACACCAGGGCAAACATATTTTATCACTGAGGTAGTTTTGAGACTCAAATGTGCGAAAATACGTAGTGTGAACGAACCCTGGAGTCGGTCAACGAGATCAAGAGCAGCCAAAATTAACGCATCGGGAAATAAAGCCTGAAGATCTACAAAGGCCTGAGGACATGCTTGTAATAATGTATAAGTTATAGGCGGTGTAAAAGAGCTGTAGAACGGATTACGTTGAGAAGGAAGACGGGCAATGAGATCGTCTGCGAGGTGGAGAAACTGAGAGAAGGTCATGGACTGGCGCGCTTATCACTGAGGCTTGCGCTCATTACCTAACGAAATCTATAAAATGACTTGGTCCCTTAGGTTTTTTCTTCCTCCTGCCTCCATCTTCTTCCCACCACTACATGGTCTTTACGAAACACACAAGAGACGAGTAACACTTCTCCTCACTTCTTTTTACATGACTTGACTGATCTTTTGCCCCTAGTTACCTCAGCGATCTCATTTATAGCTTGCTCTGCCTCTGAATCCCTGGATACACTACATCATGTTCATTCATCAATCCATGTTCATTCCTCGCCTGGTTCGTTATGCAGGGCTTGCTACCCATCAGGGTTCTCCAATGGCCGTTCCTGCTGCATTGCACCTGAAGTCGGGTCAGTCCTATCTCGGTCGCTCGTTTGGTGCTCCCAAGAGTATCTTTGGCGAAACAGTCTTTACAACATCTATAACATCATGTAAGCTCAAGTTTTCGCTGCCCATCGAATTGGACACTCAAAGGAGATTTTTCTTCTCTACAGATACCGAGTCTATGACTGACCCCTCGTATCGAGGACAGATCCTCGTCTTTACTACACCGCTGATAGGCAACTACGGTGTGCCCCTGAACAAAGCTCCTCGTGACTCTCAGGATGTCGGAGTTGTCCTCGAGTCCGAAAATATCCAGTGTTCCGCCATTGTTGTTGGGGATGTGGCAGAGAGGTACTCCCACCACTCAGCTATCGAGTCCCTATCGGCATGGTGCCAACGACACGGCGTACCAGGTGTCACAGGTGTGGACACTCGTGCTATCACTCGTCTCCTTCGTGATCAAGGAACCACCCTTGGCCGTGTTGCTGTAGGGGACGACGTCTCTCAGGCTGTACCTCAGGAGCACGAGTTTTGGGACCCTTCCAAAGAGAACCTCGTTGACCAGATTTCCACCAAGGAGCCTTACGTCTTGAACCCTTCTGGCACTGTCAAAATCGCCGTCCTCGATTTCGGTGCCAAAGCCAATATCCCTCGCAGCCTTGTTCGACGTGGCGCGGCTGTCACAATCTTGCCGTGGAACTATGATTTTAACGCCGTCCGTGACCAATTCGATGGCTTATTCCTGACCAACGGTCCAGGTGATCCAAAGCATTGTTTGGAAGCTGCTCTCAAATTGCGTAAAACATTGGAGGAGTGGGATAAGCCAGTCTTTGGTATCTGTATGGGCCATCAGATTATTGGGATGGCCGCTGGGTTGAATGCGTACAGGATGACCTTCGGAAATCGTGGTCATAACCAACCTGTTCTGGCCCTTGCTTCTGCTGGCTCTATTAAGGCTGGAAGGGTATACGTTACCAGGTAAACTTCCTTGCCTCTTACACTTTTTTTTTTTTTTTTTTTTTTTTTTTTTTTGCCACTTATACTAATTGTAACTTCTAGCCAAAATCACCAATACGCCCTAAAGCTACAAGACCCGTTCCCTCAAGGCTGGGAGCCCTTCTTCATCAATTGCAATGATTCGTCCGTTGAGGGGATTAAGTCCACCGATGACTCGGGTAAGAAAGTCTGGGGGGTACAGTTCCATCCTGAAAGCTGCGGAGGACCTTTGGATACTATAGAGGTTCGTTGACGTCAGTTGGTTGCATATTTCCACGAGGCTGATAGTATCCTTCTAGATGTTCACTGATTTTGTGGATGCGTGTCGCGCTCATGTAGGGCAAAAGATCCCTAATAGCGATAAAGTTTATATGTCGCAATCGGAGGGGAAGGGGAGTGCCGTTATGGCTTGATATCCTTTTATTCTCCTCAATTTCACGAGAACTCAGAGCGCATACATGTAAAACGTAGTCGACCGTATACCTAAGGCAATTGTCCAAGTACTACCAATCTCTTTTCCCATCGATATGCCCAATTCCTTCGATTTCAGGTTGAAGACTACTTCGAACCTTAGCGGATTACATCATGTGATAGTAACAAACCCTATATTGACCCATGAGTTTCCTGGACCCGTACGATATCACCAACCCTGGGACCAGCACGCCGCCAGTGAATCCACATCCTGAGAAGTCTCTGAATGAAGAGGTCTCTCAGGTAATGGGTCAGCTTGGTAGTTGGTGGGGTGGCTTCAAGAGACAGGTGCGGATGTGACGAGATCTCATCTAACTACAGCAGCTACTCAAGAGAGGTTCTAGAGTCAAACCGCGCTAGTCACCGCTCGGAAGGACTTCTCGGACGTTGTGGTCTCTGCGCAGAAAGAACTGGGCAAGTTAACTACTGAGTCTCCTCAGACCTCTGCTCGTGGTTCCTCCGATCTGCAACAACGGTCCCAGTCGTCCCAGGACGACTCCTCCAACTCTAGCACGCCGACCACGGAGAAAGGTCCGACTACGGATGATCCACCTACGCCTTCAGCTTCTTCACCTAACAGTTTTCAGACTCTTCTGGGTCGTTTACAATCCACGATTCCACCGAACGTCGTCAGCGCTGTGCAGAACAGTCTCCCAGAATCTATACGGCATGCCGCGTCTGAGGGTGTCGACTTTGTCCAATTAAGATCTAACTTATCTTCCGAATTCCAACGAGTACAAGGCGTCACTCGTGCCCAGGCGGAAGAATACGTGCACAAGAGCGAGACCTTTCTGAAAGAGGCGGTTAAAGAGGCTCAAGAAGTGCTGAAGGACGCGGTCAAGGTTATCCCTCCCGATGTACAGGCCGGCCCCTCATCATCGTCTCCAGCTATGATCTGGGATGGTTCGGATGTTTGGATGATACCCTCTGCCCTCTCTACATCCTCTGTGGATTCTGCGACCCCGAGCAAGACTAGGGAAGGGAGTAGCTCGTCATCGGCAACAGATGCGCAGCTTGCTGTCGCTACCCGGACTGAATCGCTGTTGAACACACTCAAGCACAATCCAGAGATCATAGCACACGATCCAGAATCGGACGATGTTGTGAAGAAACTCTATCTGGATTGGTTGGAGGAGGAGAGTGGGAAGAAGGGTCAGACAGAGTCTGGATTTGATTATTGGACGGCGAAGGGTAAGGGTGCTCTTGCGCGATCTAATGACGGTCAAGCTCTACAGAGCACTCACGATCAGCTGGGTAAGTTGCCTCTGAGATCCTTTCCGTTTCTTTTACTTCGTTGACAACATCATTCAGTGCCCTCTCGCCTTTCTGAGGATATCTTCTGGAAACGCTACTTCTTCCGAGTTCACCAGATCGAGTGTGACGAAGAGAAGCGAAAGGCATTGCTCCAAGGTGGGCCTCTCTACGATGATATGATAATAGAACGTTTGACTAATCTACGAATTTCCAGGTTCGCTGGAGACAGAGGAGAACTTCACTTGGGAAGAAGAAGAGGACGAAGAGGACGAAGAGGACGAAGAGGACACCGACGAGGACGAGGAAGATGAAGATAAACCTGTCCCCGCTTCTACGAGCCAACCCAACCCCAAGACGGCACCACAAGAAGCTAGCACTCTAGTTAAACCCCAAGTGACTACCCAAACCTCTACCGCTCACACACCACCAGCAAACGCAAGTCCTCGCGCAAGCAGTGACGAAAGTTATGATGTAGTCTCGTCTACTAACAGTGCATGCGGGGACCCTAAGAAGACAGATGCTCAGGAAGAGGATGAGGATGATGAGGATGACGACGACGACGACGACGACGACGATGATGAGGATGGTTCAGAGGGTGATAGTGATTGGGAGTAGATTCCCTCACGGATGAGTTGATTGACTTGCGTTGAGTATTAGAAGATGTGTATGCCTGTATTCCTAGCACCGTTTTATTGACACGACTTTTACGATGAACCCGGGCATACATACATGTGGAATGTAGCAGTGGAGAATCTCGAGATTACTATATCGGGTATGTGACGTGACGTGATGTCTTCAATCGTGATACACGTGCATGTGACCAGACGCGTTTCATTCACTTCTCTTGCTCTGTTGCGTTACACCAGAATCTTCAATTTGAGCGCCCAGTACTGTGGTGTCATTCAGGCCTTACCTACTCAGCCAAGAAGGGGCACATACACCTATGACACGATGGACGGGATGATCCAATGGCAGTCCTCACAGAATCCAGCGGACCCTATCGTCTATCGCAAGCAGCAAGCAGCTTCCAAGCGCTTCGAATCTGCCCCTGACAATCGTAAGCCATGATTCTCTACGTTGGTTCAGGCCACGATTGACGTCGAAGCTTGGTTGGTTTTTAGTGGAACTGACGTCTTCTCCACCTGCGTCGAGTCCTCTCCCCAGTACTTCCTGGCTGCCTTCAGCGTCTACCATCCAAGCTCTGACCCGCCCGCGGCCTAGCCTACAATCATTGACTCATATACCGTCCTGGTCTGGTCTTCCACAAGGAACTCCAGGGACTTCTGGAGACGCTTCGTTAAGGCTACCGAGCTCATCGACCCGCTCTATCAACCGTGCAAATGCCTCGAGAGCTGGTGTCCGCAAGAACACCTCTCATCCTGTCAACGGTCATCGCTTGAACTCTCATAATGCGGCGAGCCCACGAAGCAGGCTTCCTGGTACCGCTTCACTGTTCAGAACACCACCTACGAAGCGTCCTATCAGAAAACCAAGTGGGCTCGTATCCATGTCTCTACCAGGCTTGCCGATGCCAGATCAGCTCATGGACACGCCTTTTAAGGACGAGATCAGCTCACATGAACTGAAAGCTGACGAAGGGCTTAACGGTGGGCGCAAACATGCATTTGTGCTCGATGTGCCTTCTTCATTCAAGCAAAATGATAATGTGCCACATCCAAAAGCTCGTCCTTACGGCAGAGAGAATAGTCCGCAACGCATGCAGATTGAGCACGATGATGACGGCATGGCTGTGGATTCTCCTGTACGCTCGTCCCCACTAAACAAGGCAGCCTCGACGGCTTCACCTCGCAAGCGTCATCCTCCCCTTTTTACTTCTTCCACTTCTCGTACCCAGAGCTCTGGGACACATTCAGGCCCTTCAGACTGTTTGCAGAAGCAATCTTATCCAAGTCAGGGTCCGGCTTCGTCCCAAAGCACACGCCCCCCTGTCCTAGGAATGCGCAGGAGCAATTTTACGCCATATACTTCCAGGGCAGTCAGTTCACCTACGAACGTCACATCTTCCGCAGGTTCCAGTCGTTCCACAGGCAGTGGCCAGTCGAGCTGCTCGTCCTCGCGATCTTCTTCCTTATCAACGTTGACTTCGCTGTCTTCATCGCAGAGAACTGTAAAGACGAATTCTTCCCTCGCCTCCACCTCCAACCCTACACAAAAGCCACCACGCACACCCCGGAAATCAGCGTCACAAATTGTATTTGTGGCGGACCCTCTCTCCCCATCTTCAAGGAGGAAGACATGCTCTCCTCCCGGCTCGCCCTCGAAGAGGCAGAGACGTCAGACTACATCGTTCACCGGGGGCGCATCTAGTAGCGACCGCAGACCGCTTCCCATGTCTCCGACTTCTACCGTTCGATTTCCAGCACGTAGTATATATGCTGATGCTGTTGCTCCTGTGGCAAAGGCTAAATCTACTATAAGTGGTCCAATAGCTGCTCCTACACGTAAAGCGGTTCCTTCTCGTGCATCAGCAGGGCGTAATGGGGGTCCTTCCCTTCGTAATGTTACAGTGCCTAACCCGGCTGCCGCTGAAAATGTTATATCAGGCAAGGACCCAGATTCAGACGATGTTGATTTATCTTTTTCCTATGATCCAGATCAACTCGAAGCGATTCTCCAACAGCTCGATGATTAGATCGTTCATTTCGAATCTCGCCTTACCTTATCTCTGCACTTTGGTATTTACTCTGACGCGTGGTTAACTCCTTTGATATCCGTACGGTAGCTTTTTGTATCATAACAGTCTTCATTATCATCACACGTACACTTCTACTCTACCTTTCGTAATTGTATTCTAGAGTTACTGAAATTCAGGGACTGTGGATAAATTGACCTCTTCGACTGACGCCTGAAGGAGATATGGTACTCATGACTCTGCATTGTGCTTGAATTTATGTTCAGGAACCTGTAGGACTTTTCCAGTCGGAGCGTTCATGAACCGAATTCTAAGTGGCTGTCGAGTTCGAACTACTGGCGTCTCCCATAACAGACCCGTCGAGTTTTTTCACTGACAGGTTATGGTACTTATTTCTGTACCGGCGCCTATAGTGGATGTTTTCAATTGCTTATATCCTTTGACGTGTCCCACTGTCCACTCTGCTTCCATCACTGCAGTCCCGTTCAATCCTGCAGGTCTTCCTTCTCCTCATCGTTCAGCAGCAGCGATGCCACCATTCCTTCTCTCACGAAGAAGGAGCCTTGCAGGCTACTCTCGAGCCTTCGTTGTCAACATGGCCCGACTTCTTTGGATCATCCTCATCGTCCTACGTGAAATCGGCTCTTTCTTCTGGAGTTTATCAACTTGTTCCTGGCCAGACTCAAGACTGGTACGTCCC
This sequence comes from Agaricales sp. HM26-F1, assembly GCA_002718315.1. Lineage (NCBI taxonomy): Eukaryota > Fungi > Basidiomycota > Agaricomycetes > Agaricales > Agaricales sp. HM26-F1. The sequence continues at coordinate 852,356 of NIBX01000158.1, forward strand.
CTCGACAACGAACTTCGATGACCCCCTGTCGCCGAGTTGGATGATGGATTGCTTTCACAGGCAGCTGCAGGAGAAGAACCCGTTCATGTTCTGTTGGTGGCCGACTCCCAAGCGCGTCTGGAGCCTTTCGGGTCTGGTCCACTCGGCCTGACGCTGTACGATTCATTCCTCCGGAGGGCCTGGCATGTTGCTATGAGGCTGAAGCCACACATTGTGATATTTCTCGGCGATATGATGTCCCCAGGGGTCACCATCGCGAGAAACAAGTACGTGTAGATCTTTGGACGTCATCGAAGAAGCCGTTTGCCGATGAATGCGTGTTTTCTAGTTATGACAAGTATGCTTCCAAGCACAAAGAACTTTTCTCAACGACTGTAGCTTCTTTCTATCTCCCAGGAAACAATGATGTTGGGTACGTTCGACTCGAGCCATGAACATTGCGGCCTTGAGGTCAACTGAGCAACATGCTTATCCAGGTTAGGGCAATCCTCCACGCAGCTCAAGTACCTCAGGAAAGGTTACTCTCGCTCATTTGGTCCTTTCAATCAGAGAATCTCCGTAAAGAACCATACCCTTATTTTGCTGGATTCGCCTGGCATCGTTGGAGAAGATTATGCCCGAACAGCCAAGGGTGTAGAGTTTTCAAAGTGGAAACCTCTATCTAGTGGCCCCGTTGAGTTTGTGACCGAACTAACGAAAGGTGTGCTGGCCAGTACTGCCCACTTTGGCCCAGATACTGATTCCCGTTAGAGCCTTTGGATGAACCAACAATCCTGTTCAGTCATATCCCCTTCTTCCGGCCTGATTCTGCGAGTTGTGGCCCTTTGAGAGAGAGAGGAGGGATCAGGCGAGGTGTTGGAGCTGGTTACCAAAACACCTTAGGGAAGCAGACGACATCCCATCTGCTAAACGTGCTCAGGCCAAGTGCTGTATTCAGGTAAATATGGTTGCCCTTTTGATAACACTTGAATTAACTCCGATCTTGTAGTGCTGATAATCGGGATTATTGTGAGTATGATCACCATACGGCCCACAGGTCGGAGGTTAGAACAGTAAGAGAAGTGACTGTCAAATCTTTCTCCCAAGCTCGACATATCAGAAACCCTGGGTTCCAGCTTCTATCTCTAACGACTCCCTTGGAGCTCGTCCCTTCGTCTGAACAGCGCAGCTTCGTGGATCGGCCCTGTACGTTGCCCGATATTAGCATGTCATATACCACGATATATTGGCCGTTGGCTATAGCTACCCTCCTCATGCTCTTCTATATCAACACCCTCAGAGCCCGTCGGTCGCGCTTCACCGCACCGTCTCTACCTCCGTCACCCCAGCCTCGGTCCAAAAGCCCTTTGCATTCGCCACTGTTGCAACCACAGCCAGATTCCGCGATCTGGTCACCTTACACTCCGATCACTACCAGCCCCAAGAGCTCGTTTCCTGCTACGTTAAGGACACCATATGTCCATCCGTCGTCTACTCCCACCCTCCAGGCCTTTGCTCGTCCAACCACCCCAAGGGGATCTCCGTTGCTCGCTCCTTTGAGGTTTCCCGCAGATGACGAGGACCTGTCCATTTATCCAGTCCAGTACGCAAATCACGATCTTGACGGGAGCTTCCACGAAGACGGAGAACACGAAGGGGGTCCTCCTACTCTCTTTCTACAGTCCCCGCCTCCGTATTCTCTTTCTAAGCGGAAGCCTGGTTTGTCATGGACGTTCACTTTCCGCGGTCGTCGTCGATGGATGCGGATCCCTTTACCTCGCTTCTCCTGGCGGGAATGCAAAGATTTGCTGCGAGACTTGATTTCTGGCTCTGGAAACATATTGAGGTCCACCGTCTCGGCCACTCTCGTGGACTCGCTCGCAGTGGTTTGGCCAGCGCTCTTATGCTGGTTCATGATTGTCTGTTGGCTTTTCTAGTTACCCAAATGGTTTAAGCACCCTGTCCCCGCGAAGCATCTGTAGTTCTTTCACCATCACAGCATTATCTCTATTTATTGGACAATAGACTTTCGTTACATCAGAACGCGTGTCGACTAGAGTAGAGATGAATCCTCTAAGATATCGATAAATTGTGCTGGGAACAAAGAAATGCTTCAGGGCGCTGTTTGTCACCAAGTGTCCGCGTTGATTTTGAATCTCCGAAGGATACGACAAACTGAGAGCCTCTCGCAACCAGAGATTCCTCAACTAAGGTTGTTCCTAACATATTCGGCACTTGCAAATCAATCTGTTTTGGGACTACGGGTCCCGTCGTCGCTCAAACGCTCAATTTGTGGTGCCTGGGTGAGGGCAAAGCTGAAGAGGCCGAGAGCTGGAGAGGCCATCAGTAACTATGGGAGTGACAGAAATAGCCTAGAATCACGAACCCAAACCAGTGAATTTCTCGAAGGGGGAATGGAAGTAGACACCAGTAGTGTATATGGAGAGCATCCAGATCGAGATTAAGGAAACAGCCGCGACTTTGGCGACGCTACGAGGAATTATACTCCTGGTTTCTCCGAGCCAGTTCCGCGACAGAAGCTGATCGGCCAAAAAGAGTACGGAGAGCGTCAAAAGGAAGATATGACCAGAAACATCATGTCCTCTCCGTAGGCGGGGTCGAGCGCCAGACCAGTTGGATGGGAGAGAAGTCGACGCGTCGAAGATATGGGGATGCGTCGCTGGTGAGACCAACGTCTTGGAGTTGCAGTACTCCACCGGTAGAGTGATATGTGAACCTATACTTGGAACGAACAGGATGCACTCGCCACCGGTGGCCACGATGAGACGTTCGAGCACAGGTGGACCGAAAAACCAGTTGGCGAAGATCATCCACGAGGCAGTTGCAACGACCCATTTGAACAATCTCTCCCGAGTCCGCGTCGCTGGACTTGAGAGAAGCAGTGCACAAAACACGGCAGAAGTCCATCCCCAAGCTTGCTTGATAAAGTAGACATTGAGTATGTTTGATTTACTGGCGAAGTAGTGGGATTGGTGGAGTGGATGTGGAAGATGGGTTAGGAGGGGATCTGAGGTATCTAGATAAGTGTTGTAAAGAACAGAATAGAGGGTCCCGAGTGATAAAGTAGCGACAGTCGCCAGGAAAGCAGCGAACCTTGGGTCCATCATCAGCGCTGGAGGTGAGAGAGGAGTTGACGTTGGTGGCTTAGTCAGTAGATTCATAACTCTCCAATCAATGTCCTTCTCCTACATCGACGCCGTCAATCCAAATCTTGTATGTTCATCTCCATCTCGTCTTGACGGCGTGCTGACCGTCTAGAAAGATATGCTGTATATGCCAGTAAATATCTGGTCTAGTCACTCGTCTCTGTCCCACTTAACTGAAAATCCAATCCAAGTGCCCCCTTCATCGAGCCAGTGACTTCTCGGACTTGCACACATACTTTCTGCAAGGCTTGTATCTCTCGTGCGCTCACGCATTCATCGAACTGTCCTATCGACAGGATATCTCTCTGTGTCGACGATCTGGCTCCCGCCGGACCTATCATACGATCAGTAAGTCTAGTTATCCACCTGGATGACTACCAGATTCCTCCTGACGCCTTTCTCTATCTATAGCTAGTGGATGAGTTGCTTGTCCAGTGTACTAACGTCTCGCAAGGGTGCGACTTCACTTGCCAAAGACAGTTGCTAGTGTCACATATCAAGGACTCTTGCCCTTTTGTTCATATTCCGTGTCCAGATCCCAACTGCAGCGAAACTTTACTTCGCAAGGATCGCAGCGAGGAACCTGGAACTTGTATCCATGCCAACATGGTATGTGAAGGATGTTCAGCTTCAATTAGAATCAGCCTATCATCCGTAAGAGACAGACTTTACCGATATTGTACTCGTCTCCATAAGCTTAATCTGCACCCCAGATGCACTGTCTCGAATGTCCCAGTCAACAGACTACATGTCCCGACTGCGAGTCTCCTATGAAGCGCGCAGAACTGGCTCAGCATTCACAAGATTGCCCGGAACATGTCATCAGATGCCACCATTCCTTGAACGGGTGTCCTTGGAAGGGCGTTAGATCTTTGGTTTCAAGGCACCTCCAGACCTGTAGCTATGAGCACATTCGCGGGTTCTTATCTGTCCACGATCAACAACTGTGTGCTCTTAGGGAAGAGAATCTAATCCTGAAGAACAGAGTCGAAGCTTTAGAAGGTTTGGTCCAGAGTTTTCAGAAAGAGATGCAAGCAGTTAGGTCAACTTTAGGACCCTGGATGCTCTCGGCCGAAAATCCCAATGGGCAATCCACCCCAAGGCTGAATACTTCCCTTGATGCTCTACCCGCTAGATCGATGACCTCATCCTATGGAAGGCATTCCTCCTATGGTCCCTCACATGCGGGTTTTCGGATGGACTCCGATATTCTCTCTCCCGTGAGCGCGATAAGCACAAATCAGGATATATTAGCCTCGTATTTCCCTCCAGAATCACAGCAAAATAATGAACATGTACCAACAGAGCGTCGTCGAACTCCTACTCTTCAGATTCCCCGCCCACAGCCAAACCGGCCGACTCACAGGCCCTCTCTCAGCCTGACTACCCCAATTGAATCTCCTCCTTTCCTCTACCCAAATGTCGAGAGTTATCAGTATTCCACCGCAGCCCGCTTTGGCCAAGCGCCTCCAGTCCCTCCCCTCGCTCTCCAAGGAACGCTTGAAGATTCTCTGAACGGCCTTCGAGATAATATTGTGGCACTTTCAGCCACAGTGGATAACATTGCAAAGAGCACAGAGGTGGCTCTCACCTCCGAAACCTTCCGACTGAATGAAGATGTGATGTCCTTGCGATCCAGTGTACATGGCCTTCGCATGCAGGTGAGCGTCATCTGATGTTCAGGAACACCGTCTTCTGTGATGCTGAGTCCGTTTTGATTTTCGCTCGTTCACCTCTTTCTCCAATTGTAGGTTCACGGTATCATGGTGGATCGCCATGCCCAGGCTTCTACATCGGAACTTGGGGTAGGAGGATTTGGATGGCTGGGATCCAGTAGTGTACCTTCGCGTTTCTACAATGGAGGTGTCACTAGCCCAGGTGGTATTGCACCACCCCACGGTCCCCATCCCAGTTTCCCAACGACGACCAAGCTTTAGCTCCAGCAAAGCATCAGATAAACGCCTCCATCTTGCACTGGAGAATCGCCGTGCCGCGATGCTCGCATCCTATTTTCTGACACTAAGGTCAGCAGCCATCGATCTCAATAGTCCTCCGTGCCACAATCAGAAAGTTATTCAACGTGTTCTTCTTTTTCCAAGCCACGTTGGTTCGCCCATACGCAAATGTTTTCCATCCTTCCCTGGATTCGACCACTTCCCCACCGTCGGCGATGTCATCGTAATCTGGATCGAATTGAACGCCGTTGGAAAGTTCCCCCATGTGCCCTCGTCCTGGAAGAGCAGGTTACTCGCTATTGACATATCTAGCCCTCCATCCTAGAAATGTCCGGTACCCCATTCGCTCCTAATTCTACTGTACCATCGTTGTACCCAATTCCCTAACGTAACACCTCTCGTCCAGGTGTCGTAAAACACGATAAAGTGTTTGCATGGCTCGCCCCGAGTCGGAGAAGAAGAATACACATAACACACCGCGGATATCCGTTTCAGAGCTAGCATCCTGTTTTCAGTCCTCCGGATTTTCGCGCTATCCCACAAGGAGACACGAACATTACTAACGGGTGGAGCAGGTACGATACAAATCTATAAACGATCCTATATTTTTTATTCTCCTTTTCCTTGGTTCTGAGGCGGACATCTCGGACCTATCATGTTTTACTGGAGTACATATGTGCACACATGTATCCCACTGGATGCCGGCATCTATCTTTTGTTATGACGGCTTTGCCGTGGTTTCAGTAATTTACTACTATCGCTTCATTATGAATGCATGCTGAACAAATTCTGAATACTGCTGAACGTCAATCACTGCTAGCGACGCAAGGGAATCTCGAGGTTACGGTATACGCTGGTATATGTTGCATCATACAGTATTCGATAGACAATGTATTCCGACAGTATTAGCCCAAAAAACATCATGACAAGTTCCTGACTGGGCCAAAACGGTGAGAGCGACGCCGAGATCCAGAGATCGTCCAGAGAACTCGACAGAAAAGTTGCCGGTGGGATGAAACGCCTTCGAGAATAGGACTTACACGAAGGATCCCTGCTTCTTCGCTTCTTATTTTTCCATCGGAATGAGAGGGTTATTCTGATGGGTACAGATATTACGGTAGTGGTACATGGGACTAGCTTTTGGGGATTCGTAAGGTAAACGAAGACGCAACAAAGTAAAACGATAATGTAAGTCACAAAAATGAGTGTGCAAGAGACATTGAGTGATTGAGAGCGAAAAGAGAGGATGGAAAGCGGTCTGTGCCAAAGATCAACAAGCAGACTACAACATTTGAGAGGAAAAAAACACATAACAAGTGAGAGATCGAATGACGGTGGCAGAAAGAAAGAAAGGGAGATGGTTTCGAGGGGAGGTCATGCCATAGAGGAAGACTAGATGCGGATGATTAGGCGGGTAGATAAGGTAAAATGGACGAAGATGAGCCGTTGCAGGATTGTGTGGCTAGAAAGGGAAAATTGAAAGTTACAATAGGTATAAGATAGACGAATAATAAAAAAAAGAAAAGAAAAAAGAAGGGAACGCTTTGCATCTCCCGCAACCGAGTGCCGAAGACTGTGGAGGGAGGTTAGTACAGATGGGGAGGTAATAAAAAGGTTCCACAACCTGGTCAACAGAGCTACGGGAAAAGAATAATAGGGAGTAGAGCATGATAAGGTAGAGTAGACGGAGAGAGATGGCAGGGAAAGCAGATAGATCTTAACAAGACCCTCGCGAGAGCAAGAAAGCAGACACTATGAACAAGCGCATTAATGAACGATTACCGAGTGCGAAAAGCAGCCTGAGCGTCGTAAAATTCTTATGGGAGAATCGAAAAAGACTCCACTGAAGAAGTCAAGGAGGAAGACGAATGGTCGGAACTGGAGCCATACGGTGTCGATACCTTCATGTCTAGAAGCGCTGACAGGGGCTGCCCGTCTTTTGTTCCGCTATCGTGAAAGAAAGGAGGCACTTCTGTGGGGCCGTAAGAGGTCTGGTGGTGCTGGAATGGGATAGTTTCAAGGGAATAGACATGTTGAGGGTGATAGGAAACCCCCCCTCGATGGCCAATAGAGTACGGTGCAGATCCAGGATGCAATTCCGGGGGTGAGGCGTGGTTTTGCGTGGCCATTGAATAGCCCGAGGGAAAGAGGGAGGTAGAATTAGGCTCAGAAGCGGAAGATCCATTGACGATACTGCTATCAACTTCGGACTAGAGTTTGGAGTCAGCTAAGAGTTAGGTGTTTCAGAAGACAAGACCAAAATAGTTCACCATCGGTGGCACACTACTGAGAGCGTACGTTAACTCGCTCGATTGTCCGGTCTGAAAATTGGCAACTTGCCCTTCATGAGAAGGGGGACTTCCGCTAGGAGATACCGTAGGAGAGGGAGTGGGAAAGTGAGTCACTCCCTCTTGACCCTGCTGTGCGTGGACAAGGTAGTCCTGCTCCCGGTTAACGTCTAGTTCGCCCATCATATTGTACAATCCGGATGACGCTCTTTTCGTGAATTCTTCGTTAGAGCGAGTAACCAAAGTTCGGAGTGAATGACGACACTTACTCAGATCCTCTACGTGACGGGTTGCATTCTGGGTAGCTACCAACATCCGAATAGCAAGCGCTGGTCCCGGTTTCACTGGTCGCAATCGAAGTGATGGACCCGAAACGGGCATAGTGGTAGGGGGCCACTGACTCCTCCTCGAGATCATAGCCATTCCCATGAGAGTTGCACAAGGGATCGACATGCTCCTCGATAGGTGCGTTAGGTGGCGTAGTGCTTGGATTACCGAACGAGAAATTCGGAGTAGGTAGAGGTCCAGGTAACGAACGTAACCGCGTGGGGCGAGCAGAACCCGAGTACAGGTTGTTGTCTGGAAGGCTTGCTGAGGGATGGTATGGAGATAAGGGGGACGGGGAGGGAGAGGTGGAAGAACCGAGCACGTCGACAGAGAACCTTCGACTGTCATGAGGCATAGTAGCTCCACGACAGAGTTGTGGGCGACCACCATAGAAGGGGTAGCCACGCTGGTTGTGACGAGAGATGGAAAGAACGTTGTTGGAAGCGGGGGTGTTTCTCAGTCTGGCCACGTCCGCGTATGGGTTGCTTCTTAGCCGTCCGAGACTATCGTCGACCGACAGCCTTCTGTAGTTATGATCGATGTGATCGAGGAGAGGTGGGCTGTTCTCTTGGGAAGCGTATTCGGTATGCATGAGAGCACTAACAGGGAGCGAACCGCGACGAGATGCGCAGGGGTCGGAATTATGTCTCGGGGTGCTGTACATCTCCAATGGCCAAGCTGATGGAGCACTCGATAAAGAGGATTCGACCGCCGACGTTGATATGTTAGATGCCAGCTCTGTTTGTGCCGCAGCAGAAATTTCAGAATGTAGTGGAGAAGAGGGCGAAGAAGGTGAAGAAGAATTCTTGGCGGTGAGTGGTGAGGACGACAACTCGCCAGACGCAGCAGCGGATGCTTTCTGAGCCTTGTTCTTCTCTTTTGCCCGTCTAACGCGTCGATGGTCAACAAATGAACAATGCGCTGAACAAAGAGCTGCGGTACTCACCGATTCTGGAACCAAACCTGTGATAAGGGTATCGGAGGTAAGTCAAAGGCGATACACACGAGAACAGCAAGGAGAAAACAGCTCGTACTTGGACGCCTCTCGCGGTCATATTGAGCTGCTGAGAGAGCTCTTTACGCAACACTGCGTTGGGTTTGGTGTCTGTTTTGAAGACGCCTTCGAGGACCTTGAGCTGTGCCGCGGATGTTCTCTTGCGATGCTTTACCTCGTTGGGAACGTAGGGGTAAAAAGCACGAAAGTCCTGGGCACTTGAATCCATTTGCGGGTGATGAAATGGATGATGGTGGGAATAGGACTGGTAGGGATAAGGAGAGTGGGAGGATGAGTGGGGAGGGAGTGGAGGGATCATGGTGGGATTAAGAGGAGAAAGAAAGGAACATGGACGAGGCGAAAAGAACGGGGATAAATGGATACCCATTCACTGCTACTTTCCCACATTCAAAGGGCAGATCCTGCTCTTTTGCAAATACTTCCGCCCCGTTGCCAGGTACTCAACATCCCTTCAGAATCTTGAATCTATCCTATCTTACTACTGTACACATATCCAACTTATCGCAATATCTATAGTCATAATCCTATTCCGTATTCATGGTCCATAAACTTCATCATCGTCTCCTCCGTCACACCAAAACCCTCGTCCAAAGCATTCAGGCGGCCCATTTCCCAATGGCGATGCAGCGAACCGCTCGTCAGCATCCGTCGATTCTTGGAAAACGCGCTCCATCGCGTCTCGAGTCCGACACACCATCGGATGCGCGCAGACAGAATCAACAGTGACCCGGTCTGCGGGGTCAGTCCGCATCATACTCGAAACAAGTGTGAACAGCTCTGGACTGCCTTGCCAGTCCGTCACACTGAAATCTTCTTCTCTGAGCCGATGCCAAGATTGACCTCTGTAGGATGCATCAAATTAGACCATGTAAGGAAAACCTTGATGGGTGTGGTCACACTCACTCTCCAGGGACCTGAATGTTGGTGGAGGCTTCGAGTATAATCATGCCGAGGCTAAAACGAGGAAAAATAGGACGGAAATGCGTCAGTACGACATGAAAGTTGGCCAATCCCAAAGGCCGCTCGTGATAGGCTAGCCACAATTACCTGAAAATATCCGCTGCCATGCCGTATCTCCCTTGGAGGACCTCCGGAGCCATGTATAGTTTGTCCCCTTCGCGCTCGAAACTGCTGTTGGTGTTGTCATCAACACTAGAGGTGGTAGATCGCCTAGGCCACAGCGATGCCATCCCAAAATCGCCGATCTTGAATCTTCCCTCCAACGTAAGAAATATGTTCGCGGGTTTCAAGTCCAGATGGATGACTCCTGCATGGTGTATGAATTGTAGACCCTGACAGCGACATACGTTAGCAGACAGAAAACATGAGGTACTCAACGCAAAGGCTGGATGTGATAGCAACGAGATCGGGCTTACACTGCTTAGGTCCACGATAGACTTCCATATACGAGGTTCGCCAAGTTTAGGCAGTTGTTCGCCATATGTCCAGAGGAAAAAAGACAAGTTGCCTTTTTCACAAAGCTCAGTTTGGATAAACAGAAAATCTCCTTCTTCCCAACTATCCAGATACCCTAGGACGTTTGGGTGACGCTGGCTTCCGCAGACCCGTTGCGCAGTGATCGACAGATGCTGCAGAATCTCGACCTCTTCACGAAGGCGTAACCTGTTGTGGGAAAAGGAGAATCAATGAGCATCTTGTATCTCGAATGTCATGCCAACAGACGAAGAGAAAACGAGAGGAGAACATGTTGGGCGTCCTAGTAAATTCAGACGGTGAGGAGCAATTACTCTCGAGCCCACGATCTCTTCAGATGCTGAGAAGTCTCTTTTGCACCCGTACACAACAAATTGAGCGATGGTACAGATGATGATATCTGGTGCACAAAACACAAGTATACCGACATCAATTCTGCGTGCCACTTGTCTCTTTAGAATTGCATCCGGTAGAATATGTCGAAAGGGCCGACGAGAGAAGCACCAGAAAGCAATGAATCAAAGAGAAGAGTTGTGGAGGAAACTCTCACCGATGTCGAGGCCCTTCGAACCTCTTAGACTTCTTCATTGCCGAGACCTCACCAGCGTCACCAGCGTCTCGTCGGCGGACCCTGAATGCGCAACCAAACTGGCCAGACCCGAGGCCCTCCAGTCGAATGAAATCGCGGTCAAAGCGTCCAGACTTGGGCTCTTGACTGCCATAGGGCACCTGATGACTAGGTGTCAATGGTGTACCTCGATGGCCGGCATTGGAATGTTGCCCTCGATGAGTGGTTGGCGAGTTGAGTGTAGCAATAGAACTAGTGGATGAACTAGATGCAGAACGCGCAGACGGTGAACAATGTCGTTCCAAGATCCCGGCTTTCTTCACAAGCGGTGAAATGCGAAGGTCTGCAGACCAAGAACGCCCCGAGTCAGCTTCATTTCCGAGGAGACGTTGGAGGGGGACTATACCTTTTCTGTGAGGCCGTGTAGGAGTTCCCACAGAGGAGTCGCTTTCTGCAGAAAACATTCCAGAACTGTTTCTGCGGAGAAGTGACCGGAATTTAGGTATAGGGGGAGCAGACATCTTGGATTGATTGGAGGACGGTCGTCCCAATCCAAGACCCAGATATCTACCGTCACGCCCGCCTGCCAAGCTAGGACTATCTTCGCCTTGGTCTCCTGAATCTGAACCGTCCTCATCATCCGGGCAGCTGCCGACCTGCTTGCCTATAGCGAGGGGGAAAGCAGCAGGGAGACTCTTTCTTGGGACTTTGCCCGGTTTACTTTTGCCAGGTGGTTCTACGCCAAAGTTCAGGCCGACCTTGGTGGCAACAGCACTCTGCCATGGACGAGAGCCTACGGGAACCTTCTTGGCTTTCTTGACCGGCGTATCAGGGACGTGTTTTCTACCGGGATCGCTGAAAGTAGCTTTCCCCCCCTCTTCTAGTACTTTCTTGATGAGCAGGTCCTGCTCATCAACAAACTCGGGGTGCTTTTTGAAGCTTGTGCGAGAGGCTTGCACTGGCATGTCCACGTCCATGGCGTTGTCACCAGCTACATGAATAGGCCAGCCCGAGTACCCGTCAGGCTCGAGGCCTGGTGTAACAAGAGCAGCAGCGTCCTCCGCATCCGAAGACACGGTGTTGACGCTGGTTGAAGCACGAGGCATGACATTGGGATACCGGAAGCTAGATCGAGAAGGGAGCGAACCTCCCAAGCGTAGCATATCATCGTCATCGCTCATAGCAATGCCAGAGTCCCGGTGTTTGTACTTTTTCGGAAGGAGCGTCGGTACAGCACTCATCCAGGATTTCCTCGGAGAGGGGCTAACTTCGGTGAGCTTGATCGAAATTTGGGAAACATCATGGTGGCTGATACCGGGAATACTGGTGGAAGAGAAGGAGGACTCGCTGAAGAATTCGTCTTCGTCATCATCTGGGTTCCCATGGAGGGACCGCAGAACTCGGCTCTCTGGTGCGGGGGCATTTGTGAAGGGTGATGAATCAGGCGAACGTGAGGGTGAACGCATCGCCCAGCCACTGCCAGTGAAGCGGGAGCTGTCGGGAGCTCCAAAACCTCCAAAGGTACCGTCTCCCCCGTAGCTATGGCGGGTGGACATGTCGGGGCGAGGAGAGATCCCAGGCCCTCCAAACAAGAGGGTAGCCGAGCTCTCTAGGCGAGCCAATGGAGCTCGCTTTGTGATACTAGGCCGATGAGGTGATTGTGACCTGAGAACCGTGTAAGAAGCAGAGGAGTTCAGGCCTGAAACACGCCGTCGAGGGTGTGGCGACTCGGATAGAGGGGATGGCGGAGTGTCTCTTGAGAGGGATGGAAAGGCTAAACTGTTGTTGTTCGACTGCCATTTGTTCATGTCAGGATCATTCGGCCGTACAACTCAAGAAAAATCGTGCTGACCTTGCATGCTGCTAGACTGTCCAACAGTTCAAGGGAGACCGGCCTCGATCTAGCCCGCCTCTTGTTGATGTGACCTCCGGGAGAAACGTCTTCCGCCACCTCATCGCCATGAACAAGCTGTTTTGCTTTATTCTTCGCGAGATGGCGACCCAGCTTTCTGCTCAGACTGGAATTACGCCTCGGTTTGAAGAGAGGATCATCGTTAAAAACATTGCCGTCTTGATCGCGACCAGCAAGATCTTCTGTGAGGCATAGCTGAGTCATGGTAGCTGTCTGGTTCTGGAGACGAGAATCTGTTTCCGCTCTCGATTGTGGGCCACCTTGCTTGAGACGACGATTAGGTAGGGGCGCTAGTCGATGAAGATGAAACGGGGTAGGGTCGCTGAGTTCATTGCTGGGTGAGAAAACATTGTTGTTGCGATTGTGGCTAGTTGTTGGGGTAGTAGATTGGATCCGAAGCGGTGTGAGAGAATGCTGTCGGAGGGGTGTAGAACTTCTGTTTGCAGATTTCCTCTTCGTTCCACCTGTTTTCGATGAGCGGGCGGAGGGAGAAGGTGGTTGTAGAACTGTTTCAGTGGAGGTTAGACTGTCGCTGAGAAAGTAGCTGGAGCCGCGACTGGTGTGGCTGTAGTCCTCGTTGTCGTTTGAATCGTCAAAAGACGATCTCTTTACTGGGGTACGTAGTGCACGGGCGGTTGTGAAGGATTTGGGGAAGAGTGGTGCGAATGAGGGCGTTGGAGACTCTGCAAAGTCCGGAGAATCGTCTGGTTGTGAGGATTTGAAAGGGGAGTTGAGGGTGAAGACGTTTGAATCCTGAGGACCCAGGGTGCTGTCTGCTAGATAAGGGATATTGCGAGAAGGAGAGTCTGGATGTTGGCGTGGCGGAGTGGGATGGCGGGCGCAAGAGCGCATATTAGTAGTGGGAGTTTCGAACAAACGACACAAGTCCACGACCAATTTCACTCAACAACCCCACGTGATCGTATCAGCTTCCGACCTTCGTCCACCATCACTATAGTATGGACATCTCGTTCGTTTCTCTCTTTATATTTTCTTCCTCAAGTCCAGCCCAGTAATCAGTGCACTTCAGCTCAGTTCTACAGGGAGGCTACCAGCACCCGTTGTCTCGATCATGGCAATCCAGGCGCTCTCTCACAAAATCAATGCTCATGTACCCAATCTTCGTCACCGACGAACCCGATGCTCGGGTTGAGATCTCCTCTCTTCCAGGACAGTGTCGATGGGGTCTGAACAGGCTAAAAGAATTTCTTGAACCCCTAGTCGCCAAAGGACTGACTAGTGTCCTACTGTTTGGCGTCCCAGTTGTGTCCAAGAAGGCTAGTTCCTTTATCTAGCCATCTGGCAGCGCGCTCATCATCGCCGCAGGACATCCGCGCCAGTCTGGCTGACGACCCAACAAGCACAGTTGTACCAGCCATCAAGCTTTTACGCCAGCATTTCCCGAACCTTTTCATCGCCGCAGACGTCTGTCTTTGCGAGTACACATCCCACGGACACTGCGGCGTTTTTCAGTCGGACAACAAAACCTTGGACAGCGCCGCTTCTATAGAACGTATTGCAGAGGTTGCACTCAACTACGCTAAAGCAGGTGCTGACTGCGTCGCTCCAAGTGACATGATGGATGGGAGAATCAAAGCGATCAAGAGAGCTCTGATTGATAACGGCTATGGAAACAGATGTACTCTTATGAGCTACTCTGCCAAGTTTGCCAGCGCCATGTACGGTCCATTCAGGTCTGTCGCTTCTATAATTTCTCCCTCTCCACCTGAGTCTCAAGTCTTTCCAGAGAAGCCGCCGGTAGTGTGCCCTCCTTCGGTGATAGAAAATGTTATCAGTTGCCCCCTGGCGGTCGCGGTCTAGCCCGACGAGCCATCGTGAGTAATATCAGGTGTGCAACGAAAGGCTTAGATGAACCTTCTATTTTCTGCAATAGACGCGCGACGTGAACGAAGGCGCAGATATCATCATGGTCAAGCCAGCTATGCCCTATCTCGATATCCTAGCCTCTGCTTCTGAACTCGCTCCGAACCATCCCTTGGCTTGCTATCAAGTATCCGGGGAGTTTGCTATGATTCATGCCGGCGCCAAGGCTGGTGTGTACGACTTGCAGACCATGGCTAGAGAAAGTATCGACGGCATGATCAGGGCTGGTATGTTTTTTCCCCTCGAGCCTCTGAAGCGGGGGCCTTACTTTCGATCAAGGTGCTACCATCATCGCCAGCTACTTCACTCCAGACTTTTTGGACTGGTTAGAGCAGTGATGCGGTATAGGTTTACATGAGGCAGCAGTATAAAGCGAAGCTAATCACGGCCGTTGTAGTAGCACCTGCTTTTTGACCTGTTTTGTTACTTGTATGTGAAGCAGCCTCGCAAGAGGAGGTAAACTGAAGACAATCAGTGTGATTAGTGATGAAGATCAAATAGATTATCTTGGCCGTAAGAGATAGATTTTACTCGAGTCAAGGGGTCGAAGCCGAGTCAGGTTATCTCTCCTAGCTTATATTCAACCCACCAAGCGTTTCGACCTTTGCTCCTTGCTTCGCTCATTTGTCCTCATCGCATCCACAGGATGTCGTTTCCACCTCACGACAGTGCGTCATTCTTCGTTTCAGCTCTTTGGCTACTTATCTCACGACTTGCTGGACAGTCTCCGCCTCCTTCAACTTCCCAAGAGAAGAGGAAAAGGTCCTCGCTTATTGGAGGGAGATCGATGCCTTCCAGACTAGCTTGAAACTCCACGAAGGTCTACCTGAATTCACGTTCTATGACGGGCCTCCCTTTGCTACCGGGTTGCCTCACTACGGCCACCTTCTCGCCGGAACCATCAAGGTGAGCAAGGCGCATCCATCCATTCCCTTGCTAAACACTAAACCGATATGCTTGCGACTGTCAACAGGATATCGTAACTCGTCATGCCGCTGTCAATGGGCACTACGTCTCCCGTCGGTTCGGCTGGGACACCCACGGTCTCCCCGTCGAGCACGAGATCGACAAAAAATTGGGCATCACCGGTAAACACGACGTCCTCGCTCTAGGAATCGATAAATACAACGCGGAATGCCGTTCCATCGTGATGAGATATGCAGGGGAGTGGAAGTCGATCGTGGAGAGAATGGGGAGGTGGATCGACTTCGATAACGATTACAAGACGCTCAATGTAACTTTTATGGAGAGCGTATGGTGGGGATTTTCAGAGTTGTTCAAGAAGGGCATGGTATACAGAGGACTGAAGGTTATGCCGTACTCTACGGGATGCACCACGCCACTGGCGAATTTTGAGGCGACGATGGACTACCGGGATGTCGACGATCCTGCTAGTGAGTATCCCTCTCCTTGTCGACACTGTTACTCTACAGAGCGTGCTGACGCATCGCTGGTTGATAGTCACCGTAGCTTTTCCACTGGTTGACGACCCGAGTACATCTCTCCTTGCCTGGACCACGACACCATGGACCCTGCCTTCAAATCTGGCTCTCTGTGTACATCCAGAGTATACCTATATCAAGATTCATGATCAAGATAGCGGGAAAAACTTTATCATTCACCAGGATCTATTGAGAACACTGTACAAGGATCCAAAGAAAGCGAAATATAAAAAGCTTGGTCAGTTCCAGGGAGTAGACATGAAGGGATGGAGATACGTTCCCCTTTTCGAATACTTTACGGAGAAGGTAACAAGCCATATCTTACCGTTCCATGCAACTGTAGCTCACTGATGAAACTTAGTTCGAAGACAAGGCTTTCAGGGTTGTCGTTGATACCTATGTCACGAACGCTGACGGCACTGGTATTGTACACCAAGCACCTGCCTTTGGTGAAGACGATCATCGCATTGCCATAAGCCATGGTGTCCTTCGCGAAGATGAAATGCCGCCTTGCCCGGTGGATGAAACTGGCAAGTTTACATCCGAGGTCCCTGACTTTGAGGGGCAGTATATCAAGGTCCGTAGATTCGTCGCTGATCATCTATTCCAACAACGGGCTAAAGACACTTTCCTCCTAATCAGGTCGCCGATAAGGATATCCAGAAGGTACTGAAGGCCAAGGGGAGACTCATTGTTCAATCTACCCTGAAACACTCGTATCCATACTGCTGGAGGTAACTTTTTTTTTTCCCTTGTTGAAACCATCCTTTCATATCATCATTCGTCTTTACTCTTCAGATCTGGGACTCCTCTGATGTATCGAGCAATTGCTGGTTGGTGTATCCGTGTCCAGCAGATCACGGACCAGCTAGTTGCCAACAATGAGCAGACTTTATGGTGATTCCTCGTTTCGATTGTCCTCATCTATCGAGTAGATTATCATGCATTAACCAACCTTATCTAGGGTTCCCCAATATGTGGGTGATGGCCGTTTCAAGAATTGGATCGCCAACGCTAGGGACTGGAACGTATCGAGGAATCGGTATTGGGGCACCCCCATCCCACTGTGGGTGAGCGAGGATTTAGAAGAGGTAATTTTTTTTTACTGTCGGTTCATATATTGACAGCAGGAGTCCTCTAACAAATCGTCCGCTCCTTAGATCGTTGCGATAGGTTCCGTGAAAGAACTGGAGGATTTATCTGGTGTCAAGGGCATCACTGACCTGCATCGGGAAAGCATTGATCACATCACTATACCCTCGAAGACCGGGAGAGGACAGCTAAAGCGTACAGAGGAAGTCTTTGATTGCTGGTTTGAATCTGGCAGGTAAAGGACTCTCATGAGCTTAGCCACTTCTCACCAATCTCACTACCCTGACAGTATGCCTTTCGCCCAACTTCACTATCCTTTCGAGAACAAGGAGCGCTTTGAGCGTAATTTCCCTGCTGACTTTGTTTGCGAGGGTATCGATCAGACACGAGGATGGTTCTATACCCTACTTGTCCTTGGGACACATCTTTTCAAGCAGCCGGCTTGGAAGAATTTGATTACGCACGGTCTCATCCTTGCTGCGTATGTAGCGATCGCATGCCATTCTTTCTTGTGAACTTACATAAAGCATTCTGTGTATACAGAGATGGCCAGAAGATGAGCAAGAGTAAAAAGAACTTCCCAGACCCAACTTTGATCCTCGATACTTACGGTGCTGATGCCACCAGGTAGGCTACGCCTCACCAGCGTAGGCAACTCAGACAGTGTTGACACTCTTTTAGAATGTTCCTAGTAAACTCGCCGGTGGTACGTGGTGACAATCTTCGCTTCAGAGAAGAGGGGGTCAGAGAAGTCATCTCCCGTGTACTCCTCCCATGGCTCAACGCTTCGCGATTCTTCTTGGGTCAAACTGTCCTGTACAGCAAGATGACAGGAGAAGAGTTTAAATGGAATCCTCACGCAGCTCTATCGAATAACGTCATGGACAGATGGGTGCTTGCACGTTGCCAGTCATTGATCACCCTCGTGAAAGAAGAGATGGCTGCCTATCGGCTGTACACTGTTCTTCCGAGACTGGTCAATCTAGTGGAGGAGCTGACAAATTGGTACATTCGGTTCAATCGGAAGCGATTGAAAGGAGAGGATGGCAAAGAGGATACCTTCTTCGCTCTGAATACGTTATTCGAGACGTTATTCACTCTGTGCAGGACGATGGTAAGTAGTACCCTTTGAGCTCCATCACATCCGATTCTCATCTGACAACCCGCCCACAGTCGTCATACACACCTTTCCTCACCGAGAACCTGTACCAGACACTGAGACCGTTTATCCCTGAGGGCGCTTTGCCTGGCGACTCTAGATCGATACACTTCATTCGATTCCCTGAGGTCAAGCTAGAATACTTTGATTCGGTTATTGAGAGGCAAGTTCGGCGGATGCAGGCTGTCATTGAGCTAACCAGGAACCTGAGGGAGAAGAGCAATCTATCACTCAAGGTCGGTTATCGATCAAAGCTGGCGTAAAGCACAGATACTGACTCATGATCATCGCATAGACTCCTCTCAAGGAGCTCCTCGTATTCCATCCTGATGCAGAGTATCTCTCTGACACCGACTCTTTACGCCGCTACATCGAGTCCGAACTAAACGTTCGGGACGTTGTCTTCACTTCTGATGAGGTCAGCTCTGGCGTGCACTATCGGGCCGTCGCGGATTGGGCCGTACTTGGAAAGAAGCTCAGAGCAGCACTCGGCAAAGTCAAGAATGCGCTTCCAAAGCTGACGAGCGAGCAGGTCAAGGGCTACATAGATACTGGCAAATTGACGGTAGAAGGCATCGAGCTCGTTCAGGGAGACCTCACGATCCAGCGGTACATCGAACTCCCGACGACTGCTCAAGGGCAGATGGTGACCAACACAGACAATGATGTTGTGGTGCGGTTAGATATCCAGATATACCCTGACCTTCAAGGAGAATGGTACGCCAGGGAGATGACGAACCGCATCCAACAGCTACGGAAGAAGGCCAAGCTCCAGGCAACAGACGATGTCGAGATCTACTACCGGTTCGAGGAAGGATCAGGAGCTGATCTGCTAGAGGCTCTGAAGCAACATTCCAATATCATCCAGAAGATTGTACGATGTATACCCATCGATGTGAAGGAGAAGAAGGGAGGCAATGTTCTGCTTGAGGAGGAGCAAGAGGTAGCCGACATCAAGTTCATGCTGACTCTGGTTCAGAACTGAGTCTTATGCGGTAAAAGAAGTAGAGTTATGGTTGTAAATGCATGATGCTTACTATTGTACAATGCTTGAGGTCTCTTGTCGTACAGATGAGTCGTCAATGGTCTTATTTCTTGGTGGAACTAAACCCTCCGAAACCCATCATGGCAGTCATGTCAGTATCTTGGTCCATGGCATCTTGAGCGAGTTCTGCACGGGCTTTGTCCTTCTGAGCCTTCTTCTGAGCTCTGCGCTCCGCACGAATAGCAGCCTCTTTGGCCTTGACTTCTTCAAGACGCTGGTCGAAGTCAAAGGCTTTGGCAGTGGTGACGTCTTTCGTGCGTTCTCTTAGCAGTGCTATTCGCGCCCTCACCTGTTCTAGAGTTGATCGCTCTATACGAGTAGTCTGGCCCATGGCCCGTAGATCTATACACAAGTCCAGTCAGTGACAGACTTGGTCAAATGCTATGACTACGTACGAGCTCTGCTATTGATATGATCTAGATAGCCAGTGCTGTCTTTATAGGTCCTATTGCAAGTCTCGCAGTAGAACCCCGGTTGACCAGGTCCTCTTGAACCGGGGTTTTGTACAACCATAGTTTTACCTAGGTTCTTGTCCAGCTCGAGGGGACCCTCACGTTGTTTCATGAGTTCAGTCGGTTTTGGCAGGTCATTTTTGCGACTTTTTAGCGGTCGCTTTCCTGGGGGAGGTGTGAGTAAATAAGAAATATTTGTACCTATAAAGGGATACCTTGCTTGAGTCTCTCCTCATTCTCCTGCATCCGCTCCTTTTCTTCCTCATCCTTCTTCTGTGGGGTTGTTAAGATCACGGAAGTAGCTGAATGAGTTGGAATGTGATCCGATCGCACCTTTGCCCGTTCTCGATACTCGTCCTTGTCCCATTTCCTTCTAAAGTCAGTATCAGCGGCCTTGGTGCCATACGCGCCAGCCTTGTCGGTCATTCTCACTCGATAGTGGAGGTAGCAGAGAGGATAGAAATTGCTTCAGGAATCAGGAACTACTAGGTCACGTGTTATTTATTGGCGAAGTCCACCCATTCTGAGTTCTCCACGTTGGACGTGGCGGCGTTCGTCGTCGTTACTGCACAATTTTCTCCTCTACCACCACACTGGCGCTGTCCCCGTAGCAAAACATAATGGACTCAGCTGAAGACCTAGAGCAGGTTATTCCTTCTACTGCCGTTTTCCCTTTGCCCTATCGTGTACTCTTTCTTGCTGGTCTTGGTATACTGGGATGGGCTACCAATCTACATGGGCTAGATCGGCTTAACGTGGACGTCCTCTCAGCTATGGATATCAGCACTTCTTCAGACTACAAAAACGTTCCGAATTCGCCCTTACTACAACACCGCACACATGGCAACGGGTTTCGGGTAGTCCAAGGGCTCACTTCGGCTGCCTATCTACCAGTATACCGACTTTTCGCGACCTATTTTGGATTTTACACCTTATCATGGTGTCTATTCTACTATTTTACCAAAGGCGGCGATATCACCTTGGTCGACGTCTTCGGGTACATCCCGGGGGTCACCGCACTACTATTACTCGTCGTCCTGATATGCCCGTGCGAGATATTCCAGAAACATGAACGGGACATGTTCCTACAGTGAGACCTACTGGTGCGCTGTTTACGCAAACTAGCTGATCATCATTTTAGCGCGATTTTTCGGTGCATTACGGCTTCTGCTAAGACAGGAGTTCACTTTGCGGATGTGGTCTTCGCGGATATCTTTACCTCTTTCGCGAAGGTATTGGGGGATTTTTGGCTATCGCTTGTTATGCTGTCATCAGACGGTACCCTGCTAGTAATTCCAGCTTCCGAGCCATGGTCGCGATGGGTTGCACCTCTCATCATGAGGTGAAGAGACCTTTTCAGCAGCTTCATTCCTAGGGTGGATACTCATCCTCAACGTATTAGCTTGCCGTATCTCACGCGGTTCAAACAATGTCTCGCAGAATTCTATTCTCCCTATAACACGTCGCGACGACCCCTCTATAATGCTCTCAAATACGCGACAGCATTTCCCGTTTTAGGATTATCCGCCGCTCAGAACGTAGTCCTCTCGGACTTCGCCACGAACATGGAATCTTCCGGGAAGATCGGCCATCCACTGTTCCGACTCTGGTCCGTCCTCCTTCTCTTCGGTCCACTCATCTATAGGTAACGAAACGGACTATTAGGCTCGCTGCAGTGTTCATCAACTCGTCATATTCATTTTGGTGGGATGTGACTAACGATTGGGGTTTGGATCTCCTCAAACGGAAGACATTGGAATCCAAATCAGCTCCTCCACGACCCCTGGTCCTTCCGCTGCTACATTCCCGATCGTCTTCCGCTAACAGGTCTACATCGTCCTCACCAGAGCGGTCCCATAGACATATCACGGGTACATATCCTTGGGGACTCCGGCGGACCCTTCTCTACCCCTTGCCAGTGTACCCTCTCTGCATCTTTTTGAACCTCGTGCTCCGAATGACATGGTCTATTAAGCTATCCAGTCATCTACATTCTCACGTAGATGGGAGCGTAGTTATATTCTGGCTTGAGGTGGCTGAAGTCGTGCGAAGGTGGATCTGGGTGTTCCTTCGCGTTGAATGGGAGGTCATTAAGAAGAGTCACGACACTGGGACTTCCGCGGATTATGGTGGGGAAGAGCTTGAGCTGACTCGCACCTCTAGCGATCAGGAGACTCTAAACCTACGTACCTAGGATGCTGAGCGTGGTGTGAGCCATTTACTTGCCTTGTTGAATTCTCTATTGACTGAACCCTAGGTTTCTGGCCTATGTTACGAAACTCCAATGTATAATGTTCCTTAGATCCAGTCTATACTTGACAATAATTCAGGTTTTTGTGACGAACACAAGCGCAATGGGCCGAGGAGCGGGTGCCAACAATCGTTCACCCGATTGTCCCAAGCAAGTTTCCTAGAACACCCGAATGGGTAGAGGAACGTGATGCCTCTCACAATGATTCCCACGTCATCGACGCGTTATCCTCCGAAACATCTTCGAAATACCATCTTTTCCCGAGCGAGTTCCTTTATCCGGGTCATATGCTACTCTTCCTGGGAGCCTCTCCCAGGGCTAACTTGACTTAGAGACTGTATATAAGCGCAGCCTTATTTCCACTCCTCTCCCCAACATAAACAACTCTCACACTCTTATCTTACCATCATGAAGGTGCGCTACCTTCATACTCTTCAAAGCCATCTTTCTGAGGTTGCACCTTAGGTCCTCGCAATTCTGTACAACGGCTTCTCTGCCGCCGAACAAGAACCACGACTGCTTGGTACCGTCGAAAATAAGGCACGTCGTATCGTGGTTGCCACCTGCAAGGTGAAACTAACTTGTCTGTATAGTTGGGCCTTGCGGACTGGCTCAAGTCGCAAGGCCATGAACTTATAGTAACTTGTATTTCATGAACAGGTCTTTTTCGCTTCTCTAACCTTCGTTATCAGGTGTCAAGCAGCAAGGAGGGACCCGACAGTGACTTCCAAAAGCACATCGTTGACGTACGCAATCGCTGCTTTCCGTGTGATGCTAGCTCATAGTCTCGATTTTAGGCGGAGGTTCTCATCACTACCCCATTCCATCCCGTGGGTAGTTGTTGTTCGACTTAAGATCTCCACTTAGACTGACGAAACTCCATATTTCAAGGGGTACCTTACCAAGGAACTGTTTGGCAAGGTAGATTTTCGGGACACTCCGAAACTCTCCAGCAAAGCTGACTCCTCTTAGGCCAAAAACCTCAAATTGTGTGTGACTGCTGGAGTCGGATCCGACCACATCGATCTGAATGCTGCCGTGGAGCACAAGGTTCAGGTGCTTGAGGTAAGGAAGATGCGCATAGCTCATTGTAGGTAGTAGGAGGGAACTTGACACCGTTTGTAGGTCAGCGGCAGTAATGTCGTCTCAGTTGCTGGTATGTTGCATCCAAACTAGCCTATTCGATGAGCTTTTTCTCACTGTTTGGCGCCTTCTCTAGAGCATGTGATGTATGTCGATTCTCTCACTCAGCGGCTCAACTATAACCATGATTCCATAGCATGACTATCCTGGTTCTGGTTCGGAACTTCGTTCCTGCTCACGAGGTTTGCATTTCTCGATTCCATCTGGATCTCTCTCACGCTGGTCTCCTCTAGATGATCGAACGCGGAGACTGGCAAGTTTCTGACGTCGCTCGTGACGCTTTCGATCTCGAGGGCAAGGTCGTGGGTACCATTGGAGCCGGTCGCATTGGGTATCGTGTTCTGCAGCGTTTGATGCCATTCGACTGCAAAGAACTACTGTATTACGATTATGCTCCTCTCCCAGAGGCGGCCGCCGCAAAAATCAAAGCACGTCGGGTGGAAGACCTCAAGGAACTCGTCTCCCAGGTTTGTCAAACTTCGGCCCTTCTTTCGTACGAGCCTCATTTATCGTCAGTGCGACGTGGTTACCGTCAACTGCCCTTTGCATGAGGGCACCATCGGTCTTGTCAATGATGATCTTCTGAAGCACTTCAAGAAGGTATTTCCATCCTTACTATTTCCTCCATTTCATCGCGTCTTAGTGATACCACTCTACAGGGGGCATGGCTCATCAACACTGCTCGCGGTGCGATCTGCGACAAAGATGCCGTCGCCAGGGCTCTGGCCAGTGGTCAACTTTCCGGCTACGGCGGTGACGTCTGGAATGTGCAACCTGCTCCCAAAGACCATGTCTGGCGCACCGCTAAAAACAAGCTGGGTGCTGGAAATGCCATGGTTCCTCACTACTCCGGTATGTACCCTTCTTTATAGTTGTGAAATCATAGTAATACTTTGTACACGCACAGGTACCACTCTCGATGCACAAGCACGATACGCTAATGGTACCAAGAGTATTCTTGAGAACTACTTTACTGGCAAGGCCCAAGAGCCTCAGAACATCATTGTTGGGCTCGGTACGTCAACCAGTTCAGCTTCATCTTTTTCTCTTGTTCAACTAATACTTTCCAGGCAAGTACGAGACCAAGGCTTGTGAGTATTTGTCCATTCTTCCTTTAAAACTCCTACTAAATTTAAACTCCGAAGACGGTCAGCGTTAAAGGCCAGCATTATGCAGCATGTTCGTCTAGCTGGTGTCAATCTGAAGGTTCGGTGTGGATCTTATTGCTGTATCAAATGTCGTTTTGTGCTTGTTCCCCTCTCGAAGTATCCAATCGAAATGTACAATGATTATTTATACCAAGTTGTCTTCGAAACCCCGTCGGTGTCGAAAGAAGAGTTTGCTCCGATGCGCCAAATACCACCGACGCTTTTACATGACGAGAGACTGCAATAGTTGCAACTCATCAGCTGCTAATCAACACTCACTCGGAGCTTGAGGGAAATATTTACTAGTGCAGGCCTACACCAGGGTTAATCTCGAGCTGGCTGCATCTTCACTGACATTGGAGGCACGTATTGCCCGTAGAAGTGGGACATGATGCCCTGGGAATGTGTGGTGGTGAGGTTGAAAAGAGGATGTGTAGCGTTCTTGGTAGAAGTGTTCAGGTGAATGTCACTCAGCCTGAGAGGACTGTCTACTCACGATCTTGTTTTGTGAACCACCAACAATGCACTGAGCCCCTTCTTGCTCAAGCCAACAGAGGGTTGCCGAAAATATATTCCTCCGATAGATATCTAGTCGATCTCCTTTCATGTATCGATCAATGATTATGGACGTCTCTAGGTTATGAACCGGATTACCGTCATTACTCTCCCACGCGTTACGTATCCTGGCTCTCATGATAGGGTGCGGGACCATGGTCCTCTGGGCGGATGATAGACCAGAAAGACAGTACATGGTGTGATACGAGTCTGGCCCCCTACGAAACAGCATCAGGGTTGTATCGAGCAATTGACAAGGGACTTACTTCGGTGGTTTGTCCACCAAGCCACCAGAAGAATGTTGGCCAGCCAAAAGGACGTACTCTTGGAGGGCCCTACGGTTGTACAAAGAATCTGGAAAGTCATTTTAGTATGGAAACTCTTGACCCCTACTTCCCCTTGGTTAGGCTGGTTCCGCGCCATGGGTGCGAGACTCGCTGGAGCTGAGAACGTCTGGAGCTGAGAACTTCGGCATGAGATATACCCAAACCAACCTAACCTGGGTTCGATGGGGTATAGAATAAAATAACAGTACCGTCTATGTCTTGCCATCCATCGTCTTTTCCGTCGAGACTCGTTACATGACGCGGGGCGACACCCAGAACGCCAAGCAACGAGAAAGCTCCTCCAACCCACCAAGAATAACATCCATCCACTAGCTTGTTCGTTCGGCCCTTAAACCCACCGATCTCGGCCTCGCTTCCTTGCATTTGCACGAGCCATCGTACCAGGTTCTTCACATTGATATCAGATAGTGGAGTTTCCGTGAGACCTTCGTAGGATCGTATGATCACCAAAGAGGCTATTGCACAGAATGCATATCCGCCGTGAGCTTCTCCAAGAGGTGGGCGTGGTTCCCCAAGTAGAGTCCTTGCGCTTTCCTCTTCCAATTCTAGTGATGCATCGTAGTATGGTTGAGACGATGAAGCAAAACCACCCTCATAGGTCTGACAAGATGCAAGGAAAGCAGCTGTGCCCTCGATGAGCTCCGGGGTTAGGATGTTCAACAGAGTCGCCGTTACAAGCAAGCAGTAGATGCCTCTGTGTCGAACAACGATCATGAGGTCATGATTACTCCCCGAAATAGAAGAGCTTGCCTAACATCGACCTCGGCGTGATGAGCGACTTGGAAAGAGCCGTCTGGTTGCTTCAAGGACATGAAGAAGCTGTACACTCTTTCACTAGAAATCAGATCCTCAGTGGAAATACCAACAACAACCGCCTTCAGAGTAACTCACCGATCAATCTGATCCCATCCTCCTCCAGGTCCAGCTCGACCAGCAATTGCCAATGAACAAACGGAGGCATATGTCGGCAAGAGGTGGGCTGCTTGTCCCGGGCCTCCTCCAAATCCACCCTCAGGATGCTGCCACTGCAGGATCTTTTCGATGACTCTACAAGCTTTTTGATCAGAATGTAGACTGACAAGCCAGCGATGGTATTCACGTTACCTTTGCCTGTTCCCAGGATCGAGACTCACTTGCAAGATACTCAGCGAATGTAACGTCCAGAACATGAGCCATGGCTGGCTAGCGTCCTGGCTGATGTACCGAGTGGGAAACCCTTGAGTTAAGTTCCGGGCGAGGAACTGAATGTGAGAGGTCTTTTGAAGAACAGGTTCTTTGTCTCTACTAGCTTTCTGGCGAGCGTCAGCGAGAATGTGCTCAGTGCGGGTCTGTTCGGTCGAAGTGGGTGTTGGGAACGCGTCGTCAGTTGAGAGTAGGGGTGCCATAGAATATACTGAAGTGGTAGATAGGTCTGGAGGAATAGGCTCGATAGTACTGAGATCTGAGAGGTTAGCTCAGAGTCAAAGAACAAAACAAAGGCCTTGCATCGTGATCTATGGTTGCTTGTTCCCGAAATAATCTTATCAATAATTTATGTACCGTCTATGGATCCTCAGATCTCAGATCTCCCTAACCTACACATCGCTCCCTATAGTCATCACCGCCGCCCAAGGGCCGCCAGTTGGCCGTTCAAGAACTTCTCTATCTTCGTTGCACTCTTATGATATACAGATCCCTCGGCGTTGTACAATCGACAGTTGTCGAATACTAGTCGAGCATCTGCAACAAATTCGTCCACCGAAGTATATTTCTTGTTATCAAGTTTGTGCTCCATGGTCCGAAAATCTAGAATCAGGTTGTTTGAGGAAAACGGTATCAGAAATTGTTTCTGCCTCACTGACCCATAGGATTCTTGATAACTGTGTAGTAGTCAGGAACCTCGGTCTCTGAGACTGGGTTCAAGAAGGCCCAAGCAACCGAGTGATTTTGCAGGTCTGACAACAGACGTTCCATGATAGTTTGCTCTGCATTTCTGGGCGCACTACGTACACTCCTGTTCACTCATTAGAAAGACGGGCGTTCCAGTGAATCAACGGACATACATCGCGTGAGTCCACCCAGTCTCGCCTATTACACGATGAGTGGCGAGAATACAACTATTCATGTGGTAGATAACGTACGCAGACCCGGGACATTTTTGGGATCCAGAGGGACGGCCTCTCCGTCTGGCCCAGATTCAAAATCGAGACCCTCGTAAACGATGTGCGATCGCGACATCTCTCTGATTTTGGAGAGAATGGAGTCTTTCTGTGAGGAGATGATTCTGGCCTTGTCCAGGTAATCCAGTTTCTCTAGCATCGTGCATTGCATGATAGTTCCACCTTCGTAGTCTTTGATGTAGCCTGCCCATACAGAACGGTTCAGTGTAATTTCTTTTGAGAAGCCCTGCTTCTCAAAGTATCCCACTGCGTAGTTGTCGGCATAAGTTAGAAAGTGGTGCATGGATGGATAAATCTTGCGAATATGAGTCTTAAAATGGTCCATCAACATCGCGCCATAGCCCTGAAGCAGATGTAAGTCTAATGGCTCACAGTGAAGGAGAAAGGAAACAATACCTTAACCTGGTCCGCGGAATTGGTTGCAAAAAAAACAATCTCCGCAAAACCTCGATGGGGGAATGGGCGAAAACAGATTCCTCCAACAACTTTGTAACCACGCTTGATGATGGCGAGAGATTTTGAACTGCTATCAAGCACCAAACGAGTGATGTACTCTCGAGGCATCTTCGGTAATTGCTTCTGAAAGAGTGTCTTGAGCCCGTTCAGAATCACATACGATCTGGGCTGCCGGTCATTCTCGACTGGTACAATCCTGATTATGCCTTTCCGTAGCTCGACCGCAGAAGCTTTTTCTGTCTTCACAGGGGGCTGGAAATGGTTGAGAAGGGAGGCTAGACTGAGTTGCAAAATATGGAGTTGACTTACTGCTGCAGATGTTTGACCTGCAGTATCTACAGTTACTCCGGTCGCCAGTCGATCCAATTGTTTTTGATCGAGTCTATCTTCCACCTTCATCCGTGGCTCATGACCCTTAGAGGGAGTTCCATTCGTAACATCGTTCATCATTGCCTGTTGATGGGCCGTCGGGTGTGGTAGAGACGTTGGCACCATAGATGCTTTCATCTTCTTTCCGGGAGCTTTCTTGCCTGTGCGTTTCCCCAAAACGGGTTTCGTTGCCTTATCTGATGAAGGCTTTTGGGGTGAAACTTGAGAGGCAAGCGGTTGCCCGTCCTCCTCTGAATCATCTGAATCGGTGAATATACCGGATGACGACAGTCGTCTCTTCTTAGTGGGAGGTGGCAGTGGCAGGTCGCTAAGGACCGAGGAGGCACGGGAGGACGGAGTGGCTGCAGCTGCGTATCAGCAACGGAGGGTATAAATATTGAAATACTAGCATTTACCGGAGGCACGGGGTGTAGATCCTCTGGTCGAGGATGTGAGAGGCTTGATCTGAAGCTTGAGAGAATCTATGTCCTCGTCGGTGTAGCTGAAATCTAGGAGTTTATCTCTATCCTGTCGAAACAATCATCCCTTGAAATTTCGCCCTTCATAGATTGGCATAAAAGATAACTACCTAGATGTATAAGGTATTCAGCTGCCACTTCAGTACCAATGAAACGACCATGATCGCACCTGCAGTAATTCATCGAGTCGTATAGCAACACGTCCTATACGTGCAAACTCTTGTGGTGCAAGTACGTTTTCATCTGCCCCATGTTCTGCCACACTATGCCCGCAGGAACAGGTATCCAAATAAGGCCGTGGGTCTTCCTCCTCGTCGGAACCATACTGGTCGAGATCACCCAGACTAGAGCCCATAGGAGAAGTGTCGTCAAGTACAA
The DNA here is from genome assembly GCA_002718315.1 of Agaricales sp. HM26-F1. Lineage (NCBI taxonomy): Eukaryota > Fungi > Basidiomycota > Agaricomycetes > Agaricales > Agaricales sp. HM26-F1. The sequence goes on from NIBX01000158.1 coordinate 881,360, forward strand.
CATGAAGATCTGAGGGTGGATTCAAGCCATAGCAGTTGCCGCATACGGTACACGGAGAATGTCGAGCGATTTTGAGGGGTATGTGGTCATTAGAGGCAGGATACAACACTTGCATCGGTAACTCAGCAGTTGGGGTGCACACTGCACAGGCAGAAGTTGGTCACATGACCTACAAGCACCTTCTATTCATATGGGACTCCAGCACTGGGAATCCATGAACACTCTGTAGATTTTTGACCAACAGACTACCGCCATGCAACTATGCTTGCACATATTTATTTGATATGTGCATTTTACACCACCCTATACTTCTATACATACCTCGTTTACGCTTGGATCGACTATGCTGACACTGGTACCGCTACTATGACGCATTATGAAATCGGCAAGGTTGGTTAACTCGGTTTTCTTGATAACCTCAGAACTCATGAACATCCAGGATACTGTAGCTGCCTGTGGTTGTGTTGGGGGTAGCTCAGATACCTACCCAACAGCAGCCATGTCCCAGATGGCATTCGGCAGCAGTCGAGCCTACGGTCCTGCTTGCGGCCGATGCTTCAACCTCACATTATTGAACACCTGGACCTCTAACCCCCCATTCTATCCTGACAAATCTAACTCTGTTGTCGTGAAAATCACTGACTTGTGTCCTCTTTCTGAGAGCGGTTGGTGCTCTGGTACCGAGGACAAAACCAATCCGTTCGTCCGCCGCCTACTTTCTTACCTGACGAAGTATCTAATCGGCCGTATTTCTTAGCGGTGGACAGTATCTCAATTTTGATTTGGCATACCCATCTTCTGCAATACCCGAAAACTTCTTTCCTTCGAACGAATCGTTCTATGGCTACAAAGTGAGGCATCTTTGCTACCGCTTTCCGTTAGTTTAATTCTTAGTTTTCTTCTCATCGTAATAAGGACTTTGGAGTCTGGAATATATCTTATCAGGCTGTTGACTGTAGTAACTGGGCCGGCTTTGACAACGAGTGGGCTCTTGGAAGTGTGTCGGATCAAGGCCCAGACGCTGTCTGTTGTCCTGACAATCCAACGAACTCCAGCAATACTTGCCCCTCATACTCAGACCACAATGGAATACCGTACGTCCTTCTTTTGTTTCCCCGGGAAGGCCCCCTAATTTGCCTTATCTACTGGTGAAGGCCTGACACCACCACAAGCCAGTCTTCGACCCTAACAACACCCCCTTTACTGGGAGATTTACTTTTCGCTGTCTTGACGCTCCTGTACTGGAGCGATTTGTGAAGTTTGCCTTGATAGATTGAATACAGAATTATTGCTCTTTGAAATCCCTAGCTGTGGCATATGCACCGCATTTAGTCACTTTGACGGAGTCTCCCTTACCCAAGTAGTGAGATGCTGCCCACCTTCCTTTCATTCGATACTTGCAGTTTCCCTCGCACTGACAACCCAGCAATTACGCAGGTTCAGGAAGACATCCGACATTATGTAAAGAGTGATTCCCAGGAGAACAAATCAATAAATGCGAGCTATATCGAATTACAAGGGGGTAAACGACGCATGAACTAGAGCTCTGCATGTTCAGTCGCTTGCGCAGCCTCAACCTCAACCTCAAAACGATATCAGTCAACTTCTCGTACATGGGGTATGCTGCTAATATTGAGGTACCTGGAGCTCGCCGGCGTCCGCGATGATGACGTCCTTTTTGGGTTTGTCGCCTTGACCTTTGGGTACATCCTCTGTGGGGAATACGTCAGCTAACAATGATAGGAGAATCAAATTGACGCACCAATAGCGTTGACGATGTCCATGCCCTCAAGGACCCTTCCGAACACGACCTATATAGATAGTGTCAGTGGGCACAGCACATTGAACCACTCGCAGAGAACGCTGACATGTTTGCCATCCAACCAGCTGGTAACAACGGTGGTGATAAACTACAAAAAGAACGTTAAGAGGAAGTATGAGAGAATAAAGCGTAGGGCTGACGAATTGAGAACCTAAGAACAGACAGTGAGAACCAGGGGCTTCGTAAGATAGGAGGGTAATGTACTCACCGTTAGTATCTTTACCCGCGTTAGCCATAGAGAGAACGCCAGCTTCGGTGTGGCGAAGTTTGCTATCATACTGAGTTAGTGAGTAGTCGAGATTAAGAGTAGTGAATCACCCACAAGTTCTCGTCGGCAAAGCGCTCGCCGTAGATGGACTGTGGAAATGATATAAGAACAAGACTCAAGCAGTGTTAGAGCGAATTCGATCTTGCCTTTCCTCCCGTACCGTCACCGCGAGCTATTCAGTAGTTGCTTCAGAAGTAAACGCGACTAGAGGATTGCGTATACGCACTGAAATCACCACCCTGAATCCTGTGAGACGCTTAAAGTGAGTGGACAGCCAATATCTCAGAATATAGTACTGACATAAAGTTCTTGATGACACGGTGGAATTTGGAGCCCTTGTAGCCAAAGCCGAGTTCAGTACCGTCCTTCTTCACGCCAGTAGTCAGAGCGCGGAAGTTCTCCACGGTCTTTGGTACTGTCTGTGGAAGGGTCATGTAAACCAGCATTCGGAGGTTAAGGTATATGGGCTCAAACGTACTCCGCCGTAGAGACCCATCACAACTGTTGGTCCGAAAACAGAGGTCAACCAAAGTTCCACATCCTGGCTTAACTACTGAAGTCAGCACTCACTTCGACCAAGCGGTTCGCCTCCATGTTCGACGTCGAAGTAGACTTTGTGAGTAATTTTCGGGCCCTTAGCAGCCTCTGCACCTTGAGTGCAGAATACTGCTAGAAGGGTGACAATTAAAAAGGCGAAAGCTGCTCTACCGAACATAGTAGTGGTGGTCGGTGGGAGGGATAGAGTTGAAAGATACGTGTCCAAATCATTCGCAGAAAGTTATCATGGGAATGGTCCGGTCACGGGACTCATCATCGTTTCTGGGCCCTTTTCTCAGATACCAATTCTTGGGCTTTCTGCATTCCGTAAACTCTGGTGGCAGTATCTGAGTATCCTGTGAACGCTGACTACTATGGACGACGATGGCTTTGTTCTGAACATCGTTGATGCTGCACCAGTGACCGGTGGTAAATCTCACAGTAAGAAAGGTGGCAGGTGGACTGAGAGGTATCTTTGTACATTATCCTCTAACTCGCCTCGCTGATATCAATTACAGGGTTAAAGCAAAACATCTTGCGAAGCGTAAACACAAGACTACCAGCGACTCTATTGGTTATGGAACTGAACCTGGCCACGATGAACCACCAACGAAGCGCCTTCGAACCGAGAGCAAGGGCCAGATCAATGGCCCTGCACGCTCATCTAAGCCCACTGGTGTTCCAATCGCACCGAACCCCCCTTCTAAGCCAACGCAGTTTATTTCCTCGCTCTTCTCCTCGAATCCAAAAATTGAGGCCCCAAAACCTCCCTCCAAAGCCGTGTCTCTCAGGCCCGACAAACCGAGCAATGCACCTCTCACCGATTCATCTACATTCCAAGGACTTGGATTAAACCCTCTTATTACAGCACATCTGTCTTCCAAAATGAATATACAGAAGCCAACCGCCATCCAACGTTCTGTGCTGTCGAACGTACTACCAACATCCCCAGATCTAGCCCTACGAGATGTGTTCATACAATCACAGACAGGGTCTGGAAAAACTCTGTCATTCCTCCTTCCTATCATTCAAGATCTACTTCCGTTAAGCTCCCACTCCTATATCGATCGATCCATAGGGACACTTGCTGTAATCATTGCACCGACACGAGAACTAGCAAAACAGATCTCAGATGTGCTCGAGGCGTTACTCAAGTTACGTCTTCGACCTGAAGGTGCTTCTATCGATGACGAATCGACGACAAGCCTTACTCGTTGGCTTGTTTCAGGTTTATTAACTGGTGGGAGCACCAAAACCCATGAGAAATCCCGGTTACGGAAAGGGCTTCCAATCCTTGTGGCCACACCCGGTCGTTTGCTTGATCATCTACAGAATACCTCAGCGTTGAATATCGGGAAATGCAGGTGGTTGGTGTTGGACGAAGCTGATCGACTCATGGAGCTCGGCTTCGAGGAGTCGATAACTGGGATCATTCGGGCACTGGACGGACGAAGGAAACTGGCTCTTAAGGCTGTAGAGGATGGGAAGAGTATGGAGGTCGGAGGTTGGGATTGGGAACGCCAACGAAGGACAATCCTCTGCTCTGCAACAATTCGAGAAGATGTACAGAAGCTTGCAGGCACGACTCTGAGTAATCCACTAATGATAAAGGCTGTAACTTCCAACGCTGAACCACAACTCAACCTGTTTTCTCCCGAGGACTCCAAGCAACATGATGGGCCGCAACAATTAACGCCACCCTCTCAGCTCTCGCAGAAATACGTTATAGTCCCCCTGAAGCTACGCCTTGTTACGCTGATCGCATTACTGCGATCTCTCATCTCCAAAACTCGAGGCCAAGGAACAAGAATCATCGTGTTCCTCAGCTGCACTGATTCCGTAGACTTTCACTGGAACATGTTGAACGGACCCAGTATGGAGAAGCCAGCAGAAGACGCTTTGTCAGAGAGTTCAGATGAAGAGGATTCCCAGAAGGCTGCTGAAGACACCATAGAGGCACGATCCGATCTGCTACCAAGTTGCTCAATATACCGGCTGCATGGTTCCCTCGCGACTGCGACCCGTTTGGCTTCACTGAAACAATTCGTTGGAGCCCCCCGCAAAATGAAGAAGACCCAAGAGCCGAGTACATCGTCCGTGCTGTTGTGTACTTCTGTCGCCTCTCGAGGTCTGGATCTTCCTTTGGTTCAATCTGTGATTCAATGTGATTTGCCAACCGAGGGGGGTGCTACGGAATATGTACACCGAATTGGACGTACTGCTCGTGCGGGTAAGGGGGGAGAAGCATGGAGTTTTGTTGCTCCTTCAGAGAAAGATTGGGTAAAGTGGGTGGAGGGCAAGATGCAGAACGACGCGAGTACACCGTCTTCTCACTCGATCAACCTCGAAGGTATCGAAATTGAAGATGTGCTTTGCTCCGGGTTCAACTGTCGTGCTGACGAGTACGAGGATCGTGCAACGCAAGTCCAACTATCTTTGGAGCGCTGGGTTCTGCGCCGAAAAGAGGTTAGCTTCATGCTTTCAAGTCTTTGCCCCCATTGATATTGAGCATCATCAATCCTGTATAGAATGCCTCCTTTGCTCAGAGAGCTTACCAGTCCCATATGAGAGCCTATGCAACTCATCCTTCCGATGAGAAGCATATTTTCCACATACGGAATCTACATATTGGGCATCTAGCCAAAGCGTTCGCCCTCCGGGATGCGCCAACGACTGTTTCGAGAGCCCAAGGACAAGGCAAAAGCAAGAAGAAAGCGGCAGCCCTAGTCAAGGCTCACAGAACTGCATCCAGAAAGGACGACTGGGAAATCGACCACAGCGGTGAGGCAGAACGTAGAATGCAAGAGGTGGTCAGGAAGCAGGGTCGTTTGTCCAAGAGGAGTGGCGTGATGATGAGCGCGGGTAATTCAGATTTCCAAGTGCCAGACTTGAGCATGCTGCAAAAAATGGTTGGACATTAGTGACATTGTCCATTGTACCGATGTACAAGATTTATGTACGTGTGTTTTTGTGTGTGTGTGTGTGTTTACCAGGGAGGAATATGGGTATACATCTCTATGGTGAATATAGCGTCCGGTCAACTTATAAGTTATGTTTCCCCGCGTCGAGGTGATCAAGGTGCATCTGGACTTCTTTGACTGCTTCTTTTCGCGTGCGTCGGGCTTCTTCCCAGTCGTTATCTATAAATCCGTTGAGTGCTGTTTAGTAGAGATACTGCGGCAGCTACCTGCATGAATCGCGTCTAGTCTGAGCAGGCTTTGCAATAGTAACTCAGATAATCTAAGGTGTTCTTTCCTAAGAGGATCTTTATTTTCAGGGGATGGGTGAGTGCCGAGATACGTTTCGAGGGCTGGCACAAGGATATTTCGGACTTGAGATAACTCTGATTGGATCTTCGCAACGATTGATTGCTCAGTGGCTTCTGCAGGCTGTTGGGGCTTAGCAGAGAACGGCTCGGCAGAACCAATTACTGTGATGGTTGAGTTGGGTCGAATGTGGTATGCAGCCACTGTAAAAATGACGATTCATCAAGTGTATATACACGAAGATTGAGAGGTGCTTTACTGGGAGCGTTGTCATCCTTCATTATAGCCCCAGCGTGAATCAGTTTGAATGATTGGAGAGGTAGGTGAGTATGGTCGGCAATGACTGAGCGGATGGCAGCGAGGTTCGTGTCTGGGGTGGGGAACGGAAGCGTAAAACGTTCTCTGCCCCATTTTACATTGAGAGCCATTTGTGCGGTAGGCTTTGCAGTGATACGACGAAGAAAGAGAAGAAGAAGGGCCAGGAGGAAGGGGAGAGCCGTATATGGAGTGAGCTGGGGGAAGTTAAGTGACATTGCCGCGGCCAACACGCGAAATTGAGGCGAGGTAAGTAACGGTTTGCATTTGTTCGTGACTTGCGACTTTATTCCTCTTACTTACCAGCTACCATGCCCGACCAAGTTCCTCGTCGTCCGCAACAGCCGCGAAGTAATCTTACCATTCGGACGCCTGGTGCTACCCCAATTCCCCCATCTCTTCAGGCCAAAATGGCTGCTGTACGTACTTACGAAATCTCCAGCTGTTATCCGTCCACTGACGTATGTATGCAATCCCCAGTTCGCCAACCGGGGCAGTTCAGCAATGCCATCGTCATCGGTAGATGCTGCTACAGCAGCCCTTCAGAAAGCTACGCTTGGCCCTGGAGGCCACCCTGTGCTGCGCGCTGCAAATTCTTATCCTGTTCCCAATGCCCCGTCGAAACCAACTGGCATGGCCGGTCGTCGAAGCAAGCCTGCTTTCAGCCTTAAAGATATCGATCCAAACGCAATACCAGCTGCAGGAGGTGGTGCTTCAGGTGCTGGACTGGGAGCTGGTCGCCCATCTCTTGCTCCTGATCAGCCTCGCCGACCAAACCCCGCCAGCTTCGCCTCTCCTTTCTCTAATTTCTCCAAAATCGTGTACGTCGCTCGGTCATCCCTTCTATTGTCCTCCATTTTGATCCTTCGATCTTCCAGAGATCCTTCTGGAGCGCTCAATTTTACAGGCAAAGCTGTTGTTCACGCATCTGGTGTTGATTTCTCCAACGGATCTTCCTTCGCCATCAATATGAGTCAACTCAAACTAGACGAAGAGCTGGGCAAAGGCAACTATGGTACAGTAAAGAAAGTCCTACACAAACCGACCAACGTCGCTATGGCCATGAAAGTTCGTACCTTTTGCACTCGGAAGACATATTTCTGAGCGTTGACGTCATACATCAGGAGATTCGATTAGAGCTAGATGATGCAAAACTGAACGGCATAATCATGGAATTGGACATCCTACATCGTGCCGTCGCTCCGGAAATCGTTGATTTTTACGGCGCTTTCTTCATTGAGAGCTGTGTCTACTACTGCATGGAGTATATGGATGCAGGCAGCCTAGACAAGCTGCAAGGCTACGGTGTACCTGAGGACGTACTGGCCCGCATCGCAGGATCCATGGTCCGAGGCCTCAAGTTCCTCAAAGATGATCTACAGATAATCCACAGAGGTCAGCCTCGTGTTAGTTCATTTCCCCACTATGATCGCCCTCTGACCATGACGTGTCCCAGACGTCAAGCCCACTAATGTGCTGCTAAACCGAAAAGGCCAGGTCAAGCTGTGTGACTTTGGAGTGTCCGGTCAGCTGGAGAAGTCTCTTGCAAAGACAAACATCGGATGTCAAAGTTATATGGCTGTTGGTATCGTCTCGCATTGCATCCAGAGTCGGTACTGACCATTGTTTCCTCATTGCAGCCTGAGCGAATAAAAGGAGAATCACAGAATAACCTCGGCACCTATACGGTATCATCGGATGTCTGGTCCCTTGGCTTATCTATCATCGAGATCGGAATAGGCCACTACCCATACCCTCCAGAAACCTATTCGAATGTTTTTGCCCAGCTTACTGCGATAGTGCACGGTGAACCACCCCAGTTACCGGACGACAAGGACTACAGCGACGAGGCCAAAGAATGGATTTCCATGTGCGTACGCAAGAATCCAGAAGCCAGGGCTACTTACTCGGAGCTACTGGTCTGTTGATCTACATTCGTGATCTCTTTCATCTTCTCTGAACGCTCTGCGCAGGAGCACCCATTCCTTCAGAAGGACGTAGGACGGGAGGTGGAGATGGTCCCTTGGATAGAGCGTGCTCTTGCCCATCGCGCGCAGCTGGCTGCCACCCAGATTGACTCGCAGCCTCATTCTATCTGAGGTCATTTCATGAACGATTTCTACATCTCAGCAGGCTCGAAAGGTTGCTTAGGGCCCGGGACTCGGGAGATGACAAGTCTCGTCAGGGCAATATGCCCAGTGTAGCCCTGCACGCTGTCTTCCGTCCTCCAGCTGCAACGACCTGGAAGTCGCGTCAACACTCGCACCTGACAAATAATTATCGTCATAGTTCCAGACATCAACGCGATTACGCGGCGGGTGTTTGACCGCTCTATACCCTTTCCCTACAAGGTTCACAGCTCGACAACCCATGATATGTATCATCTATCTTCTGCAAGCAACCTTTACTTCCCGATTCAACTCTTGCGCTGTGTACTCGTTTACAGGCCCGGCGTTCTCATACACAAGTCCCCTTTAGCATACTCTTTTGCATTCTGAGTAGGCCTGTCCAATCACACTCATTTCGCTAGTCCGTTCCTCTGCTCTCTGTCTTCGAATTCACCCTACAATATCTGTCTCTCCTTCTATCTTTTTTCGATCCTACCGGTATCTAGGAAATGCATGGGACTGCAGGCAGCACGCGATACACACAATGTAATTCTATCTTTAATGTAATCTGGAGCAGTACCGTCATTTGCCAACCGCTCCTGGTAGGCCGAGTTTGAACGGGGGTGAGCTGAGTAGAAAGTGTGACCGGGTTGTGTAGGAGTGAGTCAAAGACTGTGGCTGTGTCTATTCCTTTTTCCTCATTTTGAATGGTTAGCAGTACGCCTGCAGCCAATGATGCCTCTCTCCCGCCTCCCCCGAAGACTGCAGGCGGCACTTATACGATCCAGGTGCGTTCCCATAGGTCCCAATTTTCAACAAAATCGCTAAAACTGACGGCTTTGTGTTGTCCAGCAAGTTTCTGTAGGTTGTAAGATTTACATCACACGGCCTGCGGCCGATGGGGAGACCGAGGAGAGATTAGCCGAAATACTGTCCATCCGCGACAAGACGGCAAACCCCTACGCTCCCCGCGTGAAGGCTGAAGATGGCCCATCTCATCCAAACGATCAATATGAATTCTTCGTTCACTGGGATGCCTTCAACAAACGGCTAGACGAATGGGTCAATGGCTCCCGCCTTATCTTGAGCAAAGATTTGGAATGGCCTAGGCCTAAACCTCCTCCTGTGCCAAAGAAACTCACTGGGGCCGCGGCTTTGAAGGTCGCGCCGGCAAAGGCACCCAAGGCTCGAGAGCTACTGAAGAAGGCTACCGCGAATGCTGCCGCTACAACAGCCACTGCGAGTACGAGTGGACACCCTACTGCGCCGTCAACTCCTGTTGCATCAGCTGCGACTCCTCTGCCCTCTGATACTCCTTCTCCATCGCCCGGACCCTCGACAAGTACTCCTTCCACTACTTCCCTGAAGCGCAAAGTTCCCCATGATGAAGAGGAAGCCGATGAACCTGCTATGATTGTCGATGATGAAGATGAAGATGCTGAGGGTGACATGGATATTGATGCAGATGAGGATTTGACCCAGCTCGCCTCGCAGACAGACAACGACACTGCAGTTGATATGCCCTCTAGTCCAACTGCCAAATCGCCCCCCACGCTCAGCAAGGAGCAAGAGATTGAGAAATTGCGAACCTCAGGATCTATGACGCAGTCCATCTCAGAGATAGCACGAGTCAAGAACTTGAATAGGTTACAGATTGGAAAGCATGAAGTTGATGCCTGGTATTTCAGTCCGTATCCCAAGGAATACGCCCATTTACCCATCCTCTATATTTGCGAATTCTGCCTCTCATTCTTCCCTTCGTCATTCATGCTCGGAAGGCACAGGCGGCGATGCAACCTCTTACATCCTCCTGGGAACGAGATATATCGCCATGAAGATATCTCTTTCTTCGAAATCGATGGAAGAAGGCAGGTTACCTGGTGTAGAAACCTCAGTTTACTCTCGAAATGCTTCTTGGACCAGTAAGTTCCTTCGCGAACGTATTCATAACCAAGCTGAATCACTCCAGTAAAACCCTATATTATGATGTTACACCTTTCTTGTACTACGTGATGGTACGAGTCACGGCTTCGCACTGTCCATTCTCGGAGACTAACTTTTTCTTTTTTCCTCCTTACACAGACCCAGCGCGACTCCACCGGATGCCACATCATAGGCTACTTCTCTAAAGAGAAGGAATCCGCAGAGAACTACAACGTAGCTTGTATCTTGACTTTGCCTCAGTACCAACGGCATGGATACGGGCGCGTTCTTATCGAATTTTCCTACGAACTGACCAAGAAGGAAGGGAAGCTAGGGAGCCCAGAGAAACCACTTTCTGATCTTGGTCTCCTTGGCTATCGAGCTTACTGGCAAGAAAAGATAATAGACTTGCTGGTCAACACGGAGGAATCCGAAGAGTTGAGCATAGACGACATAGCACAGAGGACTGCGATCACCCATGCTGATGTCTTGAACACGTACGCTGTATACTCCTACTCCTTCCCGTTATCATGCGTACTGAGGAGTCTTGGTCCCCTTCCAGTTGTACAACACTCCAGCTATTCAAGCACCACAAAGGGCAGCATCTCATTTGCCTTAACCAAGCGGTGTTGGACAAGCATGAGCGAACTATGAACAAACGAAAGCGTAGAATTGTTCCAGAAAAGCTCCTCTGGAAACCTCCTGTATTCACCAGAGACCAGCTCCGGTTTGGATGGTAATTTGGCAGTACCTACGATTATTCTAGCCCTTGGGACACTGTTTGTGTGTAAATCTAGTTTATTAGGATATCCGATTTTTGTATTTGTTTGCGACCAGCGGATGGTTAATGTTGTTTATCATTGTGTACAAATTTCCCTACAGCGAATAATTTCCAGGAAAGCAAATGTCTAAGTCGAGAGGAGAAACGACGGAGCAAAACGTATACTACAATGTACAGACGCGGTCCTCGTGTCTACAATTCAAACTTTCCTCCGTCTAACACCGTCTTCTCCCGTGAGATCGGTTATAGCGGTACTGCCCGAAGCTCTGCTCTCGATCTGATCATCTTTCAGCAGCCTGCGCGATAAAGTAGGCGATGAACGTCCGGACAAAGAGGATACACTATTCGAATCATCCTTTAACTGATGTCGCGACAGCGTTGGTGATGGCGGCTGCGACGTAGCAGGTGAAAATATGCCAGCCCCTGATAAGCCGTTTTCATCGGCAGCGAAATATTCATTGGGCAGGGCGTCGGGAGATAAGGCGAGTTTCTCGCTGGAGCCGGTGTCTGCTTGGAAAGAGGAGGGTTCGGACGCAGGTGTCAAGGCGTCGGTGGATACCACGATACTAGGTAGCTCTTCATCGCTACTGCTGCTGCTGGTCGTGTGAATCGTTGTGTTGTCTGATGTAGACGCTTTGGAGTCGTCGATAACGCCTAGAGTACGCGCAATAACGTAGGATGCAATATCCTACACGCAACTGGTAAACGCGACATGCACGATAGATATTGAGCATGAAGTATGAAACATACCAGAGACGCAAGAAAGGCAAGAGGCACTATGACCAGGAATGCCAGGATGCGAAAGATTGACGCGATTCTGGCCACCCATGAAGTGGAGGAGTAGCGCACCAAGTTATTAAGGTAGGCTGACCAGATTGAGAAGGGAGATAAGCTCGAAGCAATCCAAGAAGTGTAGGAGGACATGTCTGTTGACAAAGAGTATGTTTTTCCACAGATTGGATGCACGTTGGGCGTTAGCTGTGAATACGCTTTGGCAGGTGTGCGGAGTGCAAGGGATCCGGTAAGAGAGGATGTAGATAGACACGTGCATTCACATGTACAGTAGTACCTGTTCACGGTCAACTCCGGACTCTCACTCGAGGCCTCCCGCGAAGGTCGACATCCATTCATGTCCAGGGCTTTTCTTAAGCCTTGCAAGAGCCCTCGCTCATATAGCAAAAGAAAAAACGCATATCAATACTGTTACAAGCGACTATACACATACATCCAAACAACCTGGTAAACCAAAGAAAACAAGAGAGAAAGATCCACTAGATATAGTACATACATAATCCATTGTGGTTTTATAGTCCCAGTCCCGGTGCATAGAAAGAAAACGTGGGCTTCCAAACGTTCAGACCTTAGAAAAAGAAAGTCTGCATGTTCTACCATCAGGCATAGCTGGGTCGACCTCGATCCCAACCAGCTTAGTTTTACTCCCAAGCCAATCAATTCTTCGTACTCCGCCCTCCCAACCCCCACCGAGCTTCGAGCACCGTCGTTTATAAGCCTTGGTGACCTTCTTCTGGGCCTTGCTGCCCGGTCCCAAGCTTTCCCACTCCTGTTGGGTGACAGGTGTATGTAGGTTGACGTGTAGGGTCTGGAGCACATCTGCTATCGTGATGGGGTTGACACTCTGGTGCCCTTGAGCAGAAGAAGACGAGCCTATATAGAATACAGGCTTGCTGGGTTTCGGCTGGCAAGGATCGACGGAGATGATCCAAGGGAATTTGTGCGAGCGGAGAATAAGCTTCGAGGTCGTTGGTTGACGAGTCGCCGGTTGCATTAGTGCCTGGTCGGGAACAGACTGCTTCGTATGCCTGTTAGTCACAGACCGGGGAGAAGGCAGAAATGTGACATCGTATTCGACGTAGGATTTCCTGGACCGGCCAGAAGATGCGAGGAGAGGAGTGATCTCAACGGGGACGGAATGAACCTTGGCTGCAGACCGCTTGCCAGCACGTTTGTCGCCTACACATTGGATTAGGATTTTAGACGACAGTACCCTGACAACCAGTTGACTGACCGTTTTCTACGTCATCCCCATGCCAGGTATGGTGCTGTTTCAAGGGCGGTCGCATCTCAAAACTGTGCCGCGGAACACTACTCGAACTTTCCGTTCGTGGGGGCATGCGTACAGAGGTCGCGGACCCTGTCCGAGATGAACTACTGTATGACACAGAGGGTGCATAAATCGTATAAGGCATAGCTGCAACATCCTGGTGAGTATGCATAGGACTGAGTGAGAGCAATATACGTACTGCCTGTGCTTCCATGACTTTGCGATCTATTGTATGAAGGCCGGATGGGGCCCGAGGTTGAGTGCACATCATGAGCACGACTAGTGGAGGAAGCGAATCGGACTGGTGAAGGCGCAGGCGTTCCGTAGCTAGTACTCCTTTTCCGACTTGGACGGTTGTGTGGAGCGGTAGCAGCAGAGGTGGAAGGAGTAACCCTATGTGAATTATTCGAGACATATCCATATTTTGGAGCAGCGTTGGCAGCAATCTGAGCAGGTAGTGAAGCTGAACGAGAGTGGTGTTTCTTCCGGCTGGCATGATGATGGGTCGAATTGTTAGGTGGAGGTGGAGGTGCTGGATGGGCAGCTCGTTGAGGCTGAGAAGTGAAAAGGCTTCTCCAAAACGGTGACATTTGTGCAACAGGGACGTAAAGTCGTAAAGGTCAAATTGAAGGTAAGTGAGAGAGCTGGGACCGTGGTTTTATATAGGGGAAAGCCCGCGCTAGTTATGCTCGGTCGAATCGGGGGAAGAGATCTGGGCAGGAAGTGGTGAAGTTAGTTTGGGATGTTAGGAGGCCTTTTAAGAGAGAGATGCCGACCTCAAGTGACGTTACCGAGTTGTAATCCCTTGAAAAGAATAGGTCAGAAGCTGATTTACCACACCAGTCGTTACCAAGGGTCAATGAGAAAGGGAATCAATGTCAGAAATAGTAGCAGAATATGAGAAGGGATCTACTCCCGCCGATGCCTGCAGGCAGTAATATGGAGCGAGACGGAGTGACACCTGCGCATCTTTCAATAATGGCCATGCTGATCGTACACCGGTCGGGATTGCAGGCAAAAACATGAGTCTTAGAACAGTGCGTGACATCCTAGAGAATCGAAAAGCAGGTGGATAGCCACCCCAAAACGAGGCAGAATACGTACTGTGGACGCTTGATGAGCCTGGTCGCACGCACACACATATCAGCCCGCAATGCCTCCCGTCGAACCGTCGGTGTTAGCCAGGTCCAACGTTCCAGAAAGAGGTCTTCGGGTCAACGCGGGTGGGCCAGGAATGAAAGCCTTGGTATCTTGCTTCTCAGTGATCATGACCATAAAAACACGGTGCGAGTAGCAGGACGAAAGGACGAAGATTGTGGTTCGCAGTAGCTTACTGCTCTCAGACTGGCGTCTGCTTTGGCCCCACGAGAGTGGTGCCCCAAAACCGCAGTCAGACAACTGACTGCCAGTGCACCTCGGAGAGCGCAGGTCACGCGCAAAGAAGGCACAGCTACCCCAAGGAAAGCGAGGAGGGCGAGGTTGGTGAGGTAAACGCAGCGCTGCACGAATCAAAAAGTAGAATGATCCACGTTGTCGGGGCCTAAGACGTATTAGTACAGGCGCTCGCGAACCCCTGAGGGCCCTTTGTACATCGGGGCATCGCGCTTCCAAATTTAAAAGCTACTGGTGAGTTGACCAACACTGAGTGTGATTGGCGTCGATGCACGATGACCGACAGGTCAACGGAAGAATCAGAGGTCTGATGCTGGATTATCTCAGAGAAACGTTGTGGGATGACTGGACTAGACAGAGCTAATGACCATTGACAAAGGGCAGCACTTGTGTGGGGCACACCATGTGTGATTCTGAGAGTTGTGTATGCTTGTAGGCGCATATGAGGCACAGGAAATCGGGTTGGGCAATGTGGTACCGGGTAAAGCTCATCAAGAGAGTAGAGCTCGAGGAGGAAGTCAAGTTGCGATCAGATTTGGGTTCGCACGTTCACGCATGGCTGATCGGACGACCTACGTAAATCCGTAAATTTTCATTCGACGTTTCTATGCAAAACAAATCTTAGGCCTCTTCCTGCTCTTCATATCTGTTCATTTAGAAGAACCCTTTTGCAGCGGTACCGATGGTCTCGATAAGAGCCTAGGCAGTCAAGTACACTCAGTGCATCAAGAGTTGCTCTCCCCCTCATCAGATCTGCTCGCTGAAGGGAGGGCTTCTCACGACCTAAACCTCCGGTTGAAAAAAATCACCAAGTGCTGTGTTGTGAGAGTGTAAGAATAATACAATTACAAGACGATAATACAGCGATGCAACGTCAACTTACTGCCCAGTACACGCACCAGCCCTACCCAGAGCCTGGGCATACCCTCGAATTCGATTGTACATGCCAGCAAACCAGCTAGTGGCCGTTGCTTCTTTTTCGTCGGGATTCGTGTTGCGCGCAAAAGGCACTGAGACTAGCAGATACAATAGACGGTGTGAGTCGCCGACGGCTTCGAACACACTAACAGAGGTCGTGGTAATCCTGCTGTCATATTAGTATTGCGGGAGGCTCTCTGCTTAGCTTACGATCCTCCTGACCCATCTGTGGTCCTCGTCTAAGAAAGGCGGGTCTAATCTCTCGCGGTGCCTAGTTCCTGTGGTCTTTTGCGTGGTAAAGACCCCCTTAAGACCGATGAATGGCAGTTCTTAATAGGAAATAGTCAGTCGCTTGCAGGACAGTGACGGCTTTATGATTGCTGGTAGCTATTTGGAGCCTTAAGGCCTTAAGGTTGAGTCCCCCGGCTTTTATAAATACTAATCTTCCATGGATCACAATGTATTGTACGTCAGAGAGCGAATGAGAGGCAATGAGAACGCTCACTTGAGCACAGGAAATTTATTCTCCCTGGACCGGGCTTGCAAGCCAGCTCATGCCCGACACCCTACCAACATTGGTCAGACTGGGTATCTGAAGGTGGGGCGATGGTAAGCCTCAGATTTGATCTGGCTCTTCTTGCTTTGTCCCCAGAGCTCGCGTTTTATACCCAGGAATTGGGAAGATATGACTCGTCCTAGACCCAGACGCGTCGAGGTGGCCAAATACTTGAAAGAGTTTAGATCAGGTTTCTTCATGACACGTGATCGTGTTTCTCACAGGAAAGAGGCGTGACATACTGTCCTTCTCTTGGACCTCAGCGCTCAGCTGCAGGTCTCCGAGTCCATGGTCAATACAAACCTCTTCACTGTCCAGACCCTTGTAGGGAAATATGCCGTCCGTTCTTTCATGATTTCTACTTCGATTGTCTATCTGCATGGGGTACCGGACAACCCTTGCGCCCGTCCACACCAAGTTACAGTCGACCTCCAGTCAGTCCTTTCACGGAATACGAGCTTCTGACTTGCAACCGGCTCCAATGAAATCTAAGCCACAAATGCTTTCGCTTTTATTATTCACGGTGACCATACGTTGCTCGATTTCCGATACTAGGTCATACCCTAGTATCCACACATTTGAAGTTATGTCAACGAGGGAGTGATCATCTTCTTCCGTGAAGACAGTAAGTGAACGCGATGGGCACCAACGACTCACTCAGAGCTACAATACTCCAGCTATCTCGTCGACCATGGCAGGAGACCTTGTAATTCAGGATCTGGTATTTTCAATCATTTGTTCATCGATCTGTGTATTTGATTTATAGGGTGAAGACATTGTCGATTCCATCCCTCACAGTCAGGGCACCATCGTTCCAACATCATCCCCATCATCCCCATCAGCATCAACGGCTCAGCAGACGATCTTAGAGCGACACTGGCAATCCATACCTCTGGATCCTACCAGACGCGGGACGCATATGTGGTTGGAAGCCAGGCCCTCTAAATTCCTCGTTGTGTCTCTCAGCTATGATACTGGGGTCCCTGATCATACTGCGCCCGAAAGTGTATGACTTGAGATCTCCGCTGATCATCAACATCATCATCGTCCTCACGAAAGACAAGTCCGTTCGAACCACAGCCCTTCCCTTCAGGATGATGCTTCTCGTTTCCTTCTATATGGCCGTCGTATGATATATGGACATCGAAGCTCATTCAGTTCGTACAGCTTCCATTAAAACCATTCGGCCTTATGAAAAAAAGATAAGATCCAACTTTTCTGCCATGGGTATCACCATCAGCATGGTACCCAGATAACGCCATACCGGGATGCTGCCGGTCTAATCTTGAAAGATTGCGCACTCTTCGTAATCTGCATACACCGATTTCGGTCTGCAGCCATATCCCAGTCCTCAGTTGACCGCGGAGACGTCGAGAGGGGAACTGCCGCTCTCAACGAGCTAGTGACCCGATACATCATAATATCAGCCCTCCCTTTCAGTAAACTCTACATCTCCTTCCAAGTTCCCCACCCCGATATCGCACACCATACCCAATTTTTGATCGAGCGGACGGAGAAATCGACTTCTCTTTCTTTCGGGCTTCAAAAGGTGGAATTGAAGGACGACCGTTCCAGGCCTAGCCTTCGATACAGATGCTCTCGGGGAAGCTTATTGGCTCCAAAATTTCTCTGATCAACCACAGCATTTTTATATAGCCTACTAGAGTCTGAGCGCAGCCAACGACACTCGGCGGGCGCATCTTGAGCATAAATCATGGGAGACAGCATCGGAGGTTGGTACTAGCGAGGGAGAGACAGAGAATCACCAGAGCGACGAAATTACCTACTGCAGGTCCAGAGTCCGGGGTGGGCCTTCGCGACCCACATCGACGTAGCTTTCCCCCAGACAGCATCGGGCATACAATGATCATAAGGTTTGTTCTGAGCTTTACTGCCTTGCCAGCAACGCCTTACTAGCACCGCCCGTCGATGTAACGAAAAGAGAGAGAGAGAGAGAGAGGGAAGGGACGAAAGATCTTGTATGTATTCAAGAACCAAGGACCCATCGTGGTATACATGAAAATGGGGACAAAGGATAACTACGAGATGGAAGCAACAGACATAAGGAACGTAAGAGATATAACGGGAAAGCAAGTAGTACACGATGGAATCAGATCAGAAAAAGAGCTTTTACATAGTTTACACGGATAGACGAGCACGGACGAGCGAGATGGGGAATGGGATGCCGTGAATGAGCGAGAGACCTGCCAAGACGAGAAGTGCAAGCGAGGGAAGGATGACAAAGCAGGAGTAGATAGGCAGGAAAACCTGGGGAGCAGACGAAAGAATGAAAGCATAAAAAAAAAAAACGATAAAAGCAGGGTAGATAAGGCACCGTGTAACGAGTGTCCTTTGTGTAAAGGAATGGAAGGGGTAGAAACGAGAGCACAGGAGTCCAATCGAGAAAACCAAAAAAAAACTGAGAGACGCAGATAAGAAACTAGGGATACAGAACGTTAGAGGGGAAAACAACACCGTCACCGCGAATCAAGATGATAGGCCTCCTCTTCTGGACTTGCTGACTCTGCTGCTGTTGCGACTCTGGGGGCAGGCAACCCAACACCTCCGTGCACCTCACCTCCACGTACGGCGAAGGCTCAGATCCAAAGAAAACGTGCACAGGATCGGCCTTACAGAAGTTCTCTCCATACACAGTGAGCATTTTCGACGCGTGCGGGTTAGGTTTGGAGAGGACGGCACGAGATTGTGCGCAATTAGATTTGGGAGCTTCAGAGGCTCGATCGGGAGGAAGATATTTGACGACGCCTGGGAAGGGCGTCACGGGCTTGGAAGGTATAGGGAAGGAGGCAATCTGGGGAGCATGCTGGTTATCGAAAAGGACAGGTGGTACGTAGAAATTGTAGCGGATTTGATCTAATACAATCAGGAATATTATTGTTAGTAACTCAGAAGTAACGATAATTACAAGGAAATCTAACCTGTGCCGACGATAGTCCACACGCTCGTCTCCCCGATATCCACCTGCCACAAGGAACCGGAAGCTGGACCTCCAGGGTCACTGGTTGAGCCTCGTCTTCCAGAGGAAGAACCAGCAGAACTAGGCCTGCGGCGACCTTTCGTGTTAACAGGCTTCGAAACCACGCCGGCGCTCGAGGAAGAACGCTTCTTCCTAACTCGTCCGCCGTCGTTAGTCAGGAAATCACCTGGGAGGGTAGGAGACGACGGGGCGCTGCCGGGGTGTCCAAAGTACTCTGACGCGGATGGTGGAGCGATGCTCGATGTGATAGGCGACGATGGCATCCCAGGAGAGTTGGATCCTCCGCCGTTCACGTTCACGTTCCACTGCCTGCCGTCGATCGGACGATACGTGTTCACCTTTTCGCCCATGCAGGATAAAAAGGCACCGGTCAAGCCGGGAGTACCAGGTTCCGGCATACCTCTCCCAGCCTCGTACACTTCAAACGCAATCTTGTGAAGCTGTGAGACGGGATCTCCACAGACTTCTCCCGGAGAGCAATAGTGACCGGCGACGCCTTTAGCGCCCTCCTGTAGTCCTCCTCCAACGACGGTAGTCTGGTGATCAACCTTGCGGATGATCAAGACCGGACTGACGACGCCGGAAGTCAGGCACTGGAGGACGACAGTCTGATTGTAGTAGACTGGGATTTGAGACCCGTTGCTGGTGAACGGGATGGCATTAGGAGGAGGAGAGGGGTAGTCCGCTTGAGGAGGCGGGGGTGGAGGAGCGTCCAGTCCACCAGCGGGTTTGTTCACATCAACGATGTACATAACAAACGGGTCTATTTTAAAAAAAGGTTCCAATTCAGTCAACAGCGCTCTGGGGCCCAGATATTTCTGATAGAAAAGAAGATAAAACCACATACCCCAACTGGACGTTCTGGCGATGAAGGAAGGTGTGTTTGATCGACTTCGATGGTCAAGGCCCATCAAAGGAGCACCATCGGAACCCTTGAAGGAAGAACCAGAACCAGAAACGCAAAGGTACTTGGTTGAAACGGTCTGGGACCTGAGACGATGGAAGAGTGATATGGTAGATCCATGATTGATGCAGACTGTAAGAGAGAAAAAAAATTGATTCTGGAAACAAACAGTGAACTCGATAAGGATAACGTACGCTCTAGGTTCTTGGCACTCTGTCTCTTCTTGCTGGGCTTGCTGATGACCTTGATGGGCCGACTGGGAAAGGTGCCGATGACGCGCTCTGGCTCATCTTCGGAAGCAGGAGCAGTGATCTTGACGAGCGCTTCGACCTTTTTCTTCTTCTCGTCAACATCAGAGATGAAGAGTTGTTTGCCAACACATCGGCCGATGTAAGTCGAGCCTGTAGGAGGGTCATTGACGTCGAACGATTTGCCAGAGGAACCTGTCCAATCGACAGAGCTTTCTTGAGGGGCAGGTTCGCCGGAGATGGAGATGACGACGCGTGGAGGAGAGAGTCTAGGCTCTTCTCCTCTGCGCAACACATCACTCCACCAAGAGTTACCGATCATGATTGCGGTGGGAGGAGGGCACAAAAAACTGATGAAAGCCGGAGAAACTCTTGGTCAGCGAGGAACGAGTAAGGAGGGGGGGAGGGGCGCGCGGACATACCGTTTCTCTGTGCCGTAAGATTTCTGAGCGACTTTGGAAGACATGACAATGACGGTCCGCTCCCCAAACGCAAGCCGGTTCGGCGTACGAATGTATTGGTCGAGGTAAGGTCTAGTAGGGGATAAATGAGGACCCGTATGGGGAAGTTATGACTGGAAGAGGGAATCTGACCTAATGAAGGATTGTAAATCGGTGGAACCCATGATGGACTGCCCCTGCTGAAGCTTCATGCGAGCCAGAGTCTCGTCTACGGTGGGCATGCGAAGAGGAAGGTCTGAATGCGGACTGGTATCCATGTAATGGGACATTGTGTCAAATGGATTGGCCTGTTCTGGACGGAAGGAATGGGTGGCATGGGGTGCTACACCTCGGAGGAGATCATTTGGCTGTGGTTGAATGACAGATGGAGAGGTCGGCGACTGATTGGAGGAGTAGCGGCTGTCAGGGTACCGCAGACGGTCTGGAAACTGCTGCTGCTGGTGTTGCTGCTGCTGCTGATGTTGTTGTTGTTGTTGCTGCTGCTGCATGGATGCAGAGAAGGGCAGCGTGCCAGAACTCAGCGAAGAAAAGTCGTCTGCAAAGTCGTTGGCGTAACCTCCGCCTAGACGACGATCAGAGAGGAGTTCCCTGTAGGCGACTGGAGGCGAGTAGTCTTTGGGTGGGACATGTGAGTAGTGAAGCGCAGCAGAGTCGCTGGGAGTTATAGGAGAGACTTTGCCGCTGCTGTAGGTAGACGGGATACCGTTGTTGATCATTTCGTAGTGTGATGGGGAGAAAGGGGGGGACGAGTCTTGTTGGAAGGAGGGCTGGGAGTAGACTGGAGGATCAGAGTTCATAGAGTAATGATGGCCTGAAGAGGAGGGGACGGTGTTTGAACGATAGCGTTGGGGAAAGGAGTCATGGCCAAAGAGGTCGTAGGACTGCTGATCGGCAGCAGAGTCCATGGGGAAGGATTGGTAGTCGCTGTCTTGGGCGGTGTTGGGGTTGGTGCTGGGGTTGTTGTTGGCAGCGTAGAGAGAGTTGTGATGAGCAAAGTCTAGGGACATTTTGCGTTCTCTGGGAAGACGGGTAGCGAGGAGATCGGTGAGCTCCCAACGAGGGAGATGAAGGTCAGAGGCAGCCGGGCGAGAAGTGACTCTGCCACCGAGATCGGGTTGTTCGGACCAGGAACTGGGGGTACTGCTCATTTGTGTATGTGGTGGACGTTGTTGGGGATGATGTCAACGATGCTCTGGTCGCTGTTGTAAGCGTCGCAGGGAGCCCAGCAGGACTACAGAGAGAGAGTGTGGTGACGCGAATGGATTTGGAGATGAGTTTTATAGGAGGAGGTTGGTGGTGATTCCCAGTGTGCCGGGAGAAGCCGAGGGAGGGTCAAGCAAGTGGGAGTTTGGATTCCCTGCGCTGTTTTTCCAGATTTATTCAGTTCCTCTCCAGCCACGGCCATCCGTCCATTCACTCCTCCTCCGACCACTCCGAGGCCCATTTCTCTCTCCAACATCTCCCAAAATTTTCACGATATCTGTCACATCAGCCCTGTCCTGTCCAGTCTGTCGCCCCTCCCATCCATCTACACATTAATGTTATGCATGCAAAAGTACACACACTTCGGTGCCAATACTCCGTGACTGCCTCTGCACTGGCCGTCATTCAGATATTCAGTGTTCAGATAAAAACAGCAATAAAAGACGGCAGTGCAGCTGAACTGTATTCCAGAAAGCCCGTTGGTTGGATGGTGCATAGTATTTGGTTCCGAATGCAGAGATATGGTTCCGATCGGGAAACAGGTAATATCCGCGGAGATTAGGACAGGAACATCTTCTGAGTGGGCTACGCTCCCCCCCCCTCCCACCCAGAGTTCTCAATTTTTCTCATTTTCTACCAGAAATCTTCTTCTTTTTCTACATTTTGATGAACTTCCTCATGGCGACAACTCCTTCCTTCTCCTCCTCATTCATCGATCGAAAAAGGGTACCATCAGATCCTCTGCTTGTTTCTCTTCTCGCTTTTCACTCTCCGAAACCTTGTTCGTGCCACTCACCACCAAGTCGTCAACATCACCAAAGTACGCTCTCGAAATCGGTGTTCATCGGCATTCTATCCTTCTCCTCACTCTTGGTCTTGCATGCTCTGTAGCTACTCGTCTTGGTCTTCCTCGCTCTTCCTTTTCCTTTCGACTTGCTAGCTATCGTGTACTGTTTTGATCCTAGTAACATTCTTTGCTACAATCTATAAATTTGCCTCTTGTCGTAATCAGCCCCTTTCGTTCGCGATACGATCTCGGCTTTGACGGTGCTAGTAGTAATAACGCCCCTCCTCCGAATCAATCAGTAATCACCACCATACTCCTGTGTGCTTACTACTATGGGGTATAACATCGATCAAGTCCGAAATTCGTCTCTCTCTCTCTCTCGTCCCGCAGCCTCGTATACTACGTGGCTCACCTTGGTCATATTTCCCAACCCAACTCCACGGCACAAAGTGACAGATATTGTGGGGCGTTCGTCGTGCCGCCCGTACCAAAAAGCTATCGGCACCCTCTTCACAGGTTGTATTGTTATTTCGTTCATCTAATTCAATCGAGCGTGGCATAAGGACCAAGCAAATGGTTCATCAAGCCGTCCGTAGTCGTGACTGTCTACGCAGCCTGTATAGCACAGACCCCGGCGGTCTCTAGGGGTTCCAATCGCTACCAATCTATTTTATAGACATCTCTCTGCCTCGTCGGCACCTAAATCAGTTCACACTGCTCGTGGGTATTGGAAAGCCTATTACGGTGAGAGAGTCTTTGATATTCGATGTAGAGTAGCTACTGAGCATTACTATAGCAAGTAGCGCTGTTTGGGCGCTGGTACTTTTTTATTATTTTTATTTTGTTTGGATTTCGAAGTGGTGCGGGGTAAAATATGTCCCCACCCTCTCGCGTGGCTCGCGATCGTCAAAATTGACTACTATAGGTGTTAGAGTCCGAGTTCCATTTTCTAGTCGAAGGAGAGAGAGAGAGAGAGAGAGAGAGATTTAGTAGTAAAGGGTCGTGTGCCTGATCTCCTTCTGTGTAAAGCCTGAGCGAGGGTCCCACAACACCGATATCCTAACTTCCCCCGGCTGAACGATCCCTCCAAGTCTGAAATGCATCCCTAGCTGTTCTTTAGGCCATCGATTTGCTTCGGCATTAGCAGAGCGCTTTTGAGTTTGGATGAATAAATTCATAACGTTATTGGTTTGTACTAGACCGCCGTGGAAGGCTCAAATTCAAAAGCTTGCCATGTGTCCGAACGACTCGCTCTCTCTGATCACACTACTGTATTTCAAGGCAGTCCGCAATGAATACTAATGCTACTACCGTCTATACAGTCTGAATCCGTCGAAAGAGGGTGCTGTGTTCTGAGTGAGTAGCATATTTCAAGAACCCGGCCCCCGCAGTCGTTGGTTGAGACGTTGATTGCGAAAGCCGAAATCAGAGTCGACGAGTAGGTTCTTGATGTGTACGATGCCTATACATACTGTATGGAGGAGAGTGAAAGTAGAGGTCCCTTTTATTCTTCTTCTTTTTGAGTTGACGGGGTCCGGAGTTGATGTTGATGGTGGGGCTTACTATGATCATGATCAGAGGTTCTGCGAGGGTGAATACACAGGGAAATTGGTTGCTGTTTTGGAGCTGAACCTGCTCGGATTCAGAGAAGACCAGGTGCCAATGGGTCGCTTCCGAATCGCCTCCTTTCTCCTCCCTTCAACGCTGCTACCGAGCCCTCCGTCGCCGCCATCGTTGTCGTCGATGATGGACCCTTTACCCCAGGAGTGCGCCACCGCTGCGCCTTGCTTACGTGATCTCCAAGGGTTGAGTGGCGTCGGCTTACGGACGGAATGGTGCGATAGTGCTAAGTCGTACAGTAAGGCCAGATTACCTGACCGTCGTCTTTGACCAGCGCATCTCCTTCTCTTATCCTCATTCATACCTTCATACCCGTTCATCCAACATCCAACGCTGACGCTGCTATCTGCAACCATAACCAGGCCAGAGCTATCACTTGGACGAGATATCTAAAGTTGAATCCCGGCAAGACCGTGAAAGGCACCAAAGCGCCGTCTCTGTACTTTTTGTCCGCATAACAGCGGCTGTTTCTTGTCTGTGAACTCTTCTATACCCCACCACCTCTCCCTGCGAACTTGCTGCAGGCTTCGGAGAAATGGCAGCAGTGACTACCACAGCGGCAGCTTCATACCCCCTCCAAGCTTCTCCGTCCAGCACAAAGCCTACCGCCACCCGACATCAACCTCCTCCGCCTCTCTCCTCTCTCGCCAACTACCCAGGCCGCAACAACACCTTCAGTACTTCAACCACTACTACCAGTCCAACTGGCACAGCTGGCCCCACTAGTCCTCCGCCGTGGGGCACCGTCACCTACTCGAAGGAGGCGTACGAACCCGTGTTCTACGATCTTACAGGCAACCCAACGTCACCCCCGTCGAGCCCCAGAGGGAGGATCACACCACTCCTGCCATCATCGCCAGGGTCGCCGACAAAGAGGCAGCAGCCACCGAAGAGGGCAGGCAAACCAACCCCTCCTCCGTCGAGGAGGAACAGGTCCGCCACGCCTTCTGGGATTTTGGATTCCGATCTGGACAAGTTCGCAGAGCAGTGTCGTGCGTGGTACGTCTTGTCTCCTCCTTGGTCCCATTGAGTTGCGGTTTAGCTGACTTTACCTCGTTTTCCCGCTCGGTCTTCTTCCTTCTTCTTTTTACTTCGTGCACCCCCTCCTGCAACCCCTCGTCTCGCACACCGAATGCTTTGTTATGGATGATGTAACGAAACGAACAGGTACTTCAAGCAAGATGAAGAAGCAGGCCAAGCAATGACCAACACCCTCTCCACCGTCCCGCCTGCGCAACGTGCTCCTTACTCTCGTATCCAGGCCTCTGTCAGATCGCTCTACCATCGCTCAGTCAACGCCCGCAAGACCGCAGAGTTCCATGCCCACCTCAGCGCAACGCTCCCGGGCAACTCCCTAATGCCGCATAATCGAGCGAACTCAGAGTCTGACGAGGCGAAAAAGGTTCGTTCGTCGGTCCCCTTTCTCTTGTTTCTTAGGTGGTTTCTTATGCTGACGGCTTGATTGTTGTTGTTTTTTTTTTTTTCTTTTTTCTTTTCTTCTTCTCTTCTCTTCTAGGAACGTTTGGATCGGTTCGAGAGATTTGTGAGGACGTGGGCGACTCATGGGATGCCTGGAACGACGCCGTTCTTTGAGGCCCTGTGGGCTGTGATGCGATTACAGGTCCTTCCTGAGAACCTAGGAGGCGCAGGTCCGAATAGGATCGAGTGGGAGATGGATGATGCCGTGTTCAAGGAGGCAGCGTACGTCTCGACACATTGCACGAGCAATTCTTTTCGTTCTCTCAGACTGACAGATCTCTCGTTAGTGGCAAAGACTTTATGCATGAGGCCGTTGATGTCCTCAAGGGGGTAAGACAGTTCTCTTTCTGCCTCGCTCAACCCTAGAAAGCTAATTTCTCCTCTAACGTATCGTCTTAGGTTCTTGGCTTTGAGGAAAAGTGTCCCAATCATGTATCCTCCTCCCAGTCTACGAGCTCGAATCTTCGTTCTGAAACCTCCCAATCTACCTTCAACACGAACAGCAGCGCTAAAACCGCAGCAGCGAAACCGAAAGCCATACGCGAGTCTAGCGATCCCTTCCTTGACAACCCGGGTCTCTCAAACTCGGTGACAACATCCTCCTCACGGTCTTTTGCTGCAACGATAGCAACCACTGCCGGTGGCCAACCCGTCACGCCAGATGGGGGATACTCAGAAAGCACCAGCATCAGCCCCTCTGCAGGTCCTTTCTCGCCCTTCGACGAGGTACCGCCCAGTCCACTGCGGCGATCGAGTTACCTGCTGAAACAGGATGGGTCGTACCGGAATGGTGACCTGGACGAGGAAGACGAGTCCCAGCTGCGCGTATGGACCGCGCCTGACCTGTCGAACCCCGAGTTCGTGGACTTGTGCAAGTGTTTCCCGGCGTTTGTGACCAGACGGTCGTTGCCCCGGTTCCCTATCCAGCCGGGGTCTGCGCTCGCCAAAGGAAACGGTGGCGTGTCTCAGGGAGAAGATCTGGACTACCTGGAGGCGGGGAGAGCTTTGAGGGAGGGTGAGTCGCCTGGTGCTGAGAACCGGGTAAGGTTCGGGACGGGGACGATGTGGGTTGGGTCGAGACCGAGGAAGGTGGGCTGGAAAGGCGGGTGGTGGATCAGATTCGTCCTCTGGTGGAGGAGAACGTTTTGTTGAGGGATTGTTACTACACCCCAGTCCATCTGTCGTTGGTGCGCTGCGTGCGCCTGGAAAAGAAGTCGCGGCCGATCTATGATATTGTTTGCTTGCTTGTCTGTTGTCTATTGACCCGTTACCATCTCTCCCTCCGTTCGTTTACTATGGACATTCCTACTCTTACTTATTTCCTCGTCTCTCTTTGTTTCCGCCGGAACGGTCTTTTGAGACTGTTCGACCCTTGGAGTCCCGGCTCGCGATTCTGTGAACGCTGAGTAGATAGATGTTTGTACTGCATTCATTCATTCATGTTTCTTTTTCTCCCGTCGTTGTTTATTCGCAGTGGTGGTTGTGTCGAAACTGTTTAGCACTTCTTACTTATGTCGTTGACACATGTAGTTCTCCTTCACCATCTATTCTTCCGTAGTGAAAACCAATCACTCCCTCGCTCCATCCTTGTGCAATTGGTGGTAGTTACTTCGAACTCTGTGAACCCCTCTCGCAGAACAAACTCGTAGAGATATCAAGCGCCGCCGCTAGAACTAATTCCACTGCTCTCACGGGTGATTGCTCGCTGCTCAGAGGTCCAGTGGGTACGAAATCAGTGCCTGAGACGAGACGCGCCACAGAGAAGGATCTAGCACCTGGTACTCCCAGGTCCCAGATTCCAGACAGGCGTAAAAGATATATTCATCCATGCCGTAGAACCTTGAAGCGGTAGAAGGTTTCACCCTCTGGAACTTTCCTCAGGTGTCCTTCTCATAAAATACTCGTAAGCAAGGCTTTGACTCAAAATCGTGGTAGTAAAGTCAGCCGATGCAATTGCCGGCCCCGGTTTCGATGGAGTATACGTACGTACGTATACTATCTGACGCCTTCACGCTCTACCAAGGTGTTATCTAGAAAGCTTGTTACAAAGCCCCATCGTAGCAGGGTGGTGTACATACCTCCGTAATGCCAAGTTCCGTGAAACGGTCAACGTTATCGTTCGGACACTTGACGAAGCCGCACGACGAGGGAAAGCAGACTCCCACATTCGGTGGGTGAGTCTGTTACAGATATGGGAATTGTTGAGGGGAGACGTGCGAGCGTGGCCATGTGCTCACTCGTAGGTACCGTGTCTTTTTTTGCTTTTCTTGACTGTAAAACGAGACTCGGACTCGGAGGGCTAGTAGAGAGTGGGTTAGGAGAGTGGTCCGGTGAGAATTTATTGAGCAAAGAGTAATAGTCGTCAAGTTGAAGTTGGGAAGACTCTCTTCCTCGGGCGTCGACGTGGGGTCATTTGGAGCCCACTGAGCCTCGTAAGAGAGATACCGTCGATCAGAAAACGTTTAGCGTCCTACCGTGCATAATATTTGTTCCAGCCCAGTCCCTTTGGCGGAAGAACACCCCAGAACCTCTCCAAAGAATGAAGAAAAAGGGCCGCAAAAGACTCCACTTGCAAGGGTCTGACACTGGCAGATGCTTCGCGTTCCAAGGCACGGCCTCAGATCCAGCTATAGATGCATGTTCTTGGGGAACCTCTGTCGTGAAAAAGCTCCGTCGGTCTGCGATACAATTCCAGAATGAGAATAATTCTCCGCAGATCGGTTGTCTCTTGACAGTGAGCGATGCTTCCTGGATGTCTCCGAATCGGTGGGAAACGATTTCAAGCTCGAAGGGAGGGTGCAGTACTAGTTTTTGTTTTCTGCAATATACACGCCGACCTAGCGGATGATGGTTTATTGTCGAGATTCATATCGAGCTGTACCTGCGCGGATGTGAGGATTCAGTATCATAGGTCAAAGGAACGGAAAGCTGAGAGGTCCCCCCCATTGGAAAGAAGCCACGTACGCCAATCGTAACTGGACCGCGGATGTCCCGCTAGGGCACCCATCGTAACGATATCCATTTCCCCCTTGGCACGTCCGAAAAGAGCTCTTTCAATGATCCTGATGAGAAGCTAAAAAGAGCAACGATCTGTCAATGTGTTGGATGATCTATCCAGCAAGTCACTGTATCATGAGCTGAAGGCCCGTTGATGGGACAAATACGAGGCTACTCTTTGGTAGCTGGTGTTCTGTGAATCCCAACATAGAAGCGTAGCACAGGAGGTTGACACGGATCGTACGTCTCACCTGCTGTGGCCGTATTTCGGGCCATGTGAGCATATTGAATAAAAGATATCTGGATGATGTGAGGGTGTGAAGAGTAGATACGAGCCAAATGGCGAAGCTGTAGATCTCTCCCCTGAAGATATCGGAAAAGACTTGGATGTAACACAATCACTACCACCGGCGGAGCGAAAGAGCTAGCGACGATACGCATCCGTGGTCGGTAACTTCATCTATGCACTGCGCACTATACTGTGAGTAACTCGGTCGTACTTCACCCCCCTTTATTATCACTTACCAGTATAGATGACCAATCGCCGTCGACAGCCAAGACCAAGATGATCACCATCGTAGTCATACTTGTATAGTGAACGATACAATTCACAGAAGAGCAGAAGACTGACCCACGAAGCGTGTCGGATCCGAGGACAATCTGCTAGAAAAGACCTTTGATATTATTCAGTCTCACGAGAAACACCGATAATTGTGTTGTATGTAGATCAGGAGCATCCGGAATCGTAGCCCCTTCTATTGAACGGGGCTGGTCATGCATGTCTTTGCTTCCAATTGAACAGAACGCAAGCAGAAGAGGGCCGCCAGTGCGTCAGCAGTTGATACAGCAGTACAGCAGAGCCGAGAAGTAGTGGGAAAGTATCTGCAAACGGGAGAAGACGGATGGGGATTGCGCGCAGTCAGACAGTCATGGAATCGGCCTCCGAGATAGTCAGCAATCGCTCCTCACTCGCTAGATTCTAGCTCTGATGCACGATACGTTCCTGCCCAGCACAAACGGGGCTATGGTGATTCTGCTTGCCCACTTCATCAGTCTCCCGCTGTCGGAGATCACTGCGATGAGAAGGCAGCTCGATGGTGGGAAACAAATCGTCGCGTGGCCTATTCAATGCAGAACAGGCAGCGAGAGACGTGCTAAAAACAAGCCTCGCTACCTCCCCTTGACCTCGCTCCGACATCACATTCGACTGTTGTGCCTGAGAGGTCGTGTGAAGAACAGACCTAATTTCGCGAGCCCAACACATGGGCTCTGTAAACTTTGGAGAAGTTGAGTTAGAGTCCTAGTCTCCGACGTCATCAGGTTCAAAGTGCACTTTTTTTATTATTTACTTTTAGACCTTGAAGCTTGATCGTGCATGCAACCATTCTCTCACCTTGTTGATCCGCTATGGGACTCCGCGAAGAGAAAATAGGTCGATGGATAGTGATAAAATTGGCGCCAGATTGAACGGTTTTGACCGTCGCAAAGGAGGTACCGGTAGACCTTGCGTCCCCCGCGGTCTCAGTGTTTGGAGTAGCCTCCTGCCAAGCCTATACTCTAACGAATAAGATGGCCAGGTCAATCGGGGTAAGTATTGAACGAGTGAGAGACTTCCGCAATTCAGAACCTCAAAAACCCGGAAAAGCTTTCTTGTCTGCGCTCAGAATGAACCTTGTGTGAGAGGTTATCTTCTCTCTGCTTATCTTTATCTCGAGCGAGACACAACAACCATGCTCCGAGTTCCATGCTTATCAGAGAAATCAACTCTTCACTTATGGTGTGGTATCAGGATTATATTCCCACGCAACGCAGAAAAGGCTCAGTATCAATGACCGGATTATACAGTCTCGTGGCAAGTGCTCACCTGTTCGAACTGGGGGAAATACTCGGCATCAGTACCTGATAGCCTATAGTCGCCATTCGTTGGTTACCACGCAGGGGTAGAAGCAAGCGCAACGTGATCAGACGAACGGCTGGAGAGTGTCACAGACAGAGAGTGCGGACACTCTCGAGTACTCACGACCCGGGCAAGGAACTCACTCTGCTGAACTCGAGAGGAAATGAACATCGCTACTTCGAGTTCATATCCCCCTTGATATGACGGCGAAAGTAGGGAAAGTGAGAGACGGACCTACATTTTCGAAGATGTGGAGCTCAGTCTAACATGAGTATCATCGCACTGAGAGAAAGTATACAAAAAGACCGGTTACCGATTGAAGTATCCATAAAAAAACATCCCACAATCGGTCTTACCCTTCTTCTGGTATCCACGCACCAAGTTCTGGGTAGCGTTTCTGACGGCACTGGAACCGTCGAAGAAGTCACAGGAGTACATGGGTAGGGCCGTGAATTCACAGAGCATCGTCCGTTTGTATTCGGCACCGCACAAGTGCCGATAAACGTATATGTCTTTTGAATCGGTACCGCTGTTGAGGTCCTGCCCTTTCCCTCGGTATGGGCTCGATCGTGCATAGGGGATGAGACTGTGGTAGCTCGTATTTTGCTTTCAGCTCTAAAATCCACTTCGAGGAGTCCGCGGCAGCGATAGTCGGACGTATGTGGATCTTGAATGCAGCGAGTAGCCTACAGAAGGAATATGAATCGTCGAGTAAGGTCGAGAGACGATTGGCGAGCCGGAAGCAGTTCTATCACGCTGGAATCTTGCGAATGCACCCGGGGTAAAGATACAATGAAATTTAGCAGAGGCTTCAGCTAGAGTAAGAATATCGAAGGTAGTACAATAGAGCACAAGCACAGAAAAGAGGGAAGCACGAGACTTACAGGGAGAAAAGTATATCGCGGTAGGAACAAGAGGGCTGAGAAATTTCGAACGAGTGCCAAAAAAAACAGGGTGCCTGTGTGGCTGCAGGTTCTGTACAGTCAGTAAGTCAACATACATGTCGCAAGAAGGGCACGGCGAGAGGGATCTGTGAGGATGAACTTGAAGATGTCTGAGAAGCAGTGTTAAAGGACTGTTGAAGACCATGTCGTCGAACCCGCTGATTAACTAGCCAAGGGTGTCCTGTAGATCTTTCAAGTCCTTCTCAAGGTAATCGTTCTTCTCGGTAAGCCTGCGCGATGAATCCTTAAGAATCAGAATCACTGTTTGATAGCAAAATTTAACCAGACAACTGACGTCCGGATGGTCTGTTCAAGTTCTGCTATCTTCCTAACTTTCTGAGCTTGGCTCTGCTCCGTCGCGAACAACTTGCGCTCGAGGGTTTCGATTGTTCCCTTGAGCGTTTACAGTTCGGATATGATATCAGCGATACCGCTCGACGCATCCGTGCTACGCGCAGGAGTTTTGGTCGGAGACATTGGGATCCGTGGTGCCTGAAATAATTAGCTCAGGAACACTGTGACGACGAGGGGGTGTGTTACGGAAAGAACTTGCTTTATTTTGAGAGGAAGACGGGGTTTGACTGAAGTCCAATTTCTAGAACGTTAACGGAATCAAGGTCAAAAAATTTTTTTTTTTTTTTGTGGACTAGGAGAAGTATGTACCATCGCAATGGCTTTCTGAGAGGGAAATAGTTCCTCGTCACTGTCGGTCAGATTACTGGAGAACTTTCTCTTCTTAGTTGGGCTCTCCTGACTGCTGAAGGGAAAGCCGCTGGGAGTGGCTGCCATGG
The DNA here is from genome assembly GCA_002718315.1 of Agaricales sp. HM26-F1. NCBI lineage: Eukaryota > Fungi > Basidiomycota > Agaricomycetes > Agaricales > Agaricales sp. HM26-F1. Next base: position 913,637 of record NIBX01000158.1, read on the forward strand.
TCGACTGACTAGAAGGAGGTGGCTGTGAGGATCCTGGAGTGTAGCAGGATTGAGGGGTGTTCAGGTAGCTGTCCAGACTAGCAACGGTTGACTTGGTGGGACTAGCTGAGGGGGTAATACTAGAGCCACGAGAAACTGTCCGACTATAGCTGGGCGGGCCACTGCGAACATCATGGTCTTGGGGTTCGCATTCATCAGCCCATTCTGTGCGGACGGCTGAGACGATTTTGAGGCACGAAAGGTCATTTCGGCTCACTGAAGAATTTGCAACGTTCCAGATCACTTCTTCGTTTAGGGCAGTTGTAATAGGCTCTGATCACAGACATACTGTAAGTACCGGTTCAACTAGAGATCGTTGGGACAGAGGTATTCAGACCTGCCGGGGTTTGCCTCTGACTTGCTAATGAGAAGAACAGCAGGCAGACAATGGTGGCACCTCACAACACCGTCAGGATTGTCAGTGTTGGAGGGAATAGTCATAACAGTGCTCGTGAACGTTGAACTTGAAGACATCAACTCAGAACTGCACTGATCACGCCCACAATCGTTATTCAATTTGATTCGCCTCCATCAATCTCCCCGGCCCGGTCCAGACCTCCTCTCTGTTCTCCTCTCATGGCGCTGAAGGAAACAACGAGATTCATCGAGTCCACCGACTCTGCTCTGCCTCATCTCGCAATTCAGCTGACACATCTGCTTGACTCTTACATGATATGGATTGGGACTACCAGTCTTTCTGAGCAAGATGTCACGTTTGCCCCAATCCAAGGGTCGCTATGCAAAGACTGGGCCTGCGCCATGCCATCCCCCTTCGTATGTTTTATCTATCTCACATTGATCTGAGCAACTCCCGGACTGAGGACCCCCATGTGTTGTGTGATCTATCATCTATCCAAGCCTGGTTCTCCCGGTCCTGCAACGTCAATTTTCCGGTCCTCCGCCTCTGATTATGCCCTTACCATCTCTCAGCGGCTCGGTACTTGGTCTTTTCTCTCGTCCTGGTGTCTCTCCCAAGTGCGAGTGGTGACACCCATATTTTTCTGCTCTGTTTGTTTCTACAGCACTGCGATTCAAGAAGCAGATATTTCTGTCGCTGGATATCCCATCGTCTGTGATTTCGCTTGGACAGGGCCCGCAGCTGTTGCTAAGGGTCGAGAAGGCCGTGTTGGAGACGCTGAAAGCAGCAGAAGAAGCAGACCAGGGCGCTCATAGCACTGCGGTCTAATTTTTTGGACAGCAAGCTTTTGCAGATTGAAGGAGAATATGTACGAATAGTAACGTACGATGTAAGACGATGTACTGTAGAGCCAGTAGATATATTCCACATGAGAACAAGGTGTGGAGTGGAGATTGGTTTGATGATATTGAAGGAAATGATGACTGTTCAGGTCAATCGATTACAGCTGACCCCTTTCACCGTCAGTACCAACCCAACCAACACCCGTCCCTAACACTAACCAGGCCGCCAACGACGCGCCCGACGACGCCCACGACGCCTCGCAGTCTGAAAAATGTCTTCTGAGCCAGATTCGTTGGCATACATGGCGACCGACGTGGACAAGTCTAACAGCTTTGATCTGCCCCGATGGCAGACCCACCAGCCCAATATCGACCAGCTGTCCTCCCCCGCCCACGCCGCCCATTCTACCCAATCCTCCTACCAATATCCTCAACCTCCGCCGCCGCCGCCCCAGTCGTTGACAGTAGGTCGTCTTCCACCAATCCAGGCCTCAGCCTCTCAATCGAGGCAGCCTCGTCTGCCAGGCCCAAACCTCTTGGAGACGGATCAGCCACCGAACCATACCCAGTTTCTTTCTCCCACCCAAACACAGCTTTCACGCAGCGCCTCTCTCAGCACTTCATCAGGCTCTCGTGCCCGTCGTCATCATCAGCCTGAGGACCTAGAAATTCCGATGCACGCAGATAACTCGGCAACAACGAGACAACGTTCGCAGGGCGGGAACTATTACCCATCTTCTGGAGGATATCTGCCACAGCAGCTCACTGGCCAGTCAAGCCATTCTATCGGCCAACCAAGTTCGTCGCCCGCAGGTGACAAGTCCTACCCAGACATGTATTACAGCCCAGGTAGTGGGCCACCGCCGAAACGATCTCAGGGCTCCCTCGATTCTGGTCAGTATCACTCCCTTTGTTGATCTGATGCCTGTTCCGTCCTACCTTGTGTTTCTCAATCTATTCTTGCTCTTTTTTTTTTCTCTTGCAAACAGGCCACGTACAGCAGTCACCGTTCTCTCCTCCAAACGCATATCCCTACACCCCGTCCTCGGAGCAGCAACAGCGGTCTAACACTTACCATTCGCATTCTCGTTCTCACTCGGCCGCGAAACAAGAAACCATGACGCCTCCGATTTCTTCTCCCTATCAGCCAGAAACGCCATTGCACGCTGGAACTTACCAGCCATCGTACCCAATGGAAACGTCGACTTCCCAGACGCCGTCTCAACCTCATCATTTGAATCTCTCCTCACGGCATACGCCAGCCTCTACACCTGGCTCACCAATGTCATACGTACATACCACTCATTCGCATCCAGGGCAGTATTACAGTCCTGATCATCATGCTATGGCTGTTGACCCGCCATCCCTCAAACGAAGAGCTTCGGGGTTCAGGCAAGTGAGGGATTCGCGTGATCTTCAACCAAGATTGGATATTGCAAAGACCAATCGTAGAATGGACGCAACTGGTCTGTATCTCTCGGTAGGTTTCTCCTTGTCCAACTTGCAAATCACGATTCTCACAAGAGCATCTATGCATCAGCCTCTGCGACAGCTCACCACGCACATATTGGAAACTTATCGTAGCTGCAATACCAACTTCCGATATGAATCAGCACACAATCCCAGGCGTGTTCTCACAAAGCCCAGCAAGCCAGCCCACAATGAAGGATACGACAACGACGACTATGACTACATCCTCTATGTCAATGACTGGCTGGGCACAGAGGAGGGGCACAAGTACATGTTCATCTCGCTCACCCTAAAGGCATATGCTGATGGAGATTGAATCAGGTACTTGATCTTGGACGTCCTTGGTCAAGGAACGTTTGGGCAAGTTGTCAAGTGCCAGAACATGAAAACGCACGAGATCGTCGCCGTTAAGGTGGTCAAGAACAAGCCCGCCTACTTCAATCAGAGTATGATGGAAGTCACTATTCTAGAGATGGTTTGTTTGTTTCTGGCTCTGAACCTGATCCTGCGTGGTATTGACGGCCTTCATATCAGCTGAACAAGAATTGCGATCCCAACGATGAACATCACATCTTGCGGCTGCGGGACTCCTTCATACACAGGAACCATCTGTGCCTCGTGTTCGAGTTGCTGTCGTCTAACCTTTACGAACTCATCAAGCAGAACCAGTTCCAAGGACTCAGCACTCAGCTTGTCAAGGTTTTCATGGCCCAGCTACTAGATGCGCTAACGGTGCTGAAGGAAGCACGACTAATACATTGCGATCTGAAACCGGAGAATATACTACTCAAATCGTAAGTCTCAATGCGCCTATGCTACCATCACAATCCAATTCTCACCTTCACCATCCTAGCCTACAATCTCCGACAATCAAGGTTATCGACTTTGGCTCAGCATGCCACGAACGGCAAACTGTTTACACTTATATCCAGTCTCGTTTCTACCGCTCCCCGGAGGTTTTGCTCGGCTTGTCGTACAATGCTTCCATCGATATGTGGTCGTTGGGCTGTATCGCGGTCGAGTTGTTCCTTGGCTTGCCGCTGTTCCCGGGAACCAGCGAGTATAATCAGTTGACTCGGATTGTGGAGATGCTGGGGTATGTTTTATACCCAGCATACCGTCAATCCCGTCTCACGACTGACATTTTTCTCTGTTTTTCAAAGGATGCCTCCCTTGAGTATGCTGAACGCGGGAAAGCAAACTGCCCAGTTCTTCGATTCAGTGGAAATCTGGAATCCTCATGCGAATCAGACAGAAAAGAAGTATCGACTGAAGAGCATTGAGCAGTACTCTCGAGAGCATAACACGAACGAGCAACCTGGTAAACAGTATTTCAAGGCGACCACTTTACCGGATATCATCAACACCGCTCCCATGCCTGCCTTCAAGTCCTCACGACATGGGCAAGAGATGGAAAAGGGTGGGACCGTCATAGCTTTTCTGGTGTTGTCTTGTTAATGCTACCCACAGAGCTTAATAACCGGCTTTCTTTCATCGACTTTTGCCAAGGTCTATTGAACCTCAATCCACTCACCCGATGGACCCCACAACAGGCCCGTATGCACCCTTTCATTACGGGAGAGAAGTTCATCAAGCCGTTTGTGGTGCGTGCTCTCTGCTTCGATCACGTCTCATTACGAAAGTCCTAATCTGCCTCTTCGTAGCCTGATGGTGCCGCTCCTCCTCCCGTTCCTGCAGCTACTCACACGGATCCCAAGAGACCTTACGGGGGTCTTGTACCTTCTCAGCCTAAGGGAACGAGAGCATACCAAGACGCCGCGACGTATAATCAACACCTCGCCCAGCACCAGGTGTACACGGCCCAAGCTGCTTCACAGGCCAATACCTCCTACCGCAATCCCTACATGAACCCCCAGAACTCGCTGTCACAGGCGAGTCAGTCTTCACCTCCGACATCACAAAACCAGGCCCAGCAACAACAACAGCAGCCACAGCAATCACAGCAGCAGCATCCGTCTCCTTACGATTCTGCCAACTACCAAGTGCATCCACAACCTCCTCCTCTCCAACAACCCCCACAGCAACAGTCTCAGCAGGCTGCCTACACCTCACCTCAATCGGGTCATCGTGTACTGAACCACCAGAATTCTACGGGTAACCTGAATGCTTATACCCAGCAGTACTCCGGTTCTGGGAACGGAGGCAATCATCTGAATCCCAACATGCCCTCGAATTCCTACTACCCCAATTCACGCAACCGGGCGAACACCATAAACCAAATGGATGCCGTTCCTCCCGCGTTAGCAAGGCTGCAGCACATGAATCAGGATATCATCGGCCGCAATGCGCTCACACCGGTGATGAATCGCGACGACGCTATCAGGGAGTGGGAGAGAAGACAGTCTGGGAAGCCGAGTGCTTCTCAGCCATACCCACAGTTAGAGTTTTTACAGCAGCAAGCGGAGATGGCTGCTGCTTCAGGGCTAGCCAATTGGTCCCAGGGAGGACCTGCAGCTCAAGCTCGGTATCAGGCCCCGCCGTCAAAGCTGTCGCAGTCATATCATCCCCAGACCGGACCCCCACCACCCACCATTATGGTTGACGATAAACGTAGGGATGTTGTTATGTCCAATGTACGTTCAGCGGCGAGGGGAGACGGAATGGGCGCAAGTGGTGGTCCTGCTATGTACGGGAGCTCCTCGTCTGGCGTCATCTCCAGTCCGCCGCAGGCCTATTCGAGTAATTCAACAACATCAGGGAATCGTTATGCGTCGACATATCCTCAGCAACCGCAGCAGCAGCAGCCCCCACAGCAGCAGCAGTTACCGGCCTCTTCGCCTCTTGATTCTATCGATAGAAGAGGGGACATGAGCAACGTTTACATTCCCATGCAGCCAGAACGATACGGTTATGGAGCAGGGGCAGGAGGACCGAACGCTGCTTCGTCGAATAGGCACGTAGCTGCACCTCCCTCGACCGTCGCACCGTCTTTCTATGGAGCAAATGTAGTCCCGTCAGGAGCTGCAGGTCCTGCCCAGCAGCAACAAGGACCAGGACAGTCGTCACATCAACAAGGACCGCAGCAGCAAGGACAGAGAAACCCATTCAATGTAGGGGACGTTGTGCCGACCGGAGTCCCTCCAATGCCTATGCCAAACGTACGCAGAAACAGTGGGATGGACGTATGGCCTTCTCGATGAGATACGGGCCGCGTTTGTAGACAGCCGTCCTCTGCATTGTTACATGTAGCTCCGGTGCAGTGTATACTTCCGTCCATCCATGCAACTATTGAGCCTTGTCCTTCTGAATGGCCCCTTGTGATCGGGTTCGGGTTCACACAGAGCAGAGGATCGGTTATTAGCTCCTCAGATTTTTGCAGCTTCTTTCACATTGCCTCGATCAAGTCAGTTATATACGACTTGATATTCTATGTAACCCTAGGATCCTCTTTCTATTCTTCTTCGCGTCCTGTGTTCCCTCTATCTATGCACGATCGATTTGGAGAACTGATTCTCACCAGCCCGCAGGTTTCTAGGACGATATTACTGGCAGATTCTTGTATATCTCCTCAACCTCCCACGCGCCTGCCCAGTACTGGATGTTGCACTTGAGACCCTGTTGCTGACCCTCCTTCTCAATGCGCTTCTGCAGACCGCGATGACTGCGACAGAGGCAAAGGTCCTTCCTAAAGAGAGGGCGTGAGTGAAGTTTGTCGGGAGATGCAGATCGATGTACGCACTGTCTCAACCGCAAAATGGGGCAGAAGTCGTTGCTGCCGTCTCCGACATAGATAATGCGATCATAGGTATGTGTTTGTTTTGCAAGGAAAGCTTCCAGCTCCTCTCCTGTTGGAGACGATACCACGTATAAGATGCCGCTCACAGTGTAACGGCTCAGTCTGACCTTTGCACATGTTGGGACTGCATCCGACTTTGCAGTTGTGTTGTGGTCCATTGGGATCAATACGACGTCTCAGGTTGAGCAGACCTGAGGGTTCCCATTCGGCGGGATTGGTTATTATCTCAGTGAATAGGCCCTGAAGAGCTTTATCCTATTGCTGCAGATGAGTAAGGGGCCGATGGTGGATACACGCGCACAAACTTCAAGAATGGTCGAAATGAAAACAGAGTTAGAGTTCGAAAGACACAGGAAGGTAGTCTGGGCCTCCTTTGCGGCTTTGAGGTCTGTCACCCCGCGCGCCATGGCTGGGTGCTTGGGTCATCAGCTTGGATCAATTGCGGCTGCTGGCGAGAGAGTTCTTACAAAAGGCATGATTCTGAGAGCATTCTCAATTTGTTCTCTGGTTCCACCACGAGTATGAAGCTCTTTGAGATTCTGTGCACTAGATAGACCCCTGAATGATGAAGATAGCAAGTAAAAAGCAACGAGAACGAACACCAGATCAGTCCATTGAATGTCGTCCTTCAGATTCTTCATCTTCCTACGGAGATCTGGAGCCAACACTTCGAAGATCCAGCGGTCAGTGTCCTGATCCGCCATAGACCTTGCAGTACATGAGAGACCAGAGATAGTCAAAAGTTCAGAGGAGGTTCTACCAGTCAAAGTCGTACACGATGAGTTGTTTTGGCGCCATGATGCGAGGAGGTTATAGAAAGATAAAGCTGCTTAGTCATCTCATTGCTGGTCATCTTATGGTGACACTGTGTGCAGCGAAGGCAGCCTATAGGAAGAGCCCAGGGCTACTAGAATTGACAGACTCGTACTTGCAATGGACTCCAGACGCTAGCAAGACACCTTCCTTACGCGTTCCTCGTTCTCAGGCCTCCTGTTCGCTGCTTCTCTCATCTCGTCTCGTTTGAATTCCTGGACTCATCAATTACGCTCTCTAGCGTTGTTCTGCTCCAAGGAGGGCACAGCTCAAGTTCGACTGAAACTCGGGCTCTTTAACGATGAGGCGGGCCATAACTTCACTTTCCTATCTGCTCAACCAGCCTCGTTGACAGAACGAGAGAAGTTCAAGAAGGAGCTGACTGCTATCATCAGCGTCAACCGTAGCGGGTCCGGCACTGACCCAGTCACTAAACCCGTAATCTTTGCAACCAACGCGTCCACGCCAGCTTTCTCGCAAGCACCAACGCCAAAACCATCACCTCACATATCGCAACACGTTTCACGCGCCGTTTCTGTATCGAGTGACCAACGCGCTTCGACACCCGTACTCGCTGGCCATGACGCCGCTACCGATTTTCGACTTCGGAGAGTTGTTCTCATGGCCAATCCAGAACTACTCAGCCTTCATAGAGAACTCGTCATGACTGGTCAGATCTCCGAAGCTGAATTCTGGGACGGGCGTGAAGTACGACCTTTCTCTTTTATATCTCCTCCTTGTAGGAGCCACTGTTATTGATAGTATCTTGCAATGAAGCATCTCTTGCTAGCCCAAGCCTCGTTAGAGAATCAAAAGAAGGGTAAACCGGGGCAAATCGTTGATCCCAGGCCAGAGACCGTTGAGGGTGGTGAAGTCAAGATTCGCATCACCCCTCAGCTGGTTCACGATATTTTCGACGAATATCCGGTGGTGGCCAAAGCTTACAACGATAATGTACCACAGAAAGTGAGGCCTGGTATCTAGATCATAGGCATAGCTAATCTTGATTCTTTAGCTCACGGAAGAAGAGTTCTGGAAGAGATATTTCCAGTCGAAACTGTTCAACGCCCACCGAGCTTCGATACGTTCTTCGGCCACTCAGCATGTCGTCAAAGATGATCCTATCTTTGACAAGTACCTGCAAAAAGTCGATGATGGTATGCCTTCTATGCTCACCGACTTTATGAGACTGATACGAGTGCATGCAGAATTGGAACCACGCAGACAAAGAAACGACCATGTTGACCTCTTTGTGAATCTGGGAGCCACTCAAGAAGATCATGGGGAAGTGAGTAACTTCCTTGGATTCCTGAAAGGGTTCTCCATAGCTCATTTACCTATAGACTGGTAACCAGAAAGATGTCACAATGCAAGCTGGACGACAACGAGGTGCCTTGCCTTTGATGCGAAAGTTCAATGAGCACTCAGAGCGACTCCTCAACGCTGCTATGTACGTGTTGACTTGTTCTTCTACATAACGCCGTGTCATGAATGTACGTTCTTCTGTAGGGGGGACGGTCCACCTACCAAACGACGGAAAACGAATCAGGCTTCTGTTAGCATGTGTCCTCCCTACCTGCAATGGAAGCGATTGACGGGTTCCTAGGACTACACACAGATTGAACTTGATGACCTCTATGATTCGGAAAATACAGTTGGCATTCTGCTCGAGATGAAAGATAGCCAACGGTATTTTGAAAGCAGGTCCAAGAAAGCCGACGAGGAGAACGGCCAAGTGTGTCGCGCCAGACTCCTTGAATTTTTCAGAAATTTGACTAGTGTTGTTCACAGCATCACCAAGATACTATATCCTTTACACTTGAAGCTAGAATACATCTTACTGATTGGTCTTCTAATCTCGCGAAGGTAGACCTTTTATGTGGCTATCACTGCCTGTTTGCTCACCATTTTCAAGCTCAACATCGAACGAGAACACGGAAACGCAGCTTTGGCCTCGATGACTCAAAACGTTGCTCCTCGGCTAGACATCAAATCCCGACGAAGTATATCCTTCTCCCACTCAACGCAAGATAGCTCTAATCTCAGCTACAGGTGACATTCCCGAGCATCTCCTCCGTCAAATGACAACATGTCAAACTGCCGCCAATGAATTCCTCCGCCAGTTCTGGGCGGCACTGTACCCTCCTCGCTCTGATGTTCAGACTGCTAGTGCTGGTGCTGCAACCAGTGCACAGAGGGCCACTAAAGCTGCAAAAATGGCTGGTTATTTGGCCAAGACTCCAGAGAAGGTCGAGGCGTTGGTCCAGAGGGCGCGGATGGACGGCTTTGACTATGAGAGAGTAAGAATGGTAAGTGCCCGACTGTCTGTGGCGAATCTCGATTGCAGTGCTTATTCAGACGTAATGATAGGCTATGAAGCCGGTGTTGAACGCTGCGGAGAGAGCCGTTGTATTCCACCAGACCAAAAGACTTCGAGCGGCGTAACTACTGTCGCATACATCCTTCGCATTCCTCCATTCCCCTGCAACATTCCCCTACAGCATGCATTTGGACTGAAGATGGACTGAAGACCGATCCTTCCCATGTTGTACTCCTTAGAAGCTTAACCGTGTAAAATAGTATCACATCAACTTAATCTAATAATTCAGTCTAATGAAACTGCAAAGTATCGGTGCACTATCGGACCAGAGTTATGCCTCCCCTTCCCAACTTCTGATCCGCTTTCAGATCGTATGCTGTACGTATTCCAGCAGCTCCAAAGGGCATCTGCAGCGGAGAAAGAGTCAACCCTTGAACAAGGAGGAAGTAGAGGCTAAGGCTCACATTGCGATACAACTGGTCTCCAGCCCTCTGCCTCCGTTCATCTATTTTGTACTTGCCTTTCATTTCCTCGATCTTTTGTTCCCCGCCCAGGCTACTCCAAGCCCGATTGATAGCCCATTGACCGAATCTACTCGATGGACCAGGTATCATCTCTGCTACCTTGAGCACAGGGAAAAGAGCCCAAAAAGCACCCCATGCGCTCAGTGAGACAGTACGTAGCAGTAGTTCTGGTAGGAGAGTGGCAGGGGATGCACCACGGGGCTGAGCTGAGGAGAGTGAAAGGGAGCCGACGCGAAATGTGGATGTGTATGTGACTGGAGTGCTGCTAGAAGCACTGCTGTCGCTGGAGGACTCCACGGCGAGACGAAAGTAACCGTCTCCAACGAAAACTGGGATTCGAACAAGATCTGTCTCCAGCGTCTGATGATCTTTGGGTGGGTAAGACTGTTGCGTCAAGAAACTCTGAATCTCGCCATCGTACGCGTTCTTCTGCTTGTTACTCAACGATGGCGCGATCTCCTCTGTTGGTTTCTGGTATGAAGTCCAATCACCCCGAGTTTGCGGGGTAACGTTGGTCTGCTTGGACTTTCCTAGTCCTCCGAGTAGAGCACCTAACTTCCAACCAAGAAGTCCAGTTCGCCATCCTCGTCGTTGTAAAATAATCTTCCTGTCTTGTGCGAGAGGCCGAGAACCTAGTATCGATATCGGCACATATGTCTGCAAGCCACGGTAATAGACCCAGGGTTTGGAGTGTAGCACGGTGGAATACGGTGAACCTTGTTCGTGGTAAGAGGAGAATGTGGTAGCTGTGCGGAAGGTCGTTATCAAAGTAGATATAGAGCCTTGGAAGATACGCAAGGCAAAAGAGCGCGACTGAGAAGGCTGCGAGGCATCCTTGTTGTCGCCATCTTGCAGGCGCGAATATCGTTTTCTGGTGGTGGACATTGGGAGAAATGCAGATGATGTCATTATCCGAGATTCGGACGAGTGTTGATGCAGATCGGATGCAGATGACCAGCTCAACAAATCACAGTAGTACTTAGTGTAGGACTTCAGTACGATAGATAGTATGATTCATGTAATAGTACGAGCATAGAGGGGTTCTATAGATGAGGGGTTCGTTGGAGAGGCGGCGAAGACGTGGAGCACTCATACGTTGTAAACATAACAAGGAAATGAAGCACCAGCGTATAGCAAATGAAGAACATTCGAGCACGACGATTGCCTAGTATATGTCTCGTCATGATCAGTACACCTCTTTCCACAGGATTAAGATTGTTATAGGCCCTTGAAGCCTCCTATAATCGGATCAAGTATCAGAAGGTGGGTCAAACAGTATAGTCAGAAGCCCTTACCCGTCCCCGGAATGCCTCGAACGGATCTATGGCTTGCTCATATCGTGTCTGATAATTCGAAAAGTCGTCTCGGACAGGCGCTGGAAGCGGGTCCAACTGAGAAGTGACTGGTCGAGAACTAGAAGCCTCTTCTCGATAACTCTGCATGTATCGCACCTTCTCATAGAGTTTGATGTTATCTGACTGCAAGCTCTTGATCTCAGCACGTAGGTCAGAGATTATCTGAAACTGCTTTCTCAATTCCTATAGTGACATTAACAAGGCAGCAGAAGAGAGAGTACGATCGGACGGTGGTATACCTCCTCAAGCTCCGCATTCCGTTGACGGAAGCGGTCACGCTGGCTTGTTACAATGGGCAGAATGGAGGTGTCCGCAGAAGACGTGAAGGGGATAGGCGTTGATCTCGACGAACTATCCTTGGGTAGTAGGTCAGCATAAGAGGCTTTAGATCAGTGTGGACATATCTACTTACCGACGATGGCTTCTTTCCGATATTTAAACCCGAAAGAATATCGGCAGAAGACTGGGATGGCGGCTGGGTCTCAGCTTCGCCTTGCTGTTGGTTCACTGAGAAGAGATCTGTCTCTAGTTTCTCGTTTAATTCCTTCTGCCTCTCGAGTTCGGACGCGGTGCTCTGGACACGTTCCTCTGCGGCTCGGAGAGACGCTTCAAGGTCGCTATGAAGTATCTGGTAATAAGAAGGGTCAGTAATGATTCAGTCTGTAGCGCTATGGTAACCAACCCTGAATTTGGTCAATTCCTCCATGATCTTCTTGTTCTTGGTGGCGAGTAGAACCTCTAACGATTTGCCTTCGAGAGCGTTCGCTTTGTCCGCATTGGGGTTGGGAAGTTGCAAGTCCGTGAAAGAGGACGAATGCCCGTTCGGGATGCTATCTAAAGGGATGTCTCCACTATCTCCATCATCGTTCAGACCAGAAAACTCGACGAACTGAAGATAGATGAATCAGTCGAATACACAGCTGAGTTGGTGATTGTCATGGTATCCACCTTCATGATATCAAGTTCGCGTTTGATTTCATCGTAGTCACTACGTTGCTTCGCTTTTGACCTGAGCTGTTGTATCTCTGCGCTCTGTGGGATCATAAGTATGCAGTGTACACAGCAGTTGAGATTCGTCGTTCACTGACCCGAATGGAGATCTCCTTCGCTAGCTCATCCGCTTTCTTCTGCGAAGCTAGCTCCGCGTCCAGAAGGTCTGATTTTTGATTCTCAAGCAAGTTAGATAGACGATCGCATTCATTTTCCAGTTGCAGAATCTGTGCCTCCAGGTCCTTGGTCCTATGTTATACTGTGTGAGGATGAGTATGCCAGAGAAGAACGAACACTGTATTACTTGGCACTTGAATCGGTCCCCCCTTTGATGGACTCAATTTCTGCGCGGAGTAGTTCCTGTAAGATCATGAGCCGGAGACAAACTCAGGGATCATAGTCACTGTACATTTCGTCGTTCAACAGTCGCGACTCGACCATTGGCCCGTTCAAGATCTGCCACCACCATATCCATTTCTGCTAATTTGGCGACGACCTCTTGGTCTACAACGGGGTACGTTCATTGGTCGAATCAAGAGAAGAGGGATCTGAAAACGAACCTTGCCTCTGGCTGTGGTTCAGCAGCTTGGCTTGGTGGCTGTCATTGGACATTCGGAGATCTCGCAATTGATTCTTGGTCAGCGAAACCTGTCGCTGCAAATCCTGCTCTCTGATAATGATTCTCAGAGTTTTGAACATTTGGAGAAGGGAAAGTTCAATTTCACTGACCTCTCCTCATAGTTCCGTAGCCGTTCGTCATAGGTAGCATGCAGCTCGGTTTCCTTCTGGCTGACTCTCTCACGTATGAGGTCATCCATCTGTAGCAACATGAGTAAGAGACTTCCGGGTTAGAGGAGGACAACCTTGGACTCTAATTCCTCTACCCGACTATCGGCTTTCTTCTTGGCCGCCTCCACACTGGAGAAATCGGAGATGCGCTTCTTGAGGTTGACGTTCTCTTCCCGAAGACGTTGTAAGGTAGCCTCCATGTCCTGAGCTTCCGCAACCTTGACGGTTTGGTCCTGTGGGAGCGTGAACCAGTGCTGAAATGCACTAGCACCTGGGATAAACTTACCACTGCAGCTTCCAGCAGGGGGTAAGGGTCTGGTGCTTCTGCGAGCACTTTGTAAACGTTCAGGAATGCATTCTCAGAGAGTTTGGCTCGTTTTGTCAGGGAATCAATCTCTGTCTGGTATGCTGCCATACAGCAGCGCAGCATCCGCGTCAATGGTTGTCCCTTCAGCAAGGCAACTGTTAACGTACCTTTCAGCAGTCCCTTAAACGCGTTAAGTTTCTCCGTGTCCGATATCTTCTTGAATTCTGCCACACGCAGGTTAACAAATGGTTAAGAGTGGGCTGTGGCTACTGAACCTTTAGTCTTGTCGGCCAATGCACGTCGCCCGATGACGCTCTCCTTCTGTTGGTCCACCAGTGTGATACCCTGTGTGTCCAGGGTTTTCTGTAACTCAGACAGATTGATATCTAGGCTCCAGTTAAGAGTTTCCGCCTTATTCAATCACAGAGGGTTTGTACCTTTCCATGTCGCAAGAGCGCCAGAAAAGTTATCGGCCATAGCTCTAAACTCTAGAACCAGGTCGTGCTGCTAACAAAGTCCAGGAAGTAGTAGATGATGGATCACGTGTGCATACCCCCCACCTCTTCTCGATGTCGGTCTGGCGGGTTCAACGACCACTGCACAACATTTTTCACAAAGCCCTCGTCGCTAGGGCATATGCAACGACGACCTCTACCTATGTCCCCACCTCTCAGCTGAACAATATCTCGGACGCTCCGCCATCTTCCAGAGGAAGTCGAGGGAGGGATGAAAAACCTCGTCCCAACACACCTTCCTTCTATACGACCAGAGCAGAGTACTACGACCAGCTGGCCCAAATTGAATCAGCTATAAAATCTTCAAGAAAAGCTCTCACAAGCCTTCAGCTACTCCCGCTGCCGGACTTTGCCAACCAATACATACCGCCCGCTGCCCCCGCTTGGAAGGACAAAACTGAAATGTCCACTCAGTTCGGGCTGAAGCTCACCACGACGCGCTACCGTAAAATAACTGGTCTCTTAGCCGAACTGGACCTGTATAAACGTGTCGCACAGACCGCTGAATGTGATAGCCTGTCACATACGATCAGCAGTATCGTCAGTCTCTTCGAAAGCGGGGCTCAAAGGGCAAAATTGGAGGAGAGGATGAAACAACAGCTGAAGAAGAGAGCGTTGGACCAGTACGGTAGGAGTTACACCGTTGGAAGACGGAAGACGAGTGCAGCCAGAGTTTGGATTATTCCAACAAAGCAAGGGCAGGCAGTTCCTGACCTGGCTCCTACGAGCAACGCAAACCCAGAAAGCGAAGCTCTGGAGTCCATGTTCGGCAGCTCCGCTTCTGCGCCCCAATTTAATTCAGCCAACACTCATTTCCCTGTTCAGCCCACAGCAGTCCTCGTCAACAACATTCCCTTGGCGGAATACTTCCCTAGCCCCGCAGACAGAGAACGTATCATCCGTCCATTCAAGCTTGCTGGAGTGCTAGGTGGCTACAATGTATTCAGCATTGTTCGCGGGGGCGGTACTTCTGGACAGTCAGGCGCCGTCGCTCATGGCGTTGCGAAGGGTCTAGTGATACATGAACCTTCGGTGGAGGAGGTTCTTCGTGCTGGTAGCCCGTCTTGCATGTTTCTTTGATCTTGATTCAGTACTGACCACCATGTTAGCTAAATTGTTGAGACGCGACCCCCGTATGGTCGAGCGAAAGAAGACAGGCTTCGCCAAGGCTCGCAAACGGGTAAGTCCAACCAAATACTCATCACCTTATGCGGCATCTAACACTTCTTCGCCTTCAGTACACCTGGGTCAAGCGATAGTCAACTTTGGAACTTGGAACTCGTCGATCTCATTTGCATATTCAATCCACGTTGGAATATTTTATATAGAGTCTGCGTACTATAATGGCCAGCTAAGAAGAGGAGAGGACTAATGCAACGAGTTCATTGAATAGAGAGGGCACTGAGTGGCGACGATGAAATGGAAAGAAAAGAATAAGGATATACAACGAAGGTATGAAGGCGTGTGGAGGACAAGGCCTGATATACAACAGGAGCTGGACCGCAACACAAGACACGCAGAAGTAAAGGCTACTGAAAGTAAAATTGCTGGACGTCCGATTGCGAGAATGGGAGAGCACAAGAGGGGCATTTACGCTGTCTGCTAGCGACACGAGAATCTATGCATGGCTTGCAGAACGCTGAGTGGGTAGAAATTCTGTCAGTCAAAAAATACTGTAATAGACTTGATGTTCCGCAGTGGCTCACTGTGCATGCACTTTGTGATGATCATCTTCCTGTACGCTTGTTGGCAGGTGGAGCACTTGAGTATGCTCTGCGGTAGGTAAATCATATCAGTGATGGCCTTGTGACGAAACGGGTCACGAAACAGGTCATAGATAAGGACGGACATTGAGCTTATCGATCTCGGATTGATACTTCTCAGCTATCTTCTCTGGTGCGCCATTCACAGGCTGTTGCTGCTGCTGTCGCTGCTGTTTCAGCTCGATGTCTATTTGCTCGCGAAGATGCTCTGCCTGGACCCTGGCTTCACATAGGCGCTTCCCGTCCTGATACAGTTGGGTCAGCCCGCTCTCAATTCCTTTCTTGATCTAGTAGGGTGGCCGAACATGTTAAGACAGACGGGTGAGGATGAAGAGGCTGACGAACAGGTTGGTAATTCTTCTGGGATAGCTCGAATTCAGACTGGGCTTGGACCATTCTCTGATGCATCTCATCTCGAGCGTGCATCAGCTGGAGCTCGCGCGTTACATGGTTAGAGTGTTCTCTCTCTAGCTCAGCCTAACGGGAACACCGATAATTCAATTACAATACTCTGCTTTCAAGACTTCATGGTACAAGCTCACCTGACGTTGCTCTGCAGCTTCACGTAGCAAGGTGCACTTCTCTAGAAGCTTTGCATGTTTATCGGAATTTCTTGTAGCATGTTTAGTCTCGGATATTGCAGCCTCCTTCTCTTTCATGGCAGAAAAGTATTTATTCTCGGCTTTCGCACGCTATAAGTGCAAGTAGTGTCAGAGTCAGACCGGAACCAAGTATGGATCTCGAACCGCACCTCCTGTTGACTTTGCCGAGCACGCTCTTCCAAGACTTGCAGTTGGTCAGTCCTGTGTTTGAGCTGTCGTTCCAGAGCTTCCCAAGCAGCCGATAATTTCTCCAATTCAGAGTACAATCCTGTTTCTGTCTGGGCAACTAATTCATACCCACGATACAGAACAGAAACCAAGGGGCATGACAGCTTACCTGAGCATGTTCCTGCATCCGCAAACGAAGGTGAGATATGGTTTCATCCTTCTTCTGCAATTCAGTGCTGAGTGATCGCACGTCTGGTGTTAATGAGGACGGTTCGCCATAGACGGACTGATACTTGTCCAGAACCTGTTGAACTCTTGCAAGCTCCTGGCGAGCAGCGCTCTCAGCTTGCAGGGATTCTCCTATCCCGGGGCTGTCGGTACGAAACTGAGTCAGAGTTTCCTCTAATGCCGTAGAACGTTGCTCTGCGTCACTAGCGAGGTGAACATCAGTTGGTTAAAACCACCGATGATAGATACATCACGCACCGCAAACGCTTCTGCACGTCTTCGTAATAAGATATGTCTACTTTCTGACCAGAACTTTGAGCGAGGAAGAAATGCATAGCATCTTCGTTGTTGATATCTGCCGCGAGGCGTGCTTTCAATCGGGAGAGTTCCGCATTCAAGAGGTTTATGCGACCCTACAAACAAGAGGGCTATGGCTGAGTCCCGAGATTGAGGTGAGGTAGGCGAAACTCACCGACTGTGCTTCACAAAGTTGCTTATACTCTTGCAGTGAAGTTAGCTTCACGCTATCCCGAGCCTTGCGGTCATTGAGCTCGGCAACAGCCTTGTCTCGCTGCTCCCTCAGACGTTCCACTTCAACCTCTCGCCTCAGCACAAGATTCTGCAGATCTTGACATTGCTGAGTAATCTCACTCTATGTGATGTGAGAATAGGAACGGGATTGTTGACTGCCATGATGAACAGACCTGGATCGACTGCTTCAAGTTTGCTTGGGATTGCGTCAGATTGGATATCTCTTCTTGCTGCAACTCGATACGCTTCACATGTTCCTGAATCGTATCCTTCAGTTTACTACAGTGGCACTTGAGAGCATCGTATTGCGGAGACTTGATGACCAGTTCCGTTGGAAAGGCGGCTTTAAGCTGAAATCAAACAAGCCTGCAGTTGGTTACACGACAGGCCCTACATCAGCGAGACTCACTTCGTAAACTGCCTTCAGATAATCACTTTTCCACCTCATTTCACAGTCTTTGAGTTTCCTGATTTCATCCCACAGCGGCTTCTCAATCGTGTGACGGAGTTTCTCGTCGTCAAGGGGTCCACGGAGCGCTTCGCTGCCTTTCGACGCAGAAGGCTGCGAGATCAGCAAAGAGTCAGTATACGCCTAGTACGCTGATATCAAGCACCACTGACAGGTGGAGACTGTGAGGATTCCGGTACACCTTGACTCGTTAGCGGTTGCGCCTCGGATGTAGGTCGTTCGGACTTGATTCCATGTGCCAATGCGATAGACCGGCTGTTCAGTCGATCGAGGCGCGACTCAGCAAGAACCAACTGCTCATGATACTCGCTGCTGCGCAGCTCTGCCTGCTGGAGTTGGTTCCTCATGTCTGTCACCTGAGTCCTGAGAGAAATGCACTGTCGTCAACACGAGTAAGTCCTGGCGGATTTCTGGATAAATGAGGATATACCTCGGATTGTGCAGTCTGACAGTCCAGGAAAGCGCGTTCTCGATTGAAAGAGTTCTTGCCTTCGATGAGCTTGAGTACGATGTTGCCCGTCGCTTGCATACCCTCTTGTAGACCTTGCACGAGATCAGGCTGTTCTTCAGGCTCCATCACGTAGGCGGCCATATCAAGAGCACCTAGGATAGGTTTAGTACCGAAAGCATATTCGTCAAACGCGACAAATTCACCTCGAAGATCGGATTCTATTGGAGGAAGGTCTTCTGGACCGGTTAAAACCCGTATGGTATTCAGAAGCTGAGAGCAGGGCATCAAGTAAGGCATGAACCGTGGTCCGGATTTGGGTGGAATCTACCTGTGTCCAGCACGCAGACATGGCAGCGAGGCCTGCTTCGCAAGTGTTTTTCCTTTGTTCCAGTGCAGCTATCCTCGCGTGGCATCGTTCATTCTCTCGCGAATAATGCTTCATCTTGCGATATATAGCTTCCTTACGAAACATCTAGGTTCGAGCATGAATTTATATTGTTTCCAGGTATAGTTCGAACGCCTACTTCAATATGGGAGTTACTCTGAGGTTCATCGCTGCTCTTGCTTGCCGAGACCACACCGTTCACTGGAGTAGCATCCGAGGAAAGATGGAGTTTCTTGGAAGCTACAGCATCTGTTTCGATAGAACGAGACCTCTTCCTGGAGGTTACAGAGGTCATGGAAGGAAGGACACTAGTGTATTAACGGGAAAGAAAATGAGATTATGGTTGTGTTGTTGTGTAGAGTAGGAGGATGAGGAGAAAGGTCAAAATTGAAGTTATGAACTCCGACTGCAAGGACGGTGTGGCAGAGTCAAAGGGGTCACCTGCTCTTGAATGCTTTCCAGTTTCCACCAACGAATGACTCAGGGAACAATAGACGAATTCCTCTCCTCACACTCGACGACGGTAGACCATAGCAATTCGTCTTGAGCTCCAGATGAAAACAGAATTCAGCAAGACAGTGATTTCGGCTGGACTTGATAGGTTACAATACATTGGTCAATCGCAAATACACGGAATTTGTTCTCCAGCTACTTTCAAGCCTTGGGGGCCAGGTTCGGCCAAGCTTTGTAAAGCTCCCACACACGCTCCTCCTTGACCTCAAACGCGCTACTATTCAACACCAAGTTCGCAAGACTTGCCTCAGTTTTACTTTCTACCAAAATCCAATTCATCAGGTGAACTCTAGCCTCGAGGAATATAACATGAAAAAACGACGAACCGTGGATAACCATATATCTGGGGGTATACTGGTCCTCTGTGCTTTGAGTGACACCGACTCCGGTTTTCCCACCTTCGACGAATCTGTATACCCTCGTTCTGATCCAGCCATCCGCACCATTGACCTTGTTCAATAATTCCTCTGTCCATTCGCCCTCATTATCATCCGCCTTAATCTCAACACCGACTGTCTTCAGCCAGATTGTAGGATTAGGCACCCCCCAGCCTGTAGTTTCTCTCGTCTCCCCAGAGTCCGCTACGATCTCGTAAGATCTCCTATCCAGAACAGCCAACCTTCTTATCACATCAGTTTCTCTCGGACTCCTCGTGGTTCTCAGTACAGTATAAGCGGGGTCGAACAGGGCATCGCATGAGGTCAAATCGTAGAGCGCTGCCCAACCCGGGTTCTGTGCTGATCTCGTGCTCTTGTCCTGAGACGAAGGTGTTTTGTAGCGGGCTCCCGTGAGAAAGGAGGTGAATTTATTCATTCGTAGAGGGACGTGCTCGTTGTCGTACCAGTCGGTGAACTCTGATAGAGTTACCTCTGTCCCGGGCTCAGAGAAGACGAGGAGGAGGCCTGTACCGGGCATATTACAGTGGTTGTAGTCAGTAAATGAGGGGTGTGGTATTATAAATCAATAGAAGGTTCTTCCTTCTTCGTACATATAGCCTCCTTCTGTGGGAGCCAGCGGAACGCGGATCTCCAAGTGGACATAAAAAAAAATGACATTGCGTGTGAGATACAGACCATGATGTGATTACACGATACGTGACAGAATATCCACGTAGGGAACGGGCTCCTTTACATCCACAATCTCACAGTCCAGTGCACTCCCGTCACCGATTTGAGTTTCAACACAAGTCAGATCGAGTTCCTGTGGGGGAATATTCAGTTCACTAGCAGAAACCGACACAAACAGAAAGAGAGGCGCACTTGGTTGAGTACAGTCATCGGTTGGTCTTGAGGGCCACAGATAAGTAAATTTCGTGGAGATAGCAAACGAACAAGAAGACTCACGCCACACCCCGGTGTTATACACGATACCTTGTGCTCCGGTTGCGACGAACGCTCTCAACGATTCTAAATCCGGCTGTCCATCACTCCCACTGAGAGCAACCACCACTAGGTACCTCACGTCCCCTTGACCATTACCCATAGGTACGAAAGCCTGGTTGGTATGAGGATGCCTTTCCAGTACCTTGACTGGCACCGATCCGCTTGCTACATCCGCTGCTCGACACCTGTATACGGAGAGGCCTGTAGATGCATTGGACTCAGAAGGGTACGATGAAACAGTGAGAGATAATTTGTGATATTTCGTGGCGGTGTTGAAATTAGCAGAGGTAATTTTGACGTTACGAGGTGCAGCGTTGTCTTCATAGGCTTGAATAACTTGGCCGAAGAGTGAGAAGGCCTCATGTGTCAGTGGAAGGGGTGGAAGAGCTTTTCCTAGTGGCCTGCGTTGCAAGACCGCTGTCCCTGTTGCTTGCTCTGTAATTGAAGCAACAGAGGTGGGCAGAGACGGTGAAGAGGAGCTCCGAGATTCGTCTAAGGAACCGATGACTCGGATACGTTTGATGCCCCCGTCAGGATGAATGGTTGTCTTCACATGCGAGAACTGCTTTCCCTGAACATTCTCCAGCATGAAGTAATGCTGACGGTGTGGGCCCAGTTTTGTTCGCGGAAGGATTGGCGTCCACTGCAGCTCATCGGAGTGGCCATTTGATAAATCTCCGTCCGTCAGTACAGCTTCGAGTTCACAGCTCTCCGGAAAATTGCCCTTGAAATGGGCAGTATCGATCTCGACGTATTCCAGGTAGCCTGGCGCCCCCCTGCAAAACCATGCTGTGTTAGGTTTAACAATAAGTTAGGCGTGATAGGTGCTCACAGTTTAATGATAACCCAGTCCTTATGCCCAGGTGCCCGGCTTCTCTTGGTTTCCCAACCATCTCCCATATCCTTTCCTAAGAGTCATTTCAGTTTGGAAACATATCGCTTATTGTTTGGACAACTGTACGCACCTCGCCCAGGCAAGATCAAGTTTGACCCCACACCGAAATGTTGATCAGAGGTGAAGACCACCTTGCCTCCAGCGAACACATGAGCTAGATCAAACGTCTGAGAACGGTCTCCAGGGAAAATAGGTATGACTTCTCCATAGACTCGGAATCTGGCCTGTAGATAGTAATGTTCAGCTCCCTTGATGAACGATGTGACGGCGAGGATAAGATGGAAAACATACAATGCCACCATCTGGGTACATGTTCAATTTGACATATGAGACGGCCGAGGACTTGGGCACTGAAAAGAGGTGGCGAGAGCTTGGACCTAGATCGACGCGGGGAAGAAGTTCCTGCCACTGAGAAACGAAGAAAGATAAAGCTTAAAGTAACAGCAACGCTAGTTGACTGGGGATCTAACCTGATTATCATCGACCATAGGCGGCTTTGAGTCTAAAGAATCCGATGTAGTTATAACCTCAACAGAGACTTGTGGAGCTTCATTCCCTTGTGTGATATGTGAGATACAGAAGGTAGACAACTGAGCGAGAAGCTGACCGTTGAAATGGGATGTGTCGATATCAAAGCCGTGGATGGAGCCAACAGCTCCTAGCTTGATAATACACCTGCCAGGTGGCCTTGATTTGAACGAGGAACACAGAGCATGGGTGAATTGTGCCTACCAATCATACGCTGGGTTGTGCCTCCGACTCTCCCAGCCACTGTACAGAGCACCGTTGGGCCCGAATTGGCCTTTCATACTGACTGCGGGCTGAAAGGACACAATCAGACACACGGCCAAAATTCTTAGGTTGCATTGTGATTTACGTACCTCGACATGAAGGAGGTGGTGCGCCGATGCGAAAAAGTCATCGGATACGGAGATAACTTTACCACCAAGCGCGTTGCTGGAGAGTTCTATTTGTATGATGCGTGATAGAGATGAGATTGAACCCAAAACCGAGAAATAGTAATACCCGTTGAAGAAGAGAATATTTTGCTGAAATCATCCAGAGGGACGCGTTCGAAGGGGACCATGGTAAGGGTAAGAGATAAGAGAGGAGGTCAGGCCAGCGAGTGCATGGCATGGAGATCTCCAACAAGTGATCGTGGATCACAATTGCAAAGCACCATCTATCGCTTCCTTCTATCACTTTATAGATACTTCTCATTTTGGCCCTCATTATCGGTCTTTCAGATAGGGCGAGCTCCAGTAAGAGTCATGGTATATCATAGAACACTCGACAAAGCAAGTTACTTTATTCTGTCCGTGCAATGACAGTACGGTCCTTTCCCCAGACGTCTTTCCAAATCTCCAAGTGTCGAAGTCGAGGTACGCTCTCCAATATATCCGCAACAGACCTGGCTTGGTCATGACCGATTTCCAATGCGACAACGGCGTCTGAGGAAAGGAAGCCTGGGGTACTGAGTAGACGCCCTATAATACGATAGAAGTCCAGTCCATCTGTTCCACCATGCAAGGCTCCCCGGTCCTCGTGCATCTTGACCTCAGCAGGCAACACATCGTAATCAGTAGCCGATATATAAGGTGGGTTTGAGGTCAGAACGTTGAACGGAGAGTGATGTTTGACTCGAGGCAAGAAATCATTGGAGGTGTAGTCAAGGAGGTGAGTGGTGAAAGAGTTGCGCGTCTTTGAGGGCTCACTGTGAATTCCGGCTCGTTCGGCATTCTGTTCTGCCAGGCCTACGGCGCTTGGAGAAATGTCGACCCCGTGTGTTCTCGCGCTGCCAGCTGGCCAAAGATCGCACAGAAGCAGCGGTATGCAGCCTGTTCCGGTACCGAGATCAAGTAGCGTAATTGGCTCGTGGGCCTGTGGGGAGATGATTTTGGACAGTTTAATGACCCAGTCTTCGGTTTCGTGGCGAGGAATGAGCACGGGTGCTCGTGTGAGGATATCAAGTGTGCCAAACGGTTGTGTACCTTGTAGTGCAAATCAATGAACTGTATGGATGCGGGGAAGGAACAGCAAAAGTACAGGGATCAGGTGCAAGAAGTACCTAAGATGTACTGCAACGGCTCTCCGTCGACTCTGCGCTGCAGCATCGACTGTAAATTCATGCTATGTGCTGAGCTGGTTTGCCGCATCCATTTCATTTCTCTGTTTGCCTGCTCCTGGCCCAACTGGGAGACCAAACGTCGTCGTAGCGCGTTGAACATAGAGAATTTGGTGAATGACTAAGCAAGATTTGTACCAGCGAAAAGGCGGACAACTTAACCACGGATCGTTTGAGCGGTACTCCTCTTCCTCCTTCTCTCCTTGTGTTCTCTACCAAGGCCAATCGCTTTCAGACCTCCTTCTGTCATGTCCACACTACACGCAAACATCTACCCACAAAACACCGTATCCGATAATATGAACTCTGCCCCAGTTTACATCAACCCCGCTCAAATGCAGCCAGCTCAAGCCGGCCCCTCATCCATCTCAGGCACCACTAACACAAGAAAGAAAATCGCACCGAATCCTAAACGCCGGCGCAGTGTCGAGGACTCTGAGGACAGCAGTCCAGAATCTTCGTCCAGGCGGTCTGGAACAACACAACGCAAACGCGACGGTCCAAAGAAGAAGAAAGCGAATCGCGCTTGTCTCCATTGTCAGAAAGCTCACTTGACCTGTGATGATTGTACGCACCACTTCTGCTTCTTCTTTTCGTCATGATCGCTGATGAGTTGTATGCTTTAATCTGAAGCACGTCCTTGCCAGCGCTGTATAAAACGCGGCATTGCAGATAGCTGCACAGAGGGACATCGTAAAAAGGCTAAATACCTTCTCGACGACGAAGAACTAGGTTTGCATCTATCTTCTCAAGCCTCTGTACACGAAGGCCTGAAATCTGGTCGCGTGCCATGTAGAACAGCTGAAGGGTACCGGTTCAGGATCTGCCCCGCCTCCTGCCCCTCAAGTCATTGTCGAGACAACGACGGCACAAGTACCGCCGCCATTACCACCAGCTCCATTACCACCATGTCAGTTCATTTTCCTCCCATGATGCAGACCTCTTGTCTGACAGTGTTTATTTCCCTCAGCAACGGATACGTTTTCAGAAGAGACATACTTTGGTGCTCCTTTTGATTCCAGTTTTGCCTTTGGTTCCGAAGCCGCCAACCTGGAGTACTCAATCCTTTCAGCAATCCTGGGTAACCCTAGTCCACCAGAGTCGAATATTCCAGAGACTTCACCTCCGCCGCCGACATACCAGTGGCCTTCAGCGGTTGAGGGCGTCGCAGTACGCCAAGGATTCGGTGGCTCACCACCATTGATCACTGAATCGAATGGTTTCCTATCTGGTTACCCAAATACCGAACCCCAGGCGACGATACGACAACCGTCGGACAGTAGCCTGACACTTGCCCCCTCGTCAAATTACGTCCCACCGTTCCCATATCAAAGCACGACAATACATGCTGCAGAGCTACAATCGCCCTACCTGCAGCTAACGAGTCCACAGTCACAGTCACAGCCGTTGCATCCTCTGCAACCCAGGTATCCTGGCGCTTCGCCACCGGTGTTCACCCGAGCGCAGACATCAGATGCTAACAATGCGGCGACGACATCCGCTTCAACGTCTCCCGCGACCACGAACTCTGCGCTCCCTGTCGTTGCAGGCAAGCCAGCATTGGCAGCGACCACACAGCTTCAGGCTATCCTGGATCGTGTTAACACGCCATACGATTACACGGAGGGATACCATTTCCTTATGAAGTATTTACAAGGCCGGTACGTGTTCTCAGTTACTTTTCTCTGTCATAGAAAGCATTGAGTCTATTAGACTCGTTCTCTGACTCCCTCTTCTTCCCCGGGGACCCTCTTTCTGTTCTTGTCTCTTTGGGGTACAGATTCGAGAAGAACGATATATTACGTGTCGTGCGAGCGCTGGCCATATTCCGACCTTCGTTAATCGCGTTGCAGATGCCGCTCTCACTGGACGACGAGATATTTTTGGAAAAGTGTTTCCAGCGCTCACTACTCGTTCGTCCTTTCTCCGCCGTTTTCTAACTTTGTCTTCTGTGATGCTGATGAGGCGCGTGGACTGCAGGAACTGGAAAAACTGATATCATTCAGTGGTACTCCAACTGCCGTATGGCGTCGTACGGGGGAAATATGTCTTGTCGCACCTGAATTCTGCACGATGACGAATTGGCCGATCGAAGAGCTCGTGGGGAAGAAGAAGTACATGTACGAGGTAAAGTATTCGACCTCGGCACCTTCACCCTCATTCTTTTACCCTCTCTTTTACTGATTTGAACTACGTGATCATCAAGCTATTCGAGAACCAATCGGTAGTGGAATACTGGGAAAGTTTCGCTTCCCACGCCTTTGAGAACACCACCCAGTCTGTCTACTCACATTGCGTACTGCTGAAACCCTCAGGTGCTCCAGTGCCCGCAACGTTCTGTTTCACGATACGCAAAGATCTGTTTGATATCCCTAGTGTGGTGATAGGTCAGTGAATCTGTGTTTGCCCTAGTGGACAACACATTGATAAATCTCGCCCACACAGGACAATGGTTACCGCTCCTCTGACCTCTGTTATCGCTATATTTCCCCATATACTCACACTTCGCTTATCCCTTATTTAACTCAGCTTTGTTTGGACTTTTATTCTCGACTTTTTTCTCATGGAGAGGATCTAATAATCAAGCCCAGTAAACTCAATACTCAGAGGGCATTCTTCAGACTACTTCATTCTCCTGTGACGAGATAGCTGATTCCACCGGACAGCCATTCACAGAGGTGAACGATCTATTTTCCTTATTCTATCGCTGTCTAAATGCTGAGCGCTATGCACGAGATTAAAAAAGTGCTGGAAGAAGGTCAAATTTAGAGGTGTAATGACTATAAATAACGCTGTATTATATATCACCCCAGCCTGCAAAGGAAGACAAGATTCAAAGTCCAGAATGATTACATAGCAGCAAAGGACTCGAGAAAAGAACAGCGTGTAGGGAGAAATCAAGCGAAACAGAACAAAAAATAAAAGCGAGCCAGCTTGTGCATCAAAATCTTCTAGACGGCGTCCTGCACGGTTGCATACTCGCTTTCCACGCCGAGCTCCATCATCGTAGCATGGCCGAGAATGAGGACGGAAGAGGCTCCTACAAGCCAGAAGAAAGTTCCTAAGGGCGAGGAGAGCCATAACATCGGGATACCGATAACGAAGAGACCCGTGTAGAGGGATTTCTGAGTGACGACGTGTTCGCCTACTTGCATTGGTTCAGCAGCTGTTTAAGGAGCGATATAAGAATGTTGGCTTTCATATTGAGAAGTAGATAAAGAGTGAGGAGTGTCTAGACGTACCGAACTTATTGATGGCAATGAAACCGAGGGTAAGGAATGCAAGGGAGATGAGCAATAGAGGGTTGACAATTCTAGTCGCCAACAAGTTGAATGACTGTGTGAGCGGAATAGTTTCCAGAGAAATGATTATATGAATACCCATACATTGCGTAGACGGCAAGAACAGCGACAATGAGCCCATAGTTGCCAGAGAAGTAGCGGGTGTTGTACGATATCCGCTATGCAGACGGATAGTAGATTGAGGATCTCCCACGTATCTCGAATATCGAATCAAGACTCACGGAAACGGACTCGTCTAAGCCAGCCGGCCGTGAAATGCGATGAAAGTCGAAAAACTCTTGTGGTGGCCTGAGGCCCGACAGTCTCGTTTCCTAAAAGAAAGCCAAGTCAGCCTCAGGTTTCGGGAGTTACAATTCCAAAATTGGTTGAACAAACTTTAATGGATTTGACGACGTCTGTTACTCGAGTAAGTGCTTCCATTGTCGAGATAAGTTGTAGGGAACGAGAGAAAGGTACAGTTGAGTGGATGAGTTGGCGGTTGTAAATAAGTAAAGTGCAGGCGAGCTACTGCCACGGTCAAGACTGCGGGCGAAGCATGTACAGCCACTCCCCCTTCATTGTCCATCAACCAACTGGTTCGTCTATTTACTGCGCAACAAAAGCAGGGCTAGAGGCGCTTCAAGCACACGTCAGACTCGCCATCCATAAACGTATCGCAATTCACTATGATTCGTCGGAATCCAACTGTCATTCCAATGACCGATATCGACGTTCAAGACGTCCGCGATCTTGTCGAGAAACAGCGCGCAGAGGCTCAAGCGCGTCAGCAGGTTCTTCAAAGTATGCAGCGCGTCGTTGAGCAGGACGGGCCTTTGGATGACGATAATGTCGCGTTGTTGATGTCCGTGAAAGCTACTTTGAACAAGGAGAAGGACGAGAAAGAAAGGCAACGCAGATTGGGTATGACGAGGTTAGCAGGTAAGTATCTAAATATCTCCAGGAATCTCGTATTTCTAACTATTTGCCAATAGAGGCCTCTTCTTCCGCCAAAAGTATCAGGCCTTGAGAGGATTGAAACGGTTTGATCGCGAAACAAAGAATGCGTCTATAAGCTCAGCCCACAAGGTCAACTTCACGCTGCTGGAGTGTAGAACGCCGTTCGAAAGCCTGTACGCAGTTATCAACGCCATGTACCAATAACTATTCAAGGAACTTTACCTTCAATGTCCTGCTGATCACAGAGGGTAGCAAGATCAATCCTTTGCATGTGTAGACATGCAGTTTTGAGGCTATCCCAAAGAGCTGCAGAGGTTACCCCTCGCTTTTCGTTGAATCCAGCAGGGTCTGGTGCGTGATCACTCTCTTGCAAGACTAGCGCATCCAGGATATGCTGTGCTGCTTCATCGTATTGCTAGACATATGCAATCAGTTAACAATGCTACATAGGTATGGAAGGAATCTCACTCGAAGATTGATGCAGGATATGCCTAGGTTGAACCTGAAAGAAGATGACGAATTGGATTTCTTGGGGAACCGTGTAAACTGACCTGGCCCGAATGTAACCCGGGTTGAGCTCTAGAGCTCGACTGTAGTATTCGAGGGCAGCGGTAGGATTGCCACTGTTTGCCAGTGTTGCACCGACGCGGTTGTACAATAGCCAATCCTGAGTTCGAAATAAGGCGGGCGATACTACAGGGGAAATCGCAATCATGATACTTACATCTGGCCGAGCAGAAAGAGCAGCTCTAAAGCAGTCTTGTGCTTTCATATACTCCTCGTTCGTATTTAAGAGCACCGCCAGCGCGATCTGCAGATCAGCGTCCAGCACCCCGCTCGTACCACTCCTCACAATTGAGATCAAGCACCCAATCAGGTCGTTGAACATTTCCACAGATGTCACCTCCTCTTTCTTTGGGTTTTCCATCCTGTACTGCGCCACGACTTCCTTGTATGTGGGATTTCGGTGCACCCATTCAGAGATGCAGTTGTATGTTGCTGAGCGGTTGTTGTCGTTCGTGTGGGAGATGGCAAGGGCGAGATAGGTAGGGAGGTAGTCTGGGTCCAGTCCAGCAGCGCGTTGGAGAGCTTCCACAGCCTTTGACTCGCGTTCGTTTTCTTGTTGTTTGACCCCAAGTTCGTACCATACCGTGGCATCTCGTGGGGAACGCTGAGCGGCGGCCTCAAGTTCAAGTACATTCTAGGAACGTGAAACCAATATCAGATGAGGTCAATAGGTATACCAGCGATAACATGCCTCTGATAGTGTTCGAGCTATCCTAGGAGAATGCAAGGAATGCTGGCGAGTGGTTGTCGGGTCTCGATACAAGTAAGGGTTATTAGCCTGAAAGATGTATGTCGACACAGGCTTGACTCCTGAGGTCGTCACTTCAAACCTATCCCACTGGTCCTGCAATGTGCCCCATTCCTGCGCTTGAGGATTGGTAGTCCTGGCTTGACCTTTGCCAGCTTGATCCCAATACGACCGATAGGCTTGGTTTTCGTAACGAAAATATTCGTCAGTCGCAGATTCTTCGTCACCCATTAGGGTGATAGCTTCGGACGTATAGTTTTCCACCGTGCCGGCGAATCTGCGCCCCTGCTGAAGGTTTATTGCGTCTCCTGTTAGCAAGGTCTGAGGATCGGCTCTCGTTTTGCCCTTCAGAGAAGCGGACGAGACAGCGCTGCCATCTGTCTGACCAGTTTCAACCATCTGGTTCCCTTCAACGACGATCTCATGGTCCCTCAGTTGCCTCATCAGGTTAAGAAATTGACTTTGCTTGAATTTAGGATTTGATTCGTCCTTGACGTGATCAATAAGTACCCCTGCAGTGCGAGCTAGCTCGTCAGTTTCTATTGGTGGTTTATGGGTAATGGCTTCTTGGGTCGTGGCTACGGTTGCTGGTGTTAGCGCAGCTTCTTGTATCTGGAACTCTTTCTCCCAGTCTACCACTGTGTTGGAATGAGGTGACTGTGGGTACAAAGAACAAGAGTTGACCTACTAGGAGGCTGCGAATACACCTGAGGACCTGAGGTTGTACTTTGAAGAGGAGAGAAATGATTCATCTGGTTCATATACCGAGGGTACCATTGACCCGGTCCTAGAATCCAGCCCAAGGTCATATTGATTCTGGAATTAGGTTGGTGATTAGAATACCTTGGGAATTGAGTGTCTGACCATTCAGCTGAGATGGGGTACCAATCTGTCCTGTTGGAGAGTGGGCAGCCGAGAGCGCAGGAGCGGCAGTCGCTGAAAGACTCTGCCTGGAAAAATCAAGAGCCCAAGAATGCGCAGGGCCAGAATTCTCTACTCGATGTTCATCTCGCACATGGTTAACCAGATGTGGCTGATGCGCAGCGACGTTAGGCAAGGCTCTGTTCAAGTCCGAGACGTCGAATGGTGTTGAGTGATGAGAGAGTTCCTGCTGGGGAGGTGCAGATCCAAAGAATCGAACGGCGTCTGCATCAACTGGCTTGCTATTTACTGGTGTTCGGAAGGTCTGGTATGAGGAAGAAGGATTTAGCAATAGTTCAGTATCAATAAAACAGTGGCGATTCGTACCTGCCTAGAGGGACCCGCTTGCCCTGGGCCGAAGTGGTCCTATACCCAAGCATACATAGGTTGAGTCCAAGCTTGATCGACCCATACGCCGCAGCTACTAACCTGTTGAATCCCTCGGTCCTGATCGTATCGCTTGGACAGACCTTGCAGAGCATTCGATGGCCCGCACTCAGCACCGTTAACCAGAAGAGACAGTGACATGGAGGAAGAGATTGAAGGGGATCTGAGGATGTGCTACATGCTGTAGACAGCCGTCGGCTTGCGATCGAAATCACGGGTGTCCGGCAAACTCAGTGTCAATGTCATCACAGTTTGAGACTGGAGTACTAGCAATGACAGCATTATGCGCTTGATCTTCCTGAGCACCTCAAGGCTAGCTTCAAGTAAAGTGTTATGCATTATGCATTATGGATCATGGTCATAATCTACAATGATCCCTCGAAAAGAACATATGCACCTGGACACATACGAACGGCATAAAATAGAGTATATTACAGCGAGGAAGGGGTCATCTACAAATACTGGCCAGGCGTCACGAATGTCTGATGTGCAGGAAAATTGAAGACAGGAAAACATGCAAGTCGTGATAGAATAGACATCCTGAAGGCAGGGTCACGAAAGGGAAGGATCTAAAGAAGGCGGTGGGACACTGTCAGGTACTGGTTCTTGCTTTGGACCAGATGTTGATGATGCTTGATTCTGTTGGCCTATTTTCTGTCGGCATTCAGCACCGTTTTCAGATCGTACTAGAAGGAAGAGAGTCAGTGACATGTACGTGAGTGATGCGAGAAAGGAGAGTGCTTACAGTGCCTCTGGAGAGAAGGAAAGAAAAGTGAGCGACTGGGGCAAAAACTTGGTAGACAGGAAACTTACGTTTAAAGCGTCCATACGACTGAACGGTTTGTTGCAACCTCCACAAACATTGCTTAACGTCTTTGCTGCATGCAAGGCCTGATGACGTCTGAAAAGCGAGGCAGAATTAGAAATCGTCGAGGATCAGAATATGGTTGTCATAAACTCACTTGCAATCGTGCTGACGAGCGAAACCCTTCTTACAGCCGGGATATTCGCAGACGTATGGCCGCTCCTCAGTGTGAGATCGGAGATGACCTAAGAAAGAAGAGACAAAGATGAGTAACAATGCCTACAGGGGAAAAAACGCTGAAACAAACGGACCTCGCAAGTTGAATCGCCGAGTAAACGAACTTCCGCATCCGGGGACAGGGCAAAAGAAGGTGGCTTGGTTTCTTCTTCTGCTCACACTTGCGGCCTGAGTGGCAGAGGTGGTGACCTGCCGCTTCTCTACTTGGAATATGGGTGGTAGTCTAGGCGGCCCTGCAAATGGATAATGGTTCGCGCCGAGACCACCGGGTGGCAAGGGGCCAAGCTGCATTCCTTCACGAACTGGGGGGTTTTCGCCAGCAGTCTCGGCGGGAACAACGCCTGTTGGATGTCCAAACATCTCTCCGCCGTTGGGGGGAAAGAAAGAGTCTGGCTTTGGACTCTGCCGCCCGTCGGGAGGTGAGCGGATCGCGAGTCGAGGCATTGGACCTGGGTCGCCGTTATGGATAGGGGCTGCACCAGCAGCGGAAGATTCAGCAGCTAGCGCAGCTTGGTTGTAGAGAACCGCTTGAGCAGCGGCGTAGAGTAGACGTTGCGCCTCGACGGCCTTCAAACTTTGGTCGTCTAGACGCGACTGTTGACTGTCGCTCACGGCTGATCCATTGGTAGTGACGTGAACGGAGGATGAGATGTGAGATGGGGTGATGACGCCTGATGGATGTGGGCTCTGAGTGCGACTACCTGAGGGAGTAGTATCTGTGACTGTTAGAAGGCGTTGCTGTTGATTTGGTGCAACGGGTAGCTGCTCGACGTTGAACATGGGGCCAGAAGGGCCGTTGGAGCCATACTGAGAGCGAAAATCTGGTTGAGGAGGCATGGCGAGGGGATTGCTTGGGGAGTCTGCAAATTGGAGTGGAAGGAGAAGATCACTGGGGGAGTCCGGTGGTGGTAGCAAGTGAGAACGCCAGAACGGTGGTGTGTTGATATCCTCCATGCCCAGATAGACTGATCAAGTGATGATAGTCCGAACGCAACCTGATGCAATAACAATAGCTCTGACTCCGATCTTGTTCGTTTCTTATTTCTTGGGTGAGAGAACCTGAATAATCAACTATTTCTCCTATTACTAGCACCCCCGAACTGCGCCTCGCCCACTGCACTGAAAGCCGTGAAGAGGCGCGTTGTCAGTGGCCAATCCTCCCACAGAAAACAAAGAGAAGTCTCGGACAGGACCACGGGCCAACAACCAGCACAGCACGCACAGCCTTGTCAGCGGCTGTGCGTGACCAATGATCCGTTCCTGGTCCCGTTCAAATTGAGTCCTCGATGTCTCCCCACCCAAAAAGAGTCACAAACACAGCGCCCTTCATTCTTCATCCAACGTTGAAGCTCCAGACTATCTATTGGTGACAGTATACTAAAGTCGACGATACGGTACAGAATTTACTGCCCAAAAATATTAGAATCAATCAACCTTCGCCTCCTCATCAGCTCAGTCTCCGTGATCTTCTGTCCTGTCAATCGAGGCGTTGATTTTCCTGTTGGGGTCATAGGAGGGGTAAAAGGTACATCTGTCGATGGAGACCCGTAGCCAGCCTCGAAAAGTTTCCCGTTCCTAGGTGGCGAAGCATCCAAGGTCTCGTCGCTCCCTTGACCTTGCGAAGCTCTGCGGGCCATCACTCTCCGAGGGACGAAAGTAATCCCAGCGTCGTCGGTCTCGGTTTCCGAACTCACAAGACTAGTCGAAGTGGGTTCGTCGTCCAAGTTGGCCATAGCCTCGGGAGAGTACTTCTCGAAAGCCTCGTTGATCCAATCAGCTAGCTCTTCCACCACAGACATGGCCTCTTTCATCAGGCTGAGCATCTGCAGATACCCGTGACTCCAATCAGAAAACAGGACCATCCTCACCCAATCTTCCTCTGTCTGCCTCTCCAACAACTCTCGCTCCTTTATGAAAGCTGGAAGCCGCGCTTCGGTCGCAGAAGACGGTGACTCGGAGGCGCTGGTCATTCTCAGCCCTTCATTATGCTTCGCGCCCTTTCTGGAGATGATGCTCTCTAATTCTCCAAGCCTAGAGCGTTTGGCCTCTTTGATTCTCCCTGCAAAGACAATCGTGTCATCAACGAAGGGGTCCTTCTCTCCGCATTGCATTAGACAAGGCGGTAGCTGAGCCAACAGATGGCTCGGTGCAAGGATTGGAGACAGATGATAATCCGTAGCAAAGTCTGGGTTTCGATGTGGCCCTATCCAAAGGAGTGCCATAGCCCGCATCTGTTGCACCACATTCAACGGATGAAGTATCAAAAAAAAAATATGGAGCAACATACCATGCTAGGAGACACGATTCGATCCTGGAAATAGGCCGTCCGGCTAGTCATTGTCAATCTATAACTATGCGTTCAGAGTCTAACCTCGGTCAACTAGAGATGAAATAGCACCGCACCGTGTTTCTATGGATTGAGTCTCCTTTCCTTTGACTCCATCCTTTCCACCGCCTACAGCAAGTGCAGCGCGGTTGTCCGCCTCTGCAATGGCAATAGATAGTTCAGTCTGGCGTTTTTCCAGCACAGACGCTGTCCTACGCAACTGCGGAGGATCGCAAACCATAGATTTAATGGGAGAAGCACGCTCTGGGGAGCTGAACCTAACGCGATGCTGCTTGTTCTCAGGTACGAAGGCCTCGCCCTCCTCTTCAGTGTCACTTTCACCATCGGCGAGGCCTTCTTGATCTTCTAGCTTAGCGTTTGCGGGTAAAGATGCCCCCTGTCTGGCCTTCATGGAAGATTTAGTGAGTTTGATGTGTGAGGTGGAGTGTCGGGTCTTGATGATGGGTGGCATCGGGTCGTTCTCTTCGTTCTCCTTCCCATTCGTGAGACCCCTGAGGGCGTCTCGCCAGCTACGTCGCCGCCTCAGCTTTCCGCGAGCATAGCCTGGGGCTTTGTCACCAATCATGTTGGCAGGATCGATATGATTCAGATGATCCTTCTGATCCGTAGACATCCATGAAGTGAAGTTGAAGTCGAGGAAGGGGTAATTGAACAGGAGGGCGATCGGAAGTGGAATATGTGTTGCATTGGGAGCGTGGAGAGAGAGATTATACTCCAATATTTTGAAGACTACATTGATAGCCATAGTGGCACCACTGGGAGAACGTGAGAATGGTCGATTAGATCAACAACGAGGTATGGGTCTTACGCAGAATCGCCCGACATGATTATATTCAGCGGTCTTCCTGACATGCCGATAGCTGAGCCCGACGAGTTCACAAGAATACGATAAACGTCGAAGCACTCGTCTATAGCGAAGGGGAAAGGATCTACACAGGGAAGCGGATAAGAGACTGGTTATCAAATTCAACTTGCTATGGCTCACACTCTGGGCCCTTTCCGTAGTCGATCGACAACACTGGTCTACCGGTTCTCAGCGCCCATATACGCAATCTTTCTTCATGATGTTCGGGTGTCATTGAGATAAACCCACCGCCTGGGTAATCGAGGACTAGCTCCCTAGTTTGTTGAAGCTCCGCGTCGTTTCCAGGGAAGAAGAGCCAGGCCGTAATAGGTCGCTTGTATTTAGACCCTTCTGGCCGAGGCAAAAGGATTTTGCGGCGGGTGGTGATGGAGGGTAGCTTGAGGAATTTGCGGATCTATTGGTGGTGCGGTTCTTTAGAGGATCGATCTCGTCAGCTTGTTTGAAGGAAAGAGCCGTACGTAGGGATTCGTGGTCTTCTCCCAAGTGACCCGAAGCATATCTGCTGTGGGTACAGCACGGAACTTGCGAAGCTGGGGGATTATCTATTAGACGAGTAGAAGAAGTAGATAGGATAGAGTATTCACCTTCTCATCAGCTTCGTGGGCATATATTATATAGTATACCTACGACAGGGGATGAATGAATTAGCGAGGAAATAGGTGCAAGAGGCGATACCCACAGAAAACAACACAGAACAGATATCTCTTAGCCACTTTGGGCGTACAGACATTGCACTAGCAAACCCAGCATCTAAACCGGTAGTAATCCATGTTGCACGGTAGAAGGCTGGAGAGTACTGGGGAAAAACAGCGTCAGTGCGATGTCTGCGGATGCTTCGAGGAGAGATTTACCACGCCAGCCAGAGGTTCTGGGGCTGATTGGATATGTAGTGAGGTTGACATAATCCATGCGAGATTAGGATACTTACCTGGTAAGCCAAGTATCTTGTCAAAATTACGCAGAGCGTATACCTGAACGGTCACTGTCAATACAAACGCGAGGTTAGAGATCGAAGGGGGCTGACCGCGGTTAGTGTACTGGTAACCACCTGCCAAGGGGTCATTTTGCCTGCAAGACAAGATGAACACGAACATTCCTCGATATCTATCAGTGGGA
Organism: Agaricales sp. HM26-F1; assembly: GCA_002718315.1. Lineage (NCBI taxonomy): Eukaryota > Fungi > Basidiomycota > Agaricomycetes > Agaricales > Agaricales sp. HM26-F1. Next base: position 949,459 of record NIBX01000158.1, read on the forward strand.
CGTACGAGAAAGGAAATCATTGAGACGTCTGAAGCGATTAGATGGGCCTGCTGGGTTGCCTGCTATGATGCGCCAGACCCAGAATATTAGAACTAGAAAGACCTGATAGAGTGTTAGGAAGTTTGTTCAAGGGCTTGGGCTCGTAACGTACCTGTACCCTCCTCCAAGAAGGACTAGGATTGCCTACGAGATGGTCAATCATCGAGGTATGAAGGGGAATGTAAGCAGTTGCATGTGATAAACTGAGGTTAAGTTGTCTGAAGGGCGAGAGGCGACTAAGATAGATTAGAGAATATACTGATATCATGAAATCTCAATCAGTATCTTGTAAACTCGATCAATGCAAGCTTGACTCCAGTAGTAGAACCACCATCACCATGTCCCCACCACGCTCCCCTCTGTTTATCTGGATCCTATGTAGCATAGGCCAACAGATTTCTTGCAGCTCAGATATTTTTCTCTCGCATCGAACCTGGTTCGTCTACACTCTAGCCTGGTCCAGCCTCAACATCCGCGCTATCGTCCACCACTTCGATATAGAGGTGTTGCTTTGATCGTAGTGCTTCAACCACCATTCATCTTGAGTCTATGCCCTCTGGGATCTAGCGAGAATATCTGGAGCGCACCAAAACTTGATCGCACTATGTTGGAAGGCTGTTCTGTACCCGTATCTACATTCTTTCGCCTCGGACTGCTGTATGTCACGCTCCTCACTGTGTCCGTGGCAAGCTAGCTTCTACCTAGAGCAGCGGATCCGCGTAGATTGTGATGGGAGAGACACCCACTAGCTACTCTCAACTAGCTCTGGGCCGGCGGGTGTTTCAGCAGGCATGTCGCATGCGGTATGCTCACGCCGTATCGCCACTTGTGGAAGGCTCCTTTCCCCCGATTGTAGCTTTGCCTGCCAAAGCCGAAGTTTCAGGAATGGGCGACACAGAGCCTACTTTCACCGAGCATCACGGAGAAAGAGAGAATGGCTGCCATGGAATCAGAACGGGTTGCTTTATGGAGGACGAGCGTACTATGAGGTGGAAGCGCTAGCGCTAGGCTTAAGCTGAGAATTCTTCGTTGAGTGTTGAGATTAGTACTAAGGCTCAAGAGAGTGATCGTTGTAATGGCTTGGGGAGGAAGGATTGTATATGTATTCTCATACTTACGTGTATGTGTCTTTGATCCAAGATGTTTGACTACGTCTTTGCCTGCTGTCGTACTAAGTTACGGTACATTAGTATTACTTCTTGTCCTGGAGAGCTCGCCGGTTGCAACTCGATGTGGAGGAATCCTACCCTCAATAAGCGCCCTTACCAAGTGATGATCATCCATCAAAAATGATGGGGCACTGCCATGGCGTCTGTACCAATAGGGGCTTCGATCAGCTGCTCTCGCCCTCTGCGTCCATGAACGACTTTCCCAATCCCTGGGACGACTCGCCTCCCCCAGACGAGACCCCCGCTCAGCGTACGGCAAGAGAAAAGCGAGAGCTCGATGCCCAGACCATCAGCGATGCCATTGACGACGACATCAAACGCCAGCGCTCAGAACTCAAGAGGGAGAAGGGCGTCATCAAACTACTTCTCGTCGGCCAGGCTCATAGTGGTCCGTTCTCTTCTATCTCTTCCTGGCTCCTACCCCTTTTCTCATCACATTCTCATCATCGTCCTACAGGAAAATCTACTACTCTGAAGAGTTCGTTCTTCCATTTCAAGTCATTTCACCACCGTATTGTCACTGACCGTCGTCGGTTACACCGTTCAGATTTTCGGCTCAAGTATGCACCAGCAGACTGGGAGAGAGAGCGGCCGTCGTGGAGAGCGGTCGTACAGCTCAATCTCATTCGCAACGTTCTCGCTATCCTTGACGCTGTGCAAAGAGAAATAAACAGAGATACCGTCAACGACTACCCTTCCACCCCCATTACTGTGTTCAACGACAAGCATCAATTACTGAGAGTGCGTCTGGCAGCACTGCGCCAGATAGAAGCAGATCTACAGCGCAGACTCGGTGCTGGGTCTGAGGAGTTCCGTCTCAAGTCTCCTCCCTCCCTGACTAACTCTCCTCTGGAACCGACGGACCCAGCTGGATTCTCGCATCTCAACGCCAGCACGGAAAGAGCCGTGCGGTCATGGCAAGATGCGCTGGAGTCTGTGGCTCCAAAGAATCATTCTTCCTTCGATGGAGCAACCGAGGCCCTCTCAAATTGTCAACAGGACATTAAAGCTCTCTGGGACGACGAGATCGTCCAATCCGTCATTTCCAAACACAAGGTCTTCTCTCAGGACTCTTCTGGCTTGTTAGTCCTCTCATCTCCACTTCTTATGTTGTGTTGATACTCATCTTTTGCATCGTCCCCCCTTTGCAGCTTCATCCACGAAACCGATCGAATCGCGACCCGATCATATGAACCTACGGATGATGATATCCTGCGAGCCAGACTTCGTACCGTCGGCGTGCAAGAGCATCGGCTTTCCTTCAAAAGGTCTTCCGAATCCAAATCGCTGAGTAAGTGCCACTCACTCTGACTTTGAACTCAGCTTCTCACCTTTCGATTCAATCGCCTCAGAAGGACCCCTCGATGCTGAATGGATACTTTACGATGTCGGAGGGTGCCGGACGCAGCGCGCAGCCTGGATACCGTACTTCGATAGCATTCATGCTCTTATCTTCCTTGCCCCCGTCTCTTGCTTCGACGAACGCTTAGAGGAAGATCCGAGAGTCAACCGACTACAGGACTCACTTATCTTATGGGACGCTATATGCACATCACCCCTACTTCTCAGGACGACTTTTATTCTTTTCCTTAACAAATGCGATCTTCTTAGAAAGAAAATGAAGACGGGCATAAAGGTGAAAGATTACCTCACGAGCTACGGGGATCGCCCAAACGACGCGAAGACATTTGTTAAATGTTCGCCTCCTTCTGACTTCGCCTTTCTTTTCCTAATTGTTGTCAACTTCACAGACCTCCAGGCCAAGTTCAAAGACAAGCTATTCCATCACCAAGAACCTATCAATCGGAATTTTTATTCTTTTCTCACTTCAGTTGTCGTACGTACTCAATAGCATCAGTCCGTCAACGCGTACTGAGGATCCTCCGTAGGATGCGAAAGCAACTTCGGCAACCCTGACATCTGGTGAGTATTCGTTGCTTCCAGAACAACGTTACATCCCCCTCATAGCGTCATCACAGTACAAGACGGGATTTTCAGAGAACATCTCTCAGAATCCAATTTTCTGTAAGAGTTTCTCACGACGGCACTTGATGTACACTGTATCCTAGTTCCTTTGGGCTATAATTATGATGTTTGTTGTATTTCTATGCTATTAGTCACGCTTGTAGATGAGTTTTTTCCCACTCCCTGGTTACCCCTCTTTTACTCATCTTATCTTGCTATCCCATCATCTCTTCCGTACTGCTGTCTCTCTTCGACCTTGCGCTAATCATACAATGGCACAGGCTTTAACATCCATTCGCACTTCACAAGGCACCCTCGAGATTGTAAACCAACTACTTTTGCCCCATAGAATAGAGTATATTATTATTAACAGTGTGGAAGATGCGTACGATGCGATTAAGACCATGAAGGTGCGTTTCTATCTGGCTTTTCATCTGGCATCGGTTTGACAACGGCCGCGATCACACAGATTAGAGGCGCTCCAGCTATCGCATCACTCGCTGCTTTATCATTCGCACAATATCTAACCCGTTCGTTACAAGAAATACCCCGTCCTGAATTCCTTAACTCGGTCAACGAACTCAAGACCCACGTCGTCCCGATTTTATCTTATCTGTACGAATCCCGGCCAACGGCTGTGAATCTAGGAAACGCAACAAAACGACTGAACAAAACTTTGAGAGAGGGTATTGATGCTGGAAGGGATGCAAGATGGATCGCTCAAGGGTTGGTGGAGGAGGCAAAGAAGGTAGCTGATGAGGATGTTGGGAGGAATAAGGACATGGCGAAGCTAGGAGGGGATTGGCTGGTGGAGAGAATAAAGACTGAAGGAGAAAGCGGGGATCAGCTGAATGTCCTAACGGTGTGCAATACCGGCTCGTTGGCAACTTCTGTGAGCGTTCTCCCAACTATGTACTCTCGGAGAACTCATCTAGGCTTCTTCGTAGGGGTACGGTACCGCTCTCGGCCTTATAACCTACCTACATGAAGTGGGCAAATTGAGGAAAGCGTTCTACACTCAAACAGCCCCATACCACCAGGGATCGCGCCTCACGGCCTTGGAGCTGAAGATGTTAGACATCCCTTCGACCATGGTTTGCGATACGATGGTCGGGTCCTTGTTTCAGCATCACCGTATACACGCTGTAGGTATGTAGTTACCCTCTAGTGGTTCTTTCCCCGATCTGCTTGAGAAGGATTTTTACCCATCTTCTCCAGCCGTCGGTGCAGACCGAATCGCCAGGAACGGGGATACAGCCAACAAGGTTCGGTTCGGTTTCTTCTGTGTTAAGCATTGTCATTCAAACCTTTCGTATAGGTCGGTACCTATAACGCAGCAGTTCTAGCAGCTCGCCATGGGATAGCATTCATAGTCGTTGCGCCGGTCGCTACACTGGATCTGGACCTCGCTGATGGTTCCGCGTAAGAGCAAGCGCTTAACTCAACTGAATGATGTCTGAAATTATTGCCAGGATTCCAATCGAGCATAGGCCACTCCTAGAGGCTTGCGTTGTCCGCGGTGCTCTCTACCCGTTCGAAGAAGGCAAGGAGAAGGAAATCGCACAGGTCATGTTGACACCTCCTGATTTGAAGGGGGTATACAATCCGAGCTTTGACGTTACTCCGGCCGAGCTGATTACAGCGATTGTGACAGAGAAGGTATGTTGATCCTTTCAGCACTACGTGATGGTCTGTCTCAAAGCAACTTTTCCCGCAGGGGGTATGCGTCAAAAAGCTAGGTGAAACGAAATTCGAATTAAGCAGCGTCGTCTAGTAGTAGCTCAACCGCTTTCTACTATGTATCTTTCCGAAAGAGACGTTATGGATCCTACTGTATTTATCCGCACACCTGTTCATATTTATTCGCTCTGGATACCGTACAAGTTTCGGCCGTTCGGTTTTACCCGGCCGATATACCATTACTCGTTTCTCTCGCTCAAGCATCACCATCGTCTTCAAAGCCGAAATATGCAGTGACCTTCTGGCGCTCTCTGCGTGGGGAACAAAACCCTGGACCGAGCATATAAATATGTTGCAGTCGACTTCGTCAGCCCTCAATCCTGCAAACTCGCTCAATCGCGGACCCCGGATCTTGCTCATTCTTTTTTCTTGACCCGATGTTATTAGGCAGCCTGAAGACCATACCTCGGTTCCATGTTTCAATCAAGGGCTACGCTACGGTTTCTTCTGCCTCGAAAACACTAGTAAATCTGGTGGAGGTTGGGCCGAGAGATGGGCTCCAGAACGAGAAACAGGTTATACCTGTGAGCGTCAAGGCGCAGCTCATCAATCGACTTGCAAAAGCCGGTGCTCAGAATATCGAGGCTGGCAGCTTCGTCAGTCCAAAGTGGGTACCTCAGGTGTGTATAGTTAAACAGTATTATCTACGAAAGCCAGCACTGACCAGCCGCTACTTGCAAGATGGCTGGCACAGGCGAGGTCTTGACCGTCATGGAACGATTACCTGGTGTCCACTACGCTGTTCTTGTGCCCAACAAGAAAGGATTAGAGAATTTATTCTCTCTGCTGTCGATCCACGAAGTTGACCCTCCTCTCACGGATGAGATCTCCGTCTTCACTGCTGCCACCGACGCATTCGCTAAGGCCAACCTCAACACCACCATAGCTGAATCGCTAACCCGGCTTGCTCCGGTTATTCGAGAGGGTTTGGATAAGGGTCTGCGAGTTCGCGGTTATGTTAGTGTCGCCATCGCATGCCCGTACTCAGGGCAGGTGGATTATCGGACTGTACGAGATGTAGCTAGGGAGCTCTCTGAGATGGGATGCTACGAGGTTAGCCTCGGCGACACCGTTGGTCGAGGCACTCCACATCAAATCTCAGAGATGATAGAGGAGGTTAAAAAAGGTGTGCCCGTAGAGAAGCTAGCGGTATGTTTACCTAGATCCTTTCTAGTTTGTTTTGCTTGCGCTGATTGCTCCGACCTCAGGGACATGTAAGGGCTCTCTCGAATTTCCTTGGATGCACTAGCTGATCTCCCATACCATATCGCAGTTCCATGATACATTTGGAACTGCAATCTCCAATGTCCTGGCCGCTCTGGAACATGGCATTCGCACTATCGACTCCTCTGTAGGTGGCCTCGGTGGGTGTCCCTACTCGCCCGGAGCCACTGGCAATGTAGCCACGGAAGACGTCTTATACGCTCTTAAAGACTCACCCTTTCAAGTCGCTGGTACCCACCATGGCGGTATCGACCTCGACCAGATGGCCGAGATTGGCTGGTGGATCAATGATCAATTGGGGAAACAGACCGCCAGTCGAGCAGGAAAAGCCATTCGCGCTCAGAAGCAGAGGCAAGTTAAGGACGAGGAGCGTCTTAACGTAGGGGCTAAGCTGTGAGTGCTGGAGTTCAGAGTGATCCTGGTTCTTGTTCCTCGTCCGGTGCTTGGTTCATTCTGAATTTCTGGATTGTGCAGACCTTCTAAATTGTGAGCTATCTTTGCAATCTGTAGATATTTCCTTCTGCTCCTGTTTTGCTTTAAGATTCATGTGTACATACCTAGCCCCAAGAAATAGTTACATTTAGTGAAACAGTACACTCGAAGCGACAGCAAGCAGTTTGAAGCATCCGTCTTGAACGCGGCCTCGTGACCGCACCTATTTTCATTTCTTCTTCCACATTCAATTCGCCTTCCCACCATCCGAACGCTTCATAGACAACTACTTTCATCCACAAACAACGGTTGAATGGGCAACTCTTCAAGATTCTTCTGCATCGCCATACATGGTGGCGCCGGTTGTCACTCGACCAAGGAATCGGAAGAAAAAGCCATCAAGAGAGGCCTGAAGAAGTGCGCATATGACACCCCACACTCATGTAGTATGGGACGTTGAAGAGTTGACAACCCATGCCAGGGCTTGCAAAGCGGCATGGGAGAACACTGGTATACATCCTGGTTCTTCAGCTGTGGATGTTGTTGTGGATGTAATCTCAGATCTTGAGGACAATGAGATTTTTAACGCGGGTCAACAATAACACTGCACTCATACCACAAGGTCTACTGGATTGAATCCATTCTCTAGGGTATGGATCCAATTTAACATCAGAAGGAAGCGTGGAGTGTGACGCAGCAGTCATGAACGAACATGGGCAGTTCGGGAGTGTCGGCGCTGTCCCAGGTCCGTGGTAAACAGTTTGTTTCTGTTATTGTCAAGCACCTCATCTCATGCATGAGATCCGCAAGGTGTCAAGAATCCAATACGAGCAGCTCAGCAGCTTCTCAGATACTCTCAGAGAGATGATTATCTTGGTCGTGTTTCCCCACTGTGAGCCATTTTTCATCTTCTTTACTGCCTCGTGGTATCCTGCCAAACCTCTAGTTGAGCCTCCAAATACCCACCCTGTCTGTGTGTCTCAGTACCCTGGTATCCGTCGGCGCCCGTACGTTCGCCGCAGCCCAAGACGCTTCGGTGGTTCTTGTGCCAGAAGAATCGCAGATTTCACCGAGAGCGCGAGATGAATGGAGCAAGTGGAGAACAAGACTGTCCGATGTCAGCCAACCCCTTCTTAGAGTTGCGACTACCGATACCGATGAAGGGCGCACATTGATGCAAGATACCGTCGGTGCAGTCGTGATGTCATCTGAAGATAGTGCCGCTGGCGTGTCAAGGTATACTGAGAGGACTTCTGCTCTCAATAAACGACAGTCATTACTCACTTCATCGACAGTGGCGGCATACTTCTGAAAATCCCTGGTAGAATTGGTGAGGTAATATATCCTCTTAAGCTCGATTACCCGTGCGGACTAACTCGGGCCTTATCGTGGCTCTCAGGCTGCAGTCTTCGGGGCTGGTTGCTTTTCCGCGAAGAAGGTTGACCAAATAGACCTTCGTAGGAGAATATCGTGTAGCGTTTCGGGTACGCGACTCTTTGCTTATCAGAAGATAAATGCGAGCCAAACCCCTGCAGGTACTGGGGAACAGATCACACGCGCTGCGCTAGCTAAGACACTCTGTGAATCTTTTATCCTGAGCGAGGATGAAGATGTCGACGTCCATATGATCATCGAAACCAACTTATCGCGGTGTATTGATAGTGAGCGAACAGCCTTTTCCCTACTTCTCTAGCCTAAGAGACCCCTCACTACAGTGCAAAACCCTTCCTCTGTCATTTATGTTGGTGTTCTGCTTGTTACCCAAGTCGCGGATACTACTCGTGGGTTGAGAACCCCCGAGCTCTTCCTCTATTAATGTCTGACTGTTCTCCTATTCCCTGGAAATATAGCACGCTTATGGTGTGCCTTCACAACGGAGAGTATGGCGATAGCATTCATATCCTCGAATCAACCGAAGCCTGAGGTAAATTCACCTTCTCGACATTTTACTACTGTTGGTCTGACTCCACCCAAAGGCTGCCATCCTCCGGAGACCAACGAAGGCTGGTCCACGGTCGACGACTCGACCTATCCTCATCTCGTCGTTCGGGCTCTAGCCAAAAATTGAATGGGATCAAATCAAAACCAAGGAAGGGTCCTCCTCTCAATCGCATTACATCGATAAGAACAGCAACAATGACAGTGGCATATGATGTCGTCTAGAATTAGTGACAAGTAAATCTACTACATGTTCAATACAACAGAAATTTCGGTGCCCTCGTCAGTGGGCTACAAGGATCAGCGTTCACAACGGATATGATCGATACAGTATGCAAAAGGCCGAGAAGCTAGGGATACAAGAGTGTCTGATGAAGAAGAAAATATGAGAGGGACCATGGAGGGTATAGTGTCCGTGAGATGAGCTAGTCCGAGTAAAAGAATAGGTATTGCAGTATCGCAATTTTTGTGGGAGCTCAGTCAAGAGGGCCGCATTCGACTCAGAAGAGAAGCTGTTCAAAAGAAAGAGGTTGGAACTAAGAACTTGAGCCGCGGAGTAGAAGGGGCCCTGAAGGAAACAGACGTACAGATGAAAGCACTGGCAGTCGCATGGGCAGTCATCAAAGAGAAGCCACCCTTCCATAAAGATGAGATGTCCTTGGAAGTGATGATGGTTGGCTGTTGTTCAAATGAGTGTTCCGAGTGATTGAGATGGCGATACTCGTGGGAGAGCATGCAGCAACTGTCCATCCAGATTGTCTGTGCGTTGTGGATATCAATAACACAGCTTTGGAACGAGAAGGGAAAACGCACTCCGTAGATTGGATTAACACACGGTCGATCCGCCAGCTGAGATGTGACTTCGATGAGCATACGAGCTGACAGCAAGCATCGTTTCCTTGATTCAAAATTGTTTGAGTAGGAGATGCCATGAAGCTTGACGGTCGCAGCGTGCACGAGGGCTCTCGCTAGCACGAGTGTCGGGTCGTTGGGACTTGCTGTGGTATCAAGGTCGACGGACAGGTTTTGGATTACTCGATCCAGGGTGTTGTATGCATCTGCAAAGCGGTTGTACTCCTCCACCCCACCCGATGTCCATTGTCCAGCAAGCTGTGCAGCACGGTGATATACGGCAGTGGATTTGACCAGGGATGCGAACGGAGAGGGATTGGGGGAGGGGGAATCAGTTCCGCTGAGAAACTTGTGGACTGTGGCCTCCCCGTGATGATTTAGCAGTAAACCCTTTAGCACGATAGAATGGATTAGGATAGATTGTGAAGACAGTGAATGAGCAAGACAAACCTGACCATATCCATCGATTTCCATGGGCCATGGAGTGTCTATGACCAGACCTGGCGCTTCCAAAGCGCCGCAAAGGCTCGACGGAGGATCGACGGCTACACTAAGGAGCTTGTGCAGGACGAAGACTGACCAAAAGGCATTGACAAGCTGGCCGTATTCATGTCCGTCAACAGGGCGTAGGAAGTTTGGATCGAGATGCGACAGAAGGCCACCCGATATATTTGGTGCGTTCAAAGGCCGTAGCTTGTGCAGACCACAGGTAAGAGCTAGTGCGACAGCAGAGCTCGAATGTCGCTTGGCCTCAATGGGCCGCGCGACTTGGAGGAAATAGTAGGAAAGCAGAATTTCTGCCTGGATTGTCTGAACAACTTTGGATATATCTGGAGATTCGAGGCCGACCGCAGTTTCCTGTAGCGCACGACGCAAAAATGATTGCTCATAGCGCGCCAGTTCCGGGTATGACGTCATATGAGCGCCGATGACAAACACCGCGTTAAGAAGGCCTGGGAGAGGCTGAGAATAGCCATGGGGCAGAGGGACTCTGCACGACTCTCGGAAGTGCGAAAAGTCAAGAAAAAAACCAAGTTCCGATGACACTGCGGAGAATGTCATCAATCTGTCGAAAGAGCCCGACTGAGTCAGTTATTTGGTTAATACGAGTCAGCAAGACGCACAATGAGTCGGTCCAAGAAGGGGGCAGATCGCGCTACGAAGATAGGTGAGAATAGCGAACGGGGGGGTGGGACGAAGGAGGCTTACAGTGATGTCAGAAGCGTTGTAAGAGGAGGGGCTAGAAGAAGATCCGGGGCTTGAATGTATGGGTATGTGTTCAAGATGATGATGAGGTGACGACGAAGATACGAGCTGTTCGTGATTATAGGGTGAGGATGGAGATATATGCTCATGGTGGTAAGGAGAAGGAGGAAGCATGTTATCGCCCCATGTCTCGAGTTTGGTTGTTTGTTCAAGGGATAATGGAGGTGGCATACGCGTCTGGCTAGACGAAGATGGGTAGGGGTTTGACAAGGTGACGTCGGTTGGTGGAGAGAGGTGATGAGGTGAATGCTCAAGTTCAGCAATCCTTGCCTGGAGATGAGCTACGGTTTCCTCGAGCTGACGTGTTCTAGTGTTCACTAGATCCTCAGTATATTCGCAGGTGTTCATCCTCGGATTTCTGAGGCATGGACCGCAACTAGGCTTTGTACCGTCGCATTTCTAGGAAAGGTTGAATGAGTGAGCACAGATGGTAACACGTGTAACGGCGAAGACTTACGATTTTTAGCGATCTGAAGGGATGAGATTAGCACAAGAGAAGTGGAGAGTAGGTAAAAGGAGATCGTACCTGCAGTTGACGCATGCCTGACCTCGTTTGAGAGGTTTTGCGACAGAGAGTGAGCGCCGGGAAGACCCTCGAACTGGGAACTGGGTGTTCATGCAGAAAAGTGGATGTGGGCCGGTAGTCTAACTGGCCTGGGTTATATAACAGCATCCTGGAGTCACCGAAAAAAAAGTAGGAGCAGATACGTCGGAAGGTTGAGCTCGGGGGAGCACAGCTTTGCATGTATAAATCCAAGGCCCACTCTGTACCTGCCGATCAAAATCATCGCCACTGCCGGATCCGGAAAAGCTCTCTTTTTGATCCGCTCAGCTCCAGTCGATCAGAAATTGATCGCAAATTTCTCACCCAGGTTGCTCCAGTCCTCAACTCCTTTCCTCCAGCTTCCCATCCACTGTAGGCCACTCGCTCTCGCAGAACAAGCAAGATCCTGAACCATGCACCCAGTGAGCAATGGGTAAAGCATATTCCATCCACATTCTGACTCTGCTATACAATTCATCGATAAATTCACAATTTAGCTTCATGTCGGGTGAATCCCGGCAAAGGCTGCCGATCTGGGAAAACCTGCTACTAAGCGAAGCCTACATACCGTTTCGATCCGCTATCAAATCCTACTTTAGAGTTTTGGCCCCGGTATCGATTGCTGTAGAAACTGTGAAGTTGGTTTTTTCATGTAGTTACTGGCTCACCTTAACATTCCACAGTTTCTCTACATGAACTTCACCTCTCCACCTCATGCAAGCCTGGAGACTGTGAACAGGTCTTCGTATCACATTACTCATGCCGAGAACTATTAGCCGACGCTGCTATATGCTCTCATCTCCAGCAGGTCGAGGAACCTTCTAGGCGGCTTCTGACGAATGAACGTACAAATCTCACCGCACTGCCCGACCCATCGGCCTAGTGCAACCACCGTCAGCTCTTCACATACGTACACATCCACCGTGAATAAGCACAATCGGCGGTCAACTTAAGGTGTGTGTGGTACTCCTCAACGCGACAATATCTCTCGCCTTGGAAATACGCAGGCCTCAGGAGCTAAACTCATGGTTACGCCGATAAACATAGCACTCCAGATCTGAATATTTGTGGAGCCTAGCATCAAAATACCCCCAAACTCAGGAGTTCTCTGTATCTTCATGTCACCTTGATCGAATACACCATCACACTCTCCTGGGTCACGATAAGAGATGATGATATTCCCCTGAGAAACGAAGAGCTCTCATGTGCCTTGCCTAGGTATTTTCTGACCATACACCAGCCGTACACCGATAAATTACATCAATAAGGATATGGCGGCCTGAGTATGAGCTGCGAATGGAACTATGACAGCACGATCGCGAAGGACCGAACCATGAAGAATCGGCATCGGCTATAGTTCCGATTACCGTACCCGGTTCTAGCATACAAGTAAGCGACTCCCCGCCCTCTCTTCGCCTGACGGTGCTGTACAGTCTTGTGTAGTACAACGCACCAGCCCTCAACGTCAATGATGTGCCAGTCGGTCTGAATAAACACCGCGCAACACGAGCCTCCTGCGTGGAGATGCAGATACACGGGATGGTTGGGCTTGGGTTCTGACGTCGTTTTGAAAATTGCCTCATGTCCTCCAACACCCCTGGTATCCGCAGCTTGGTAACTGCTTAACCTCATGGCAGCCTTCCGCATCTTGAATCTCGGAAGCAGTCAACTGAGCCTCCTGGAAAGTTGGAAATGCCTGCTCCGCTTGGACCTTTTTTCTTTTGTTTCTTGGTTTCCCCTTTCGCCTAGGGCACTGGGTTTTTACGGGCATTCTCTGTGTAAGTTACGATTGGCAGTCTCGTGAAGAGATGATGAGACTGAAATGAAACGCAGTAATCTTAGGAATTCTGCAGTCTGGACGCACACTTAGAAAGTTCCCAGGCTATGCCAGGCTCCCGTTATAAATGGTACTGCGTGGAATTGAGAAGTCTAATCAGCTTCCGATGAGAACACATACAATACCTACTCTCGTCGATCGCGCTGAGCCAGAGTCCATTCTGGAATATTGGTAGGTGGGTGAATAGGAAGCAATGGGAATACTCTGGGATGCTGCACTTATTCCAAGTTAGTCAGTGGCTAGCCTCGTTGCCTAGAGTGGCCATGGGGGTCCGGCGTTTCAATCCGCCACGGGCTCAGGATAGTTCACCATAGAGTCTAGCGGAAAGGATTGAGGACTGCGATCGGGAGTGTCTCCATCCAATCCAGAGTACGGGGCATGAAGGGAGAGCGTGAGTCGTTGACGAAAGAGCCTGGAAGGGAATACAGTGATCTATTTATGATCACATTGAATGGTCTGCCACCGGAAGTGACGATCCCAAAGTACAGTAATGGCGACTTGGACAATCTCGATTGTACAGAGTCAAAGTTGCATCCCCCGAGACCGGAGAACAAGGAGCACAAGTGTTAGAGAAGGGAGGTACAGTCCCCCAAAGCGAACACAGTCAGAGGCCACCGTAGAGTACATTGAAATCAACGTTTCCTGAATCTTGCACTAATCTGAACGAGATCTGGATATACCTGGTGACAGATCTGAAAAGGACTTGGGCGCTAAAGTTGAACTGGAACGCTGGGAAAAGTGTGTGGCTAAGCACATATTAAAGCTGAAAGATCCAGAAGCAGTGAGAAGGATCATGACGGATGCTGCCCAACTTCCATTGTATTCAACCATACATTAGCGCTAGAACACAGTTCAGCACAACCCGATATTTCCCGCGAAGAGCATAGCACGGGAATTGGAGTGGGAGATACATAGCATTGAACTACAAGGGAGGACGTCATGGGAGTTTTGTCGCACCTACACCCATGTAGACCACAGGTTCGCCAACAACATTGCAGTGAGGGCAAACACATTCTAAAGAATCGAAACACAGGTTGGTGGGGGATGGCATAGATAGGTACCATCGGCCTCATTGTCCCAAGGAATCGGGGCTGGAAGAAGCGGAAACGGAGAGGATGATCTTGAAGGAACATCAGACTCTTGCCAAAGCCACAGATTCCCTTGAAGGAAAGTGGAAGCTTCGGACGCCAGAGGTGAGCAGCAAGGAAATGTGCCGCATCTTCGACGTCTGCAGGGAGACGTAATTTTCAGCGAGCGGGTTGTACCAGACTGATCATCCTAGGATGATGGCATGGTTTCGAGTCCACGGTCAAGGGATCTCCTTCAAGCCTTGCCATTTCTATAGGGGCGGGAGGTCGCATTAGAGGCTGCGATGGAGTTGGAATTGGGTAATAAATTCAGGTCCAAAGGAGCACTGGGAGCTGGGGTGGAGGCTGGAGTAGGTCTCGCAGAAGACGGCTGGGAAGTGGAGCCGTTGGCATCAGGGAGCTGAGAAGACCTGAGCTGAAGAACCAATTTTGCCGGGAACTTTGTTCTGGAGATATGTAAGAAACTTCTAGCTGATTGAAGTAAAGGGAGGCAGTACCTGCAAGTCGAACAGACCGGGATCGGTTGACAGAAGACTGAGCGGGGATTCATCAGTTCTAGTCGGACGCAAGAGACGGAGGGAAACAAACTCGATAAACAAACAGAGCACACGTATCCTACATCCACAATATTCTTGTGGCAGAAACAAGCGGCACGAAAGTCCACTTTATCCTGGGTAGGAACGGCCAATGTGCTTCTGATAGACGGGGGCGGTAGGAAGGCCATCTGCGAAAACGATTTCTTCAGCCTCGAGTATATCTGGCCCAACCACCGCGAGAAGAAGCCTTACAATAAGGTATTGCAGCAGTGCATCGGTGTTTTCTAGCTGGATATATGAGCCACCGGTGAGATGTGCAGCTTGCTGAAGGAACACAGTTTCCGGGCCACAAAGCTGGCAGACATCTATTGTAACTTTCTAGTCGGCCGACATGATTCAGGGGATCAGAAATGAGCCGTTCATCTAGCAGACTCACAAGTTTCTGGGCAGAGAAGATGGAATTCATGATTGGGATATATGACGTCGAGAGGTCGGGAGAAACTGATAGGATGAGTATCCGCGGCTCATCAGTCTCTGGAGAGCACTGTCCGCTCGATATAGCCTTATTGATATCTAATGACCTCGGTCAGCACGACGTCTTCAGAGGATGACGATAAATACAGACGACATAGAGCGGTGACTAAGGTCCCGACTAGGGGGCTTGGCTCTGAAGCGAGAATATGAAAACAGGGAGCTTTGTGTGAGTGTCAACCGTGCGTACCATCAAAAGAGTCAAGTTCGCCGTAAAGACGAATGAGTTTTTGCGCGATGCTTGACGCAACCAACGAGAAAGGGGGGTAAGCGTTTGGGTCGGGTTCACGAGTGTTTCCCTGTTGTTCATGATCCGAGTACAGCAGAAGATTACGACCGGGCGCGGCAGCGAAGACGGCAAGACTACTGTCCGTGGAGTCGGCTTTGTAGGCGTTGAGGAATGCTTGAAGATGAGAGAGAAAGAAAGAGAACTTCAGTGTCTGTTGGACGTCCAGCCAATGCTTGGAGAGGTCTAGAACGACAGCGAGACGCATCCTTGACTAAGTTGCAGGGAACATCCAGTCAAGCGCGTTTTCGGTGCCCAGGTTTTTCGCGGGCTGTACGAGACGACGAGGTCGCAGTGTGACAAACAACACGTTACACCCGTATTTGCAATACATTTTTATTGGTGAAAAACATCACCATCAGCTGAGAACTGCCATAAAAGGATATTTTGACTACAATGTCGCGCATGATCCGAGCGAAAACTTATAAATCTGAGCAAGAAATAGAGGGAATCGGGACATTGTGGGCCCCGTTGTTTGCGTTGGAGAGATGGCCTTGTTCAACGCCGAGGGCATCTTCAAGCACGCCGTGACCATCGTCACCTTCCACAAACGCCCTGTCACTTGTCAACAACCCACAACATGCAGGCCGCCTACTCCCACACATCCCATCCTCCCCCTCTTCCCGTCGAGTACGACAGTGACGAAGATGATAATATGCATGTCGACTCCGATGCCGGCACCCCAACTCGAGCTACAAATGGCGCTGTGCCAGTCAGCTCAGATAACAACTTAGATGCGGACGCTGATGCTGATGCTGACTTCGATGCTGACGGCGACGGAGATGAGTCTTATACCTCTGGTGTTCAGCAGGCTGTCCAGCACCAAGGCGCAGGAGGGGGTGGCTCTATGCACTATCACTCGGTAAGCACGGCACATGGAGTGTTCTCACAATGTGGACGAGGCTGATCCATGGCTCGTTAGGACGAGGAGTCTGTACGTATACGTTATGCAGTAATCTCGTTGTCTCTCAATAAGGATTCTGTAGGGATATGACGATGACGGTGGATACGACGAAGAGGAATACGACGATGCGGACGACGGGGACTACGGAAAGAAAAAACCGTCTAAGAAGAAGAAGAGGAAGACACCAGCAAGAGCTGTTGCACCAACTCCTCGTCCCAGAGGCATGTCTAGAGTCCCTCGGTATATGGTACTTGCTAACCTGATGTGTGGCGCTTAGCCTCGAATCGCGTACAGTCCGATTCAGATTCAGGTTCAGACTATGGTTCTTCTCGGAACAAGAAGAAACGAAAGCCGAAGATAACCACAGACGAACTTCGAATCTCTAGTCGTGGTTCTGGTCGAGTCCCGAATTACGTCGACGATGTTCAAGACTTTGAGCAGTTCGAAGACTCTACTTATGGTGACGACAACACAGAAGCCGCCTCTTTCACGGAAGGTGTCGAGAATGACGAAATCGAGGCAATTCTCACCCATACCAGAGACGAAGGTCGAGAAGATGATCCTGAGGACGATTTCTACGACAATGTCGTAAGCACTGAACGAGCTGGTTCATCACTTCTCATCACTCACCTCTGGTTCTATAGCGTTTCCATGTGAAGTGGAAAGGGTTTTCTCATCTTCACAATACGGACGAGAAGTATGAGTTCCTCAAGCGCTTCAAAGGCCTCAAGCGAGTCGACAATTATATCAAGAGCTATCGAGCGTACCAGTCGCGCTTGAGACAGTCAGGGCTCTCGAGCGAAGAGAAAGAAGTTCTTCTATTCGAGAAACAGAAAGAGCTAGAGGACTGGGATACATATCGTACAGTCGAACGGATCATCACACATCGCCGAGGACCAACTGACGAATATTTCTGCAAATGGACTGGACTTGGATACGACCATTGTACTTGGGAGGGGCATGATGAGATCATGGCAATAGCTAAGAGCCAAGTTCATGATTATCGCCAGAGGATCTACAACTCCTGGGTTCCTTACAAGAGCGCGCAGTATACACGCAACAATAGACCTACTTTCAAGAAGATCGACAAGGACCCGGACTATATTCAGCGCACTGGTGGTGAGCTTAAGGACTTCCAACTGACTGGTCTCAACTGGCTGGCCTACCTTTGGAGCAAAGGCGAAAACGGCATTTTGGCTGACGAGATGGGTCTTGGCAAGGTACGCCGTTCAACATTTTGAGCTGAACAATTCCTGATAAGGTCGACCTTAGACTGTGCAAACTGTGTCCTTCCTGCATTGGTTGTTTCAAGATCGACAACAATATGGACCATTCCTTGTCATAGTTCCCCTTTCAACTATCACGGCCTGGCAGTCCCAATTTCAGGCATGGGCCCCTGATCTCTACGTGGTGACTTACATCGGAACCGCTGCTGCTCGGGAGGTTATTAGGTCCTATGAGTTCGGCTCAAGTCCTAAAAAGGTTGAGTTCAATGTGCTTCTTACAACGTACGAGCTCGTATTACGCGATAGTAAGGAGCTAGGCGACATCAAGTGGCAAGTACTTGCTGTTGATGAGGTCAGAATAATTCCATCAGGATTTCTACGCTAAGAACTAAGCAAGCATCTCAGGCTCATCGTCTCAAGAATTCGGAGAGCCAGCTCTACGAGGCCCTCCGAGCCTTCTCCGCCGCCAGCAAGCTCCTGATAACTGGAACCCCTTTGCAGAATAACGTCAAAGGTATGCTGTGTCGCGCCCTCCCTGGATTCCGCTAATACCCATCAAGAGTTGCTCGCGCTCATGCACTTCCTCATGCCAGAGAAGTGTAAGTCAACGCTTCTTTCTGTGAGCAGTGCTTGTACTTACTCAAGCTCCTACAGTTGCGTTATCAAACGAGTTCGATCTGAACGATGCCGACCATGAAGTGAAGATCAAGGAACTTCACAAGCAACTTGAATCACTGATGTTACGTCGACTCAAACGAGATGTGCTGACATCCTTACCCACCAAGAGCGAGCGTATCTTGCGAGTGGAAATGAGTGCCCTACAAACGCACTTCTACAAGAATATCCTGACGAAAGTGCGCATTCTGGTTTCAATCTCTTTCCGACCCTTGCTCAGGTATGATTTACTACCTAGAACTTCCAAGCTCTCGTCAAGAGTGCCAATGGGAACAACAATATCAGTCTGCTGAATATTGGTGCGTTTTATGTTGCTGTTCTTTGCCTGGTGCTCACTCGCACTGTAGCGATGGAACTAAAGAAAGCGGCCAATCACCCTTACCTATTTGAGGGTGCTGAGGCAAGAACCAATAGCGATGAAGAGACTCTAAAAGGTCTTGTCATGAATTCTGGAAAGATGGTCCTTCTGGATAAGCTCCTCGGACGTCTTCGTCAAGACGGTCACCGTGTCCTCATTTTCAGCCAGATGGTTCGCATGCTTGATATCCTATCCGACTACATGAGTCTCCGTGCATATCCGCACCAACGTCTCGATGGAATGGTGTCTAGCGACGCGAGGAAGAAATCTATTGCGCACTTCAATGCTCCAGGGAGTACCGATTTCGCGTTCTTGTTGTCTACCAGGGCAGGAGGTTTGGGTATCAACTTGGAAACTGCGGACACTGTGATCATCTTTGACGTGAGTTGCTCTATGACTTTTGGGGACTCCACTCACATTCCTTTCAGAGTGACTGGAATCCACAGAATGATTTGCAGGCTATGGCTCGAGCTCATCGGATCGGACAGAAGTCGCACGTCAGTGTCTACCGCTTCGTAGCAAAAGACACCATGGAAGAGGATGTGCTGGAGCGGGCCAAGAAAAAGATGGTTCTAGAGTATGCAAGTGAGCCCCTTCGTCACGAACTTTCGATACCATTTCCCATATTGACTGTGTTTCCATAGTCATCAACCAGATGGATACCTCTCAGGCACATCTTAGTTCCAAGGGTGGAACTCCCAAAGATGCGCAAAAACCAGAGAATCTGAGTAAGGATGAGCTGACCGCAGTCCTGAAATATGGTGCTCAAAAGATGTGAGTGGTCTTGATTTTATCGGTTTCGTGTGGTGCTGACACTTCCAAGGTTTGATAAGGACAACACCCAGCAAGACAAGAAATTGGACGAGATGGATCTTGACGACATCCTGAACCGTGCAGAGGATCACGAAACAATGGCTGAGGGAGGAGAAGGAAGCACCTCTCTTGGTGGAGAAAGCTTCTTAGCACAATTCGCTGCCGTCAGCGACGTCAAGAACGACATGAATTGGGAGGATATCATCCCGCTTGATGAGCGTCAGCGCTTTGAGGAGGAAGAGGGTGCCCGGAAGGCTGAGGAGCTCGCATCTGAAGAGTCTCGAGATCGAAAGAGGAATCACGCACAAGTTTCGTACGAGGGCATGGACGTAGACCAACCCAGTTCCTCTACAACCAAGAAGCCTAAGGCCCCAGCTCCGCCCAGGAAGAGTGCATCACAGAAAGCTATGGAACTCAAAGAAAGGGACGTACGAGTTCTGATCCGTAGTCTGCAGCGATGGGGCGATGTTAGGCAAAGATACGATGTCATCGTCAGTATCCCCTCCAATGATTGCACTGCACCGAAGCATCTTGCTCATCTACTTTCTAGGTCTCGGAGGCAAAACTACAGAACAAGAACAAGGGAATGATAGTTGATGTCGCTGATGAGATTGTCCAAGTATGCGAACAAGCCGTCAAGGACAACATGGATCAGAAGCGTACCAAGGCTATTGCAGGCGAAAGTTTGACTAATGCTCAGAAGAGTAAAGCCGTGCTGGTCACTTGTAGAGGGGTAGGAAACATCAACGCGGAGACTGTTATCTCTCGCCACCACGAACTCAAGATTCTCTACAACCATCTCAGTGAGCTGACGGATCCCTACCAGTGGTCTGTTCCAGTGGATAACATCCGACCTACCTTGAACTGGTCGTGTCGATGGGGTGCCCAGGATGATTCCATGCTTCTGGTTGGTGCCTATCTATACGGCTTCGGCAACTGGGAAGCGATGCAGAAAGATCCTAAATTGCACCTTGAAGAGAAGTTTTTCCTGGAGGAAGGCAAGAAAGGAGACGACTCGTCTAACCGCCCTATCCCGAACGCTATTCACTTAGTTCGCAGAGGCGACTTTTTGCTGTCTCTGTTACGTGAACACGACGACAAACTGAGGTCCTATGAAACGTCCTTACGCAATAAGGGCCACCTCAAGGCCTCTGCCACTCCACCGCCTGCTTCCACCGCCTCGTCTTCCTCTTCTCATATCAACAATTTGAAGAGACGTGCGGAAAGCGAAGCGATGGCCTCTGTTGAGGATGGTAGTAGCAAGAAGCGGAAGCGTAGACCGACTCCCACATTCACGGATAGTGAATCGTCAGATGAGTGCCCTTCTATGGACGAGGCCTCTACAAAGGAGGAGTTACGGCCCGTTAAAAAGCAGTTGGTATGTTGGAGCCCTTTTATGCCATATGTCGGAGACTGATCCACTGGACTTTAGAAACAACTCAAGCTGTCAGGAGAGGACATGCCTCGAGAAGAAAAGGTAGCAATGTTGAAAGAATCTCTTGCTGCCATTGGTCGTCGAATAGAGGCCGTACTCGCAGTTAAACAAGCGGCTGGCGATGATACAGCTCGATGGAAGAGACACCTGTGGACGTGAGTCTCAAGGCTTCTTTCTGTTATCGCACCACTCACCATGTTACTGCCTAGATTTGTCACTCTCTTCTGGCCCAAGAAGGTGAAAGCCTCTAAGTTGGAGGAGATCCACGCCAAGATGGTTCTCAAGGACACCAGTGCTCGTCAGTCCTCGGAAACGGCTGTGAAGAAGCCGAGGACAAGCTCAGGATCGGTCAAAACCAACGGGCATACGTCCGTCGGTGGCAAGTCAAACGGAAAACCCTATTCCTAGTTGTCGCCTCCATTTCGGTTCCATTCCCTCTTGGGTTTCGCCTTACTGTGTTTGTTGGTTTATTTTCTCGGATCCTCTGTGCAGCTTTTTTATCGCTATCCTCTTTGCATTTCTCAGTCTACAGTGTATCAAACCTGCAGTTTCTCTTTGTGTACATTATAATTACAAAAACGTGCAGCTATCTGGAAATCAAGCTGAACAACGAATCTAGTAAAGAAAGGGTGAGGAAAAAAAAAACCAATTGTCCCATTAAGTGACATGCATCCTTCCAGATGATTTGCTATGGTGGTATCTACTCTCCAGATTTCCTTGCGAGGACCCCAGGCCTTCACGAGAGCGGGGTGAGCTGGTATCCGAAGTTCTGATGATGTTCTGCCTGCGTGACTGAGCAGCTGGAGGGAGAAGGCCATGGTAAGGATGGTCTCTAATATATTCAACAAAGACTGCACATACCTTCAATAAGTTGCTCATCCGCTTGTCTGTTAAAACTTTGCATGAGTGCGGTATATTTCTTGACCTGCCATCGCATTTGCGAGGCTCTAGCATTGTTGCCCTGCTCTATTGCCCATTTCCTCTCCTCCTTATACCGCCGTCGTTCACTATCTGCTAGTGAAGCTCTGGCCCTGAGTCTTGCGACCTCGCGCTCCTGTGGTGTCATGGAGCGGCTCATGCGCATCCACTCTGAGTTGGAGTCCACGGAAGTAATGTCAGACAGCTGCTGCCTGAAAGCCTCGTCTCGAGCGATTTGACTTGTTTCGCGATCTAGGGTGTTCTGGAAGACTTTTCGCCTTTCTTCTTCGAGATGATCTGTAACACGCGAGCTGCGTTGGCGGGGTTGCCTGGAAGACGAGAGTGACAGCTTGCTGTCCACGAAGTTGGAGATGACATCTGTGGAGAGTACACCTGCTACAACTCCCAGCAATATGCACACTGATTTGTAATAGTTTTTCGCCAAGGAATAGTCGATGAAAGAGTGGGCGAGGACGAGGAGGGCGGCAAAAGGGAATATGTCCGTATACGAAGAGAAGGTATAATGAAGGCCGATGCCTTGCCAGGCGCCGAGTAAGATGGAGCGTTTGGGATTGGCGGCCTCAACAGTGCTAGTAAGAACGTCTAACAAGACGCGAGCACCGAGGCCAATGAAGAGAGCGGGAGCCGTAGTTAGTTGCATTAGTGATTCATAAAAGCATTATCGTCCAGGACAATTGACAATCGAAGTGGGAGAAGGAGTTAGATCACGTGCAAACTTTTGCTCTCCTCAACTCTACTGGCCAGTCTATTAGTACTAGCCAAGTCAACTCGCAGTCAGCTCCTAGTACAGTATTCGGTATCATGGCTTCATCATCTGCAGTCGGCAAACTATCCAGAGAAGAGTTTAGACGACAGAAAGACCTTGACGCTGCTCGTAAGGCTGGTACCGCACCAGCTGCCTTGGATGAGGAGGGAAAGCCTATAAATCCCCATATTCCTCGTGCGTATCTTTCGGCATCTCTATACCTTCATCACTCCGTTTAGCATGCTACAGAATATATTTCTCAGGTCCCATGGTATCTCGATACCGGTGCCCCCACCCTCAAGCACCAGCGTAAACCGGAAACAGGCGAAGTTCAGACATCCGGTATCGACGATTGGTACCAGCGTGGCGTCAAAGCAGGCCCTGCTGCCACTAAATACCGGAAGGGTGCTTGCGAAAACTGTGGGTCTATGACTCACAAGAAGAAAGATTGCCTGGAGAGACCGCGGAAGAAAGGAGCTAGGTTCACGAATAAAGATATCCAAGCCGACGACGTGATACAGAACGTAGCCGCAGGATATGCTGCCAAGCGAGATCGATGGAACGGTTACGATGCTACAGAACACAAGAAGATCTACGAAGAGTACGAAGCTGTGGAGGCGGCTCGGAAGAAGATACGAGAAGAGGAAATTGACAACCAGACAACCACTGACCTGGCTGCTGTCAGGAAAATGGCCAAAGCATCTAAAGACAAAGATGCTGACGCAGACTTTGGATCCAGTGACGAGGAGGATGCAGATGAGGACAAATACGCCGATTCTGCGGATGCTGTTGGCCAGAAGATGGACACGAAGACTCGTATCACTGTCCGGAATCTGCGTATCCGTGAAGACACTGCTAAGTACCTCATCAACTTGGATCCAGACAGTGCCTACTACGACCCCAAAACTCGTTCTATGCGAGATGCTCCAGACAAAGATATACCTGCAGAAGAGGTCTGGGTCTCATCAATTTCTTAGTGTTAC
The DNA here is from genome assembly GCA_002718315.1 of Agaricales sp. HM26-F1. Lineage (NCBI taxonomy): Eukaryota > Fungi > Basidiomycota > Agaricomycetes > Agaricales > Agaricales sp. HM26-F1. The sequence continues at coordinate 972,984 of NIBX01000158.1, forward strand.
ACTGGATCTCATGGCTCACGCAGGCAGTCTTTGCCGGAGATAACTTCTTCAGGTACTCTGGGGAAGCTAATGATGTTCAAAACCTTCAGCTGTTCGCATGGCAGTCAGCAGCCCGCGGAAACGATGTGCATCTTAATGCCAATCCTACTCAAGGAGAGATATTACACCAAGAGTTCAAACAAAAGAAGAGTGACATGAAGGCTAAATCAAAGATCAGTGTTTTGGCGAAGTACGGTGGCGAAGAGTATCTCGATGCTGCACCGCAAGAACTACTTCAAGGTCAAACTGAGAATTATATTGAATACTCTCGGTCAGGCCAGGTCATCAAGGGCAAAGAGAAAGCGAAAGCAAAATCTAAATATCCCGAGGATGGTACGTTCTTCTCCGTCGGGTTCCTTACCGCCTCTAAGATGACTCCGCAGTGTTTATCAATAATCACACTACCATCTGGGGCTCGTGGTACGATCCATCATCGGATACATGGGGTTTTGCTTGTTGCCATTCCACTGTACACCTATCGTACTGTGCGGGCGAGGCTGGGAAATCAGCAGTCGAAACCTCTACCCCCCAAGCCCTCCTCAACACTGCTGCCTCCTCGTCAAGATCAGCCGAAGCTTCTGAAAGGAAAGAACGGGTGCAACAGAATTTCTCTAAGAACCGGGTAGGAGATGGAGAGGTACAACTCGACCAGGACAAGCTCGCTCGAGCTCTGAAGGAAGAGAAGAAGCGAAAGGATCGTAATGATGATTGGGATGATGCACTAGGAAAGAAGAAGGTGAAGAGGCTGGAAAGCAGTAGTCACGACGTTACAGAGGAAGAGCTTGGTATGATTCATCTCTGCTCTTGAACCTGTTCTGCATACTGACCATTTCCCCCTCCTGTAGAGGCATATCGTATGACTCGTAGAATGACGGACGATCCTATGGCTAGCTATGTTGATACCGAAGCATGATGTCTGCCTGTGTGTGTACTACGACGAGTATGCTGTGTTTATTGTAGGTGTACTAAAGTTTCCAACACCCTTTCATGACAAACAGTAAATCATACATATATTCCAAGCAGGGTATTATTCTACTCATCGAAGGAGATGGTCGATCTATTTTTTCCAACCCCGCATGCGCGCCACCGACCAGAATGCATCACCTTCTCCCTGTTCCCTACTGAGAACCGCGATCCTACCCTCTTCATCAGTCATAGCTACCGCTTCTTTCCACATCTCGAGACCATCGTAGTTCATGGCAACTGCACTGACTATGTTGGTCAGATAGCCAAGGTCAGAAGAGAGTTGGGCGGCCCCATGAGTAGATAGGGATGGGATGGCAGGCAGAATCTCGGATGCGAGATGATCAAGGAGACAGTGAGAAAGAGAAGCTAACCACGCAGAGGAGACGGCTTCAGGGTCAATCGCAGGGGGAGATGTGGTTTTTGGAGCGAAGGACTGCCTCTTGAGATGCCCATAATTTGAACGTTGACCGGATGGTTCCTCAGGGGACAGTGCGAGCGAGTTGAGGAGCTCCGCATTTAGGAAGGGAAGGGTGTGTAGAGAGAAGGATAGTGCATTGTCCTCTGCATACACCTCGAATAGTCGAGGTAGATTCAGCAGCCCTTCAGCAACTCTTTGCACGGTCTCAGTCGGAGACAGCGAAAAAGTGGGCACCTGTAGATCATATGAACCACTTGCAGAACCTGACTTCTTTGGATCCTCGGAAGCAGACCACAAGGGTAGACCAGCGTAGCCAGCTAGATGTTTACGGAGTGGTGAGAGAAGCGTTCTCTGAACCATTTTCTGGCAGGAACGAGCGAAATTGAAGACACTCTCGTGGGCACCAGGGAGGAGAAGTGTAGCTGGCCCAGTATTGGATGTACGACCGAGGGCAGGAGGGTGTGCCACGCCTTCTCGAAACTCCGGATCCACGGTGCTCAACAAGGTCTGCAATTCGACCGAGTTCAGAACTGATTGCTCCAAGAGTTGGTCTAATCGACGTGACGAGGTGAGGGTGCGGGTAGTGTCTTGTCGCGCCATGCGAAACTGATTTGACGTATTAATCAAGAAACCTCGTAGCTTCTGTTCGAAATGCGAGATACGATCCAGCACTGCTCGTGCTGACGCAAGTAAGTGGACCGAGAGCTGGAACTCAGACCAATCACGAGCGCTGTAATCGAGATCGGAGAGTTCTTGGCCAGTGGAGGAAGCTGTGACCGGGGAAGAATATGATGGACTAGGTTTCGAGTCCATTTCCATTGACCAAGTATCCACGAAAGAAGAGAAGAACTTGTCCAGTGCTTGCAGGAGACCCACCGATCCATATCCGTATGTGAATGATGCACACCGCGTAATGCAGCCCTCTGCGATCCCCACTACGTCGACGACTCTTTCTCTCAGTATTTTCGATCGATCTAACTGAGCCCCTTGATCGCTAGACCCCTTAGAAGCTAGCTCGCTCAAGGCTTCTTCCAGAAAGCGCTTTTCCAAGGAGCCGTAATCAACCTGGAAGGTTAAAAAAGGCTGGAGTAGTTCTTGGTCCCAGTCCAGATCATTCAAAGCAATATCATGGGTCGCCTTGGGTACATTTAGCCCGCCAGATGTCGAACGATGTCCGCCCGAGCGCCAGGACATAGACATTCGCACCGACCGCCTCCGAGAGTGAGATGGAGTTGCGGGAGGTCCTCCACTGTCTGGATTTGGCGATGACTCGAACGGCGTGGGAGGTGCATACATGGAGAATTGGATCTTCTCGAATAGTCTGTCCACCTTGGAAACAAAATCTTCTGTCGCTTTGAAGCATGCCTCTAATTCTTTTAACCCTGCTGGACCATGGTGAGTAAGGAGAGAAGATAGACGTTGGGAGACTGTGGGTCGTAGGTTGGTAGTGGTTGAAGAGATGAATTGGGAGAGCGTGAAAGAAGGGTCGGGAAAGACTTGTGGAATTGAAACGCGCTCGAGATCGAGAAGCGATAGGAACTCGAAGTAGAAACGAGGGAGAAAAGAGGATAGAGATTGGGGCGACGATGAAGACTCTGATCCAGTAAGGTTTGCGTCGTGCCAAAGCGAAACGATAGATGTGCGCCGAGAACCATTGTAGTAATTGCGGAACTCGGCTTCCCGTTGTATATTGCTGAAGATAGCGTAAAACTCTTTACATATCGTGAGCTCGTGAGCGCTGATTGCAGACACGAGTGCCGAGCTGAGGGAAGCTTCCAGCTGATTTTGCAGGGTCACCATAAGTGTGCGCCGCGAGTCATACTCGGGAGTGTTCTGGAAGACGGCCATGCTCTTGCTCGCTTCAGAGAGGCGTTCGGCTGCTTTGGCATGGCTATTCTCTGCGAGGAGAGAAGTGACTTCGAATTCTAAAGAGCTCCAATTTTCCGCCTCGCGAAGAACCTCGCGTGCCGCTTCCATGTTCCGCTTGATTAAGTCCAATGAGCGCAATTCCCGCAAAGTAGCAGCCGTTTCATCAGGTACTGAAGACTTGCATTGCTGTTGCACGCTACTCAGCCTAGACTGTAAGGAGATAGCCCCATCTCGCATGGTGTGTATATCATAGACGAGACGAGGAACTGCGCGAGAAGTTGTATCGATGATGCGCTCCAGTTGGGTAGACGTATCCTCACAGGCGACCTCCAGCGTACTGAGGAGAGAAGTAATCTGTTGATCAAGTGCTGTGAGGTGTTCCATAGAGTCTGATTCTGCAGGTAGGATATTGTTTATCCATGCTATCAGGTCGTCGTGGTTCTCTACAGAGGCAATAATCTCCGCAGTGGAAGTGGGCAATGGCATTGTAGGTGGGATCACGTGTCAAGAATGGTAGTGTGGGAAAAGATTAGTCACAGCTGTATAGTTCAGGACTTGGCTGCATTTGTCTTATCCTCCTCGCCCATCCCCCTCAAGACTATCGACAATGGGTACGCCGCCGTTCCCGACTAGCATTGTCCAAGTACCTGCTCACATTTCTCTCATCAGGTATCTCTCGTTCATCTCGCCACAAACGCTCGGCGACCGGTGCCCAACGAGCTCACTACCGCAAGAAGAGAAAATTCGAGCTCGGTCGTCAGCCCGCCAGCACCAAGCTCGGTGCTAAGCGTGTGCACACAGTCCGTGTTCGTGGCGGAAACCTCAAGTACCGCGCCCTTCGATTGGACAGCGGTAACTTTGCCTGGGGATCTGAGCACGTAACGAAGAAGACTAGGCTCATCGGTGTCGTGAGTGTTATCAGTTGTTGACCAGTGCCATGCTTTTCTCATTTTCGTACGATCTACCCATGCAGGTTTACAATGCCTCAAACAACGAGCTTGTCCGAACCAACACTCTGGTCAAGAGTGCTATCATCCAGGTCGATGCCACTCCATTCAGGCAGTGGTACGAGTCTCACGTATGTGAACGAATCTGCTATGCTATCCTCATACACTGTTCTTATCTCACGCTTATCATCACAGTACGCCCAGCCTGTGACGAAAAAGGGCAAAGCCCAGGCTCCCCCTGCTTCTACCACCGACGCCCCCGCAAAACTATCCAACCATGCCCAACGTAGCCTTGACGCAAGGAAGAAGGGTGAGCTTATCTCGTATTGGTCTGATGGCTCTTGAAAGCTGACTTGTTTGTCCCTGCAGACGCCAAAATCGATCCCCTCCTTGAGAGTCAATTTGCCGCTGGTCGTCTGTATGCTTCCATCTCAAGCCGACCTGGCCAGTCGGGTCGTGCTGACGGATATATCCTCGAGGGCAAGGAGCTGGAGGTTGGTCTCAATCTTGATGGTGTATTCTGAATGTCTTTACTCACTCGTTCTTTTAGTTCTACCTCAGGAAGCTCAGGACTGGCAAGCAGAAGCACGCTCACCAAGCTTAAAGAGAGGATGTATTCCCCACGCAGCTAGGAGAACGATTATTGTCTGTTATGATATGGGGAAACTCCTTGTTCCTGTTCTTTATGCACTATCCCTCTAGTACTGTATCGTGAATGTTGATTCATGTAGCACTGTACCACCCATGGCTATGCATCATTCGACTCTGAACGATTGAACGCTCATCCTAAACGCTTGAAAAAAAATTGCTCATCAAAGCCAGTGCAGAGTGCAGGCGAAGACCGAGCGCTGAGGATTGCAAAAAAGTACTTGTAGATAGATCGCCGGTGGCCAGGGCAGTGAAGGCACGGAGAAGGGAACTGGCGGAAATATATACAGTGTGAGGTCACAAGCAACTGCCATCAACTTGTTCGTATTCTCTCGGTCAACCCTCGGTTTCTCAGAGACAAACCTGGCTCACCTCCTTTTCCCATCTTCTTACCCCTCTCAATCCTTTATTTCCCCTCTTCACGCGCTTTTGGTTCAACGGCCACCATATTTTCAGTTTTCCAATAGACTGCCCAATGGTCAAGGCCTCCACCTCCAGTGCTGATACTTCGTCTCGTTCCTCCAATGCTCCCCAATCCTGGAGACCGACGACCATGATGAACATGCGTGATTTATCCAAGGACGATGACTTCTTGAGCCATCTTCTCGTGGAGAAGTTAGGAACTGGTGCTGTGCCCTTGGTTGTCCACAAGATGGACCCCTCCAGACGTCTGCCGAAAACCGACGCTGCTGACCTCCTTCGGATAGTTCATCGCGTGAGCATGCTCGTTTCAGCGGTTTTGTATCTGAGGATCATTCAGCTCTGACCCTATGGGTTTCTCCAGCTCGTGTTCTCCAAACTCCCACAGCAGGCTGCGATACGGAGAGCTGTTGACGAGATACTCCTGTATGCAACCCATGCCACGACAGCCATTCACGCTCTCATTGTATTTATCACGTCTCTCATAGGCTGAACGCGGTACGCTACTATATCAAGGACTACACGACGCGGCAGATCAACGCTTTCGCAAGGTAGGCAACTTTCTCTCCCCAAGCTACAGGTCAACTGACAAGAAGCTTGCAGCCATGCTCTTCGGTATTTTGAACTATATCATCCTTCGGGTATGATTGAGATCGCTCACACATCGCGTTATGCTCATCGAACCGGCAAGTCTGAGCTCTGTATCCTTGCAACACGAGAAATCACCCCGGGAACGGTCATTCAGGAGCTCAAGGGGTCTATGGCGGATCTGACGGATGACGAGTGCAGGGAGCTGAAGCGTACGGATTTGCGGAGCTGTGATATTCGACGGGACTTTAGCGTCATTCACTCGAAGTCTAAGAAGAAGAACCATCTGTTCCTTGGTCCCGCCCGGTTCGTCAACGTAAGTTTCCTCCATGCCTCGAACTTGAGTCCGCTGATTGATTCTTTATCGAATTTAGCACGATTGTGGTCACAACTGTGAACTTATCCGTGAAACTCGCTGTATCGCCTTTAGAGTAATCAAACCTATCTCCGTTGGCGAGGAGGTCACCGCTCATTATGGCAATGGTTACTGTACGTAGTAATTTTCGCGATGGCAACTCTTTTCTCCTTGCTTATACCCCCACAGTTGGCCGCAATAACCGCCACTGCCTGTGTGCAACGTGCGAGAAGTATGGGAAAGGAGGTTACTCGGCAACTTACGAACAGGACATATCAGCGGACCTTTCTGATTCAGACTGTGACACAGATATATCGACTGAGGATGAACTTGAACCTGCCCCAACAATTATCTCCGGCTTGAATGAACGTCGAACGCGCCGGAAAACATACCCCATTGTCAGGCAGATAGACTCGGAAGATAGTGGCGACGAGGTTGCGGCCAGCCTCGTTGACAACCCCGAAAGCATAGACGATACCGAAGAATCTGTATCCCTTCCAACGCCTCAAACTCCCTCTACACATGTGCCAAACGCGTCGACGTCATCCGGATGTTCGTCGTCTCGTGGGCAAGCTGCATCTGCCCAAGCATCAACATCTCGTCAACCTTCGCTTGCCAACAGTACACCCTCGCCCCGCAGATCTTCTCGTCTGTCCACGCGCACTGTTAGCCACGAACCATTGAAGCTGCGGTTGCGTGTGCCCCAGCCAGTACTACAGAAGGACCAGGTCAGCCACAAGAAAGAGGAACCGGATAGCCGGGCTCGCCGAAGTCGACCGATGATGTCCACCCAGGCAGCAGAATCGTCGCAGCTCAAGAAGGAGAAACCTGTGGGAAAGGACGGGAAGCCGTTACCGACATGCTCAACCTGTGAAAACGTGCTGCCTCTGATAGCTGTCGATTCAAAGGTTGTGTGGGGTCTTCTCGAAACCTCCTCCAAGGGCAAACAGAAGAAGCAAGAGCAGGATTGCCCACGGTAAACCTAGTCCGGTCATCAGTCCTTCAGGATGCTGACTCGCTACATATGTGTGTCTAGGTGCATGCGACACTATGCGATATATCGTCAGCCATGGCCATTGCGAGTCCCTCTCAGAGGCTCTGTCTTGACTCCCGAACCTAGCCCTCCTCCACCCCGGATTCATCTCAGTCTAAACAAACGCACTCTATCAGCTGTTGATCTGAAGCTTGCTGCCGCCGCCAAGTCTCAAAGTATCAGCGTCGGTGCTAAAGCTAGCGAGGAGCCACCCCAGAAACGCCAGAGGGTCGAGACCTCTACCTCCGCCCCAGTGCTTCATTCCGAGGTCCAAGCTCAAGCTCAAGCACAGTTGAAACCCGGTCGTTATGCACGCAAGAACTCCATTGATCCCACCACCGGGAAGCCCAAACGAGGTCGCCCTCGAAACAGAACGCCTTCACCAGAACCAGTCACGGTTCCATTTATCGTCAAGGTAGAACCTGACGACGACGACGAGTCTGCGCTGCTGAATCTCAAGGCAGAGGCTATCAAGAATCAACCGCGAGACGGGAATGGTCGGTTTGGGAAGAAACAAATGGAGCTGGAGCATGGACGACTGTCTCATACGTCCAGGGCGGAGAGGGCCTCGGAGCGGGAAAGGAAGAAAGAGGAGGCAGAGGCAGCTACGGCGCCAGTGAAACGTGGAGTTGATACACCTTCACCCGGCGACAAGGACGAGAGCCTATCAAAGAAATTCCGCCCCATCCCTTCCTCCATAAAGAACATAGGTCTCCTTCTTCGACCGAATCCTTTAAGTTTCTCTAGGAGGTCGTGGAACACCCAGGGAGGTTCACCCGGTTCCGAGTCTCAGATTGACCTAATCGACGACCTTAGCCACTCTGAGGATAGCGATGGAATCGTCACACCTAGCTTAACTTCTGATTCTCCTTCGCCGCTCATTGTGGACCAGGATATGGACCAGGAATCCACAGTGCCTCAGCCCATGAAACCATTTCGTATCATCAAACCTTCTCCTTTCAGTGCCATTCACAAATCACTATCCACATCCTCTCTTTCAGCAGCCACATCCTCTGATCTTCTGGATCATCGCTCTGATGTGTTGATCCAGCACACTAATAAGGCCCCAGAGCAGATTCACGCTACTGCTCGAACGACTTCCAGCTTACATCACCGATCCGTGCTAGATGTGGAGGCCGTCGATGACGAGATGGCAGACTTCAGAACTAGACCCATCTTTTCTGCACTGTCCAAGACATACGCGTTGCCGTCTCATGAGAGTAGCAGTGAGTGGACCAGTGATACTGGATCTTCTACAATCACCTCGGTGCGCCCGTTCTTATGATGTTAGCTCTCTCTTTTCATTGCTGACGCACCGGTCTTCTTGGATTCCAGGTTGCTGCGTTCTCAACCACCATCGTCTCTACCAACTCCAGGGTAGATGAATCACGGGCTACGCAACATGATTTGCGCCCCGCGACACCGACGCAGGATCAGTACGAACATCAAGCGAGGGTATTCACGATTGTGGCGGCATCGCCAACGGTGCAATTGAACAAAGCATGGGTCTCAACACATAACTGACAGTAACACGCACTTCGAACTCTGTACAGGATTCATCTCCTCCTTCAATTTTTCCTCTCCTACTTTGATCTCCCTGTCGTCATTGTTTTCCGTTTTGCTCTTCCTCCATATTGACTATAACGCCCAACAGACTTGACTTTTCCACTTTGGCATAGGTATAGCAGCACATATCTTCTTCATTTGTAATTATTGTACCATCAGTTCGTGGGATTTGACCATATCATTGCCCCACGGTAATTCTCCCGCTTTGTTTGTCGTTTCTTTCCTTGATTCAACAATGATCATGGTGTATGTGTATTATCCGAGAAAATACATGTCAGAACTAATCTACTCGATGTCTACTGTGCACCGTCTGGTTTAAGGGAGCTTCTTCCCGCTCGTAGAATTTCGTCAGTGGAAAGGAGATTGACCGCAATCACAGAGCTGCAAGTGGAAAGTAACTCAGATAAAACTCAGTATGGGCCGGGATATCGGATGCACTGACCATGAATGGAGCATCTGGCGTTTTACGCGGTAGTTGTCCCATATCCCTTCTACAGTGGGATCCATCGGTTCTCCAGATTCGAGATCAAGTCCAGCAATGTTCCCGTCCGCTTGCTCATCCTGGATGTAGGGCTCAGCAAGGCCATCATCCGTTAGTGTAGCTGATGTTTCCGCACCTGCAGGTTCACCAAAACATCTTGGACATCAAAGCCGCCGTTCTGGGCCAGAGTCTTTGGTATTATCAACAACGCATCCGCGAACGCCTGCACACCCATCTTCGCTCTACCCTTCGCAGATGTTTTGACTGGACCGCTGAGATAGGCGGCACAGGCGACCTCGAAGGCACCAGCACCAGGAATGAGGGCAGCATCTTCGATAGCATTCTTGATCGCCCTTGTGCCGTCACGTAGAGCGTCTTGAATTTGTTGGATAGTGTGTGCGTTAGGGCCCTTGATCAGAAGCGTGACGGAGCGAGGGGATTTGACATCCTCGACGAAGGTATACTTCTCCTCGCCGAGTGTGTGTTCATAGACAAGGCCAGCCCAACCAAGGACATCCGGGCTGAGATCATCTAGGGAGTTTTGAGCCGAGCCACCGCAGATGAGCTGCAGACTAAGAAAAAGATACTCAGAAGCCATTCGCTTGAATATGAAACCCCGAAACAGAGCTCTGAGATACAAGACTCACCGCTCCATATTCCGTCTCTTCGCTCGTCTCAACGCAAAGATGCCATTCTTGGCAAGGATGTCCAAGCTCAGTGGATCAATGCCTTTTTGATTGAACACAACAAAGTTCTTCCTCTTCTCCTTGCTATCCAACGCCTGATCACAAACCAAGTTTTTAAGATCGACGATCTTCTTGACTTTGGCGTCAATATGTGCCCGTTCAGCCTCTACAAGCTTTTCCCGTTGCTCGGCGGACGAGTAGAAGAAGCTGGAGTTTACTTCCCTAGAGGACAAATGCGTTCATCAATGGGACGACAGTACAGGACTCTCTGAGGAAAAACATACGTCTTTTCATACTCCAAACTGACATTCAGAGTTAACACAAAGGCGTTTTCGACACGCTTAGGCATGTCGGGGTGCCGTGCACCGTGATCTAGAACGAGGCCACGAACAAGCTGAGTTTCTGAAGCAGTTCTATGTTGCATCCTCATGATTTCGATCATATGCAAGTCTATAGGAGATTGCCATTGATCTTTGGCATCTAGAGAGCCAAAAAGGTGAGCTGTGCTCTCAATGGATACCGAAGGGAGGAGAAAATTCTATACCTTTGGGAGGAGGAGGAGGGCGGATGGTGAGAACGGCGTCGACTACGTCAGCAGCAAGTTGTTTGGCAAGCGCGGAGTTAACTTTGGTGGCAAGGGAGGTATTGGCGACGTTAATCAGAGTCGCACGGTCAACTTTTGAGGGCTGCTTGAACGAATCCAAGAACTGTTATAGATATACATTCTCAGTCCACTTTTCATATCGCAATTCGTGTGAATGTTCGCACCTCCAGCGATTGCCTCTTTGCTATATCAAAGCCTTCTGCGATAACAGTTGGGTGGACGCCCTCCGAAATATAGCGATCCGCTTGCTTGAGTAGTTCCCCGACGAGGAGTACGACGGATGTTGTTCCATCTCCAACTTGATCATCTTGAGCGACAGCGGTCCGTGCAATCATAGCTGCAGTTGGATTTTGGATCTGCATTTCGGAGAGAAGGACCTTGCCGTCCTTCGTGATCTTGATCTGGCCAGCGCCGTCTACGAGCATTTTAAGAGTTCCTCTTGGCCCTGAGAACAGTACCTCTAGTTGGTCTACGATGATAGATTCTATGTAAGGTAGGGACACACCGAGGTTTCCCTTGACGACATTCGCCAAACCCATTGCACCAGTAGTATTGACCTGATAAGTGAAGTTGTGAGATGTTTGGTGGTTAAGATGGGATGAATGAGATACCTGCAACGCGGCCGCCCTACGGACGCTTTCAGCCTTTGGATTGATCAACTCGATGCTGGAGGCCATTTTTTGTGAGAAGACAAGTTGAATGAGATCAAAACGCGTCTGACGATCAAGCGCGTCCTTGTTGCTTACGTACTCATAATGATAGCCCAGTGGGATCACGAGCCAAACCGGGATAGAATTGACAGTCCAATGCCGGACCCCACGCAAGACTCGTCTGCTTTCGCATCCTCTGTCCCACCACCACCACTCACAACAAAATGTCCGCCGACTCATACAACAAAACCCGTACAGGCAAGGCAGACCCAGAGAGATTCCACAAGGAAACTGTCGCTCGTCTGTCCAAGATACAGTCTCATCTCGAGAATTCACCACAGGGCAATCGTCTCAACGGCAAGGTTTGTATCATTACCGGAGTAAACTCGCTGAAGGGCATTGGGTATGTCACTGCACTAGTCGCAACATGCGCACCTCGCTCACCTCATTTATAGTCGAGCTTCTGCAATCCTATTCGCTCATGAGAGAGCTCAGCACCTGTACCTGATGGACTTCTTGACGGACAACCTTGCCGAGCTGAAGGCAACCATTCACAAAGCATATCCTGAAGTCAAAGTACGTGCCCAAATTCAGTTCATTCTCACGATAATCAAAGTACTAATTCTCTTGCTAGGTTACAACCCTTCAGGCAGATGCCGCAGATGAGACAGCCATCTCTGCTGTCTGTGAACGCGCTCTGAAGGAGGAAGGCCGCCTAGATGTATTCTTTGCCAACGTCAGATATACAACCAGCTTGCGTCTCCCATGTCTTCAGCTGACACTCTCTTCAGGCTGGCATTGCTACCAAGGAGCACATTCATGACATCACCCCAGAGGCGTTCATGAACACAATGCGCATTAACGGCCTTTCGTGAGCATACGTGCAGGAGCATTCAACTTCACATAAACTTAGTGTGAATTGACCTTTAGCTGCATGCTCGCTGTGAAGCACGCTTCGAAAGCGATGGCTGAGAGCAACCCCGACAAAGGCAAACCATATAGCTCTGGAAGCATTATTCTAACTGCTTCAAGTGAGTTCTTGGTTACCTACACCTCTCGGACACTCTCATCATTCTCGACTCACAGCTGCTGGTCTGCAATCCGGTGCAGGAACTGTAGACTGTAAGCTCTTTGCGTCCGTACTTAATAAGGATAGTGACGTTAACCATTCTCTACAGACAGCGCTAGCAAAGCCGCGTAAGTAGTCTCCACTTGCATTTGGGTTCTCCCTCAAGTGGGGTTTGCCTCATATATCTCCCATCTTTTAGTGTGAACTCGATGGCCAAGACCTCGGCCTATCAGTTACAGAAAACGAACATCCGGGTCAACTCCATATGTCCGGGTTTGATTGAAACAGGAATGACCTCCTTCACTTTCGATTACGCTCGCTCTCGGGGAAGCGAAGCGAAGATCGGTCAACTCAATCCTCTTGGTCGCTACGGTGTCGCCCTGGGTGAGTAGTTGTTTGGTAGTAGTCACGACCTAAATCTAACAATTTTCGTCTTTGCAGAAATTGCGCAGGGGGCGTGTTTCTTGGCATCCGGTACGTCCCAAAAAGAAACAGTGAAGGAAATAACACTAATCAGATTCACGCCAGATGATTCGAGCTATGTGAATGGCCAGAATTTTGCTATTGACGGTGGACTCTCCTCGTCTCTTCCAGTAATCCCAGGTCGATGGGCTTGATTCCTTTTTATTCGGGGGCAAATATACTTGCATTAATATTAAAATGATGATGCTGAGCAGTTTATGCGAGTGCTTGTCCCAAGCAGTTTTTCGCAGATGCAATATATGAAGTTGCAATAACCTAGATCAAGCAATTGACCAGATATCTGACACGAAGCAGACCCACAACAAGAGGGGGCTTCTACTTCTTAACTTCCAGTAACTTGACCTCTGCGGTACGAGTGTTTAGGTTTGCGGTTATGAGGGAACCAAATTCCAGACATACCGAATTTCAGTGTTGAGTTCGCGGGAATGTCACCCGTCTTTCTCTTCCTAAACAGGGAGTTAGATTTTGGGCACCAAGATGATAGAAGCATACCCATAGGCAAGAGCGGGAGGAACAATCAAAGTACGCTCTCCGCCGGCTTGCATGCCAACAATACCTTCATCCCAGCCTGTTAAACCGACTGTGATCAGTTTGGATGTCCAGTGAAGCAAAACGGCACCTCACCTTTGATAACCTCCCCAGTGCCCAGCTTGAAAGTAAACTAGAGGGATCGATGAGCACTTGTTTTAATATGTCAACATTAACCTACAGGGTTCCCTTTACGTATGGGTCAGCAAAAGGTTGCTTTAGCACAGACTCTGAAAACTGTACCTTTCGTATTCTTATCAAAAACCCGTCCATTTTCGAGTTTCCCGATGTACCTCATGCTCAGCGTGCTGCCCTTTTTGGCGGCCGGCCCAGAGCCAATGACAGCATCAATGACTTTCAGCCCACCAGCAAGTGTCTTCTCTACAGGCTTTTCCTTCTTCACTTTTTTGTCCTCCTTGTCCTTCTTTTCCTTCGCAGGTGCAGGGGTGGCAGCGGGAACAGCAGAGCCGTCGGCGGCCTTCTGCTTCTTGGCTGCTTTTTTCTGAGCTTTGGTTAGTGGCTCGGCGGCTTCCGCTTCCTCTGAAGGGCGGGGTCGCTTGTTAGATTTTTTAGAGACTTCATCTTCCTCCTCGTCTACTTCCTCGAAGCGACTATTCAGATGAGCCACATATTAGTTGGCTCGCGTTAAAAATGTACGAGTGTGTGAGTAGATGCAGATACGCACTCAGCATCGCTGTCCAAATCATCTGCTTCCATCATAACATCCGAGCTGACGTCGCGAAGGTCGTAAGCATCCTCGTCGTCTGAATCGTCCGAGTCAAAGTCGCCACCAGGAGGAAGGTTCATAGGGGTCTGGTCTGAGAAAAGTCAACTCAGTGAAACATAATTCGAAGGGCAGTCAAAGTCTCTCGTACCGATGTAATTGCCTATTAGGTGAACAGCGCTAGCAGGATCGTTGGGTGAACGAGTATCACAAACTACACAGGAGAAACATACTTCTTGCCAGTCACCTGAAGAATAAATTCACTCTCCTCCTCGAGAACGATATCGACCGTCGCAGACTCAATCTACACCAGCAGTGAAAAAAGGTGCTCAGTGTGGTAAGTCAAGACACACACCTTGCCGCCGATGAGGGAGCAAATGACAGCCGTAGAGATCTCCTCTGAGGGGACTTTTGGTTCTTCGTCTTCTTCGTCTTCATCATCCATAGCCAACGCGGACATGGGTAGGAAGCTGAGTTTGACAGTGGAGCGGCCGTTCGGATCCTCAAGGTCCTCAGCCAGGGCGACATTCGTGATACGAAGGTCGCTTTGAGGTATCAGCTCGGTTTCTTCTCCAGGCTTAACGATAACGCTCCTGTGATATGTTTGAGGGGTTTGAAAGTTAATGCACGAGAAACCACGCTGATACTGACCATAATCCAACGGCGACAGACATGTTTATCGAAAACTGGAAAGAGAAGTGGTGGATCAAACAAAGTCACGAAATTTTTTGGAGGTACGATCATGTGAGTACTGAGGTGTTTGTGCCGTGGCCAACTATCGGTGTCAATAACTTTACTTACTACTGGTGTTCCCGCCTATCCATCTTATCCTCCAAACTCTTCTTACCTGCAGTCCTCCACTCATCTTCTAAAATACTATACTCGATGGCATTGCAGAATCCCCCATCAGGCTCTATCCATTTGTCCCGTTTAATCCCCTCGCATGTGGCTTTCAGCAAGTTCTCGAGCCAGGCCCGCATTCCCGTGTTATCTTCACCAGTGATGAAGTTGACTCGATGCATCTTCAATTGGTCGAACGCAAATGACAAGAGTCGATGCAAAGCATCTGTAGCAACCCCTTTTCGATGGTATCCTGGGGAAACAATGAGGCCAGCCTCGCAGTTCCGGTGAAACTCGTCGACGCCTTGCAACATTACTCCGCCTACGTATTTGTCGCAAGACTGTGTTTCGTCAGTAGCAATGACATCGAACTGATAGATCGCTGGGTTCGAAGCCCGTTCTTTCCTAAGTTCGGCGGCTTCCTGAATGATTACATCAACCATAGATACCAAAGAAATTTGGCGATGTATATCCTCACGAACCTCTGCTGAGAATTTCTCTGGCATATACCGAAGATAACGTCGAACAGCCGGGTCTCGGCGCGTCTTGGCGACTTCTTCATCATAAGTCCCATCCGGGACGACGAGAGCGAATCTCTTAGTGTATGTCAAAGCTCTATAATCGGTGCTCCATGAAGGGGGTGCCATTGTTCTGGGAGCTTCCTATGAGCAAGAAGGAGAGGACAGGTAAAGCGCAATCACCCGGCTTCCGCTCATTATCTATACAACAATTCAGATATGACTCACTCTTTTCTCCTTATGCACCACTCCAAAATCCATAAAGTCATCTTTTCGCGACCTGCAAATACACACCCAGCTTAGCTCCTCCCAGCTATCTCCCTTACAACTTCATTATACCTTCTCAATATGAGCGAATTTCCATATCGAGTCCCTCCACACCATCACTTCTCGAACCATCACCAAAAACTAGCGTTTATGCCTAGTCATCTTTCACAATGGGAACATCGGATCAACTACTTCCTGAAATCCTCCGCTGCCCTCCAGACCCCTACATGCAATGGGCTTAATCTAGTTGACTGCTGTGTTGAGGATTCCGTGAATTAGCCAGCTTCAGCTGCCAACGTTTGTTAATTGGTTCCTATTGCACTGCCGCTGCACAAGCCGTACAAAGCGATAATCATATCGCCTTAGCTTATTGCCGTAATGCATCACCTGCCCTGCAAGTAACTCTCCGTCCTCGGATTATCCGCCCTCCAGAGGACTAGGTTACTCGTCGGTTCAACCTCAATTGGGGGACGTCCCCTTCTCGGATCAACCCACAGTCATGCGACATCCTCTGAGGCACTTTGTTAACAAGCGCGGCTGCTTTTCGACACCATTTCGGTGTCTCAAACCGGTTGATTTCCTCTGGTCTATCATCTCTTGATATGTAACTTTCGTTATAAAGCCGCACGACACAGTTGATTCGTCCCTTGTCCGAACTAAGCTGCTCGTGATGAAACTCTGCGCTTTATCTTTGCTGGCTCTTGCCAACGGAGCGATTGGTCATTGTACGCATAATCTTGCAGCGACACCTCCACTTCCCTAACTGATTTCGTCCTCTTCTGGCGGCTGGTAGACACCTTTCCCTCGCTAATTGCTAATGGGGTCACTTTGCCTGTCTGGGTAGAGTTTTATCTCCTTCTTGTCTGCCACCGCGACCTAACACTCACCTACTTCGAAAAGACCAACGTTCGGAAGACGAATAACTTCAACTCCAGGGAACCTGTGCGACTCATTCCTTTGCACTTGTTGTCACTCTTTAATTCAAGGCACAGGTCACCGATGTCAAAAGCGCGGATTTCCGTTGCTACACCTCTCAGACTAACGCGAAAGCCACGACAGTCAGTGTCGCAGCAGGATCTACTATTGGCTTCGCTACGGATGGCACAATCTACCACCCTGGGGTGTGTATTGGAACGGCGTCACATTGCGATGAGTACGATTGTGACACTTCTTTTTAGGTCCTGAACGTCTACATGGCCAAGGCCCCCGGTTCCGCCGCCGACTGGGATGGTTCTGGAACTGTTTGGTTCAAGGTAAACCCTGTGGCGTAGACTCTGAGTAAGGGTTTGAACTTAGATTTAACCACACACCACAGGTCTACGAGATTACCGCCAAAACGGACGGTGGTAGTACGATTACCTTCCCTTCGGATGGGTTACCCAGTGTCTCTTTCCCTATTCCCAAATCTTTGCCCTCGGGTGAATACCTCGTCCGTATTGAACACATTGCGCTGCACGCTGCCTCCACCTTCGCTGGTGCTCAGTTCTACGTGAGGGCTCTCCACATGTTATTGAATGTGCTACAATTACTAACTCCCCTACCAGATTGCCTGTGGACAAATCAATGTAACTGGTGGGGGTAGCGGTACTCCTGGTCCGCTCGTTGCTATCCCAGGTCAGCACTTTGTATCCTTATGCTCCTCCATAAGTATTGAGCTTCCTCCAAGGCGTTTACACCGGCAACGAGCCCGGCATCCTGATCAACATATATTGGCCCATCCCCGCCACTTACACCCAGCCTGGTCCAGTGAGTTATCTAGCCTAATCCTGAGTTCGAAAGCAACTGACGAGAATGTCCATGCAGGCTGTCTGGAAAGGTTGAAGAAAGGATGCAAATCGAGGTCTCTGGAGACCGAACGACTCGTAGTTAATCATATATATCCACATATTTCTCTAGCATCGCGGATGAGTGTACGAAACCTCTTATGTAGTCAGTGCTTGCGTAGTATCTATTCGTTAATATCGCCAAATGAGTTGCATCGATGATGCGGATCTGACACGCATTTGGAAGTTAGGCGGTGGAAGTAGAAAGTGTGCAAACACTAGCACAAAATATGTAGTAGGATTGAACATAATGACTGCAAGGTACAAATCACTGCGGGAATCTAGGAGGGGAATCTATGCAAACGGCTACTAGTTCTCTACCTCTGCCTGTGTCGCGTTCATTCTCACTCCAAACAGGTCTACCAATTCTGAAAGGTGCTTGAGCAAAGCAAGAAAAAAAAAGGAGGGGGGGAGGATAGGGAGCTTACCTTGCAGTCTTGCTTCCTTCTTCTCTCGGACGGTCTCTTTGCGCTGGGTCCCGGAGAAGGCCTACAGTACAATTGCCCTCGTCAGGAACCTAAGTGGACGCCGCAAAGAGTTAGGGAGTCGTACCTCTTGAACAAGCTTTTTCTTCCTGTCTTGGATGTCAAGAACCTAGACAGGCTCCTTAAGTATGGATGGGGGACAACCCAGGAAAAACACACCTTAGCCTCAACAGTATTCTCAGCAATGAGCTGATAGACATGAACAGGTTTCTTCTGTCCAATTCTATGGAATGAAAGGGGAAAGGATGCTGAGTGAGAGACTAGAACCCGGAAATGGACTTCGGTTTCACCTGTTGCAGCGATCGATCGCTTGACTTTCTATACCTTCTTGCCACCAGCTATATATCGGGACATCAGACTCGCGGTGAAGAGGCCAGCTCCATAATGGAGACTCACGGATCCATCCTGACAAGGTAGGCTCAGTCGTCAGTTAATCCGGACAGGCCCGTTGGAAGGGTCAATGCACTCACAGGAAGACATTATTCGCAACCGTCAAGTTCAGACCAAGAGCCCCCTGAGAATGAGGTACTTCGACTCAGCAAGGGAATTCTCAGCTATCCTGTGCTAATAACATACCGCCTTCAAGCTAATGAGCATCACACGGGGATTATTGTTATCCTGAATCAATTCCTCCTCTTCCCATGGAATGTTCTTGCACTTCCCCTTGCCTTTAGACGCTATGTCGATCGTGAAATTATCATCGTCAGAAGCTGCTTGATCAGGGATGAATTCATCGCCACTGTCTTGATCGTCGTCATGCGTAGGAACTGCGAAACCTGCAGAGGATCGCGTCCTTCTCAGACATGTATTCACAAGCGTTTCGGGCTGCGTATTCTCTGTGCTAGGTGTGGATACTGGGATAGAGAATCGGTTGATGGCTGCCTCACGCCGTTTGGCAGACATTTGCCCGTCAAAGCGAACAAAGGGAATACTAAGAAGGTCGTGTTCAGGTACTCGGCCCATTTCTGAAAGATAAGTACAACTCACCCCGCCTCATTTAGAGCTTCTTCGATCTATCCTTGTTAAATATGGTGAGTACGGATGTACTGTTGTAGTGCTCACCTTGTCCAAGAAGGAAGTGAACTGGGAGAATACCAAACTCTTTTCATCCGAGGGTGCTAATTGAAGAAGTCGGATGAGCTGCTCGACTTTAGCGGATGGAGCGCTATCAGTGTCGTCTTCCTCATCCATGGTAACAGGCCTTTGAGTGAATTCAGTTGGCGGAGGAGGGTCCACAAGCTGGTTCAAGTCAAGGTATCGACGATCCTACGGGGGAAAGGCAGGGTCAAGAGCTGATAGAGAGAGAAAATATGTAAAAGTATCATACCATAGGGCATTTGAGATCCTTGACAAGACAACCCGAGATGCTGCAAAATATGAATATAACGAAGGATTGGACGAGCAGGTACCTACCAGGCCAAACAGAAAGCGTGAGCGCAGGGAGTGATACGAGGGTCCTCAAGGGGACTGAGACAGATAGGACATTCTTCACAGTCCTCTATAAGCTTGGCTAGTAAGCTTTGCAGACGTGCTCGTTCTTCCCCTGTGATTGGCGTAGCTGGTGCATGGCCTCCTGGAGTAATTGGCGCCCTGAGTTGCTCCAAATAACTGTTAGGCACTAGCGCAGGGTGAAGAACGGCTTGTCTCATGCGTGTGAGCATGGACAGCATGTTCGACTGGATCTGGAGGTATATGAGCAAGGATGAGCAAAGTAGAAAAGGATCTGATACTACCGCTGCCCTGTCTCCATGCATCAGAGTTTCAATCCTTTCCTTTGAAAGGGACTCTAGCTCTTCGTACAACGCCTAGGACGGCCGTCAGCGGCGTGGACAGCCAAGAAAACCAGATATATCACCTGAGCTGCAGGGTGAAGCGTTACACGGACGACAGTGTAATCTACCTGAGCGTTTGTCGTTGGTAGAGCTCTCAGAAGATATATGGTCTGAAATATAACGTACTGGGGGCAAAGGAACTAGGGGCCGCCCTTCACTATCTTGCATCTACATCGAGAACTCTTAGTTTACTCGGATTACTAAACAACCTCTACTGAACATACCTCTTTAGTTCTGCGAATACATACATGGCTCATCAAAGCCTGGCATTGCAGTGTTCAGAGGAGATAATATTCAGAAAAGATCACAGCGTACGCGTAGTAGATCAGCTCCCGCGGGATCACCAGCTTTCAGCGGACGTAGTAGAAGGCGCTTGAAATAATCAGGATCATTGAGAGGATGGCATATCTGTGTGGTCAGGAATGCGTGAGCAGTGAAGTAATGGTAGCGACCATACGTACCCTGAGGAATGTCAGCAGTGACCCAAGATCCTACTCAACGAGCGTTAAATCAACGAAAGCGGCCCCAAGAAAAGCGCATCGTACGTTAGGTGAGTTGATCTACGCGAGGATATGCATCAGGCCATTGCTCTAAGCGGTCGAGTCACGAAGAACAGGGACTAACAATAGGTGTTCCAGACAAAACCCAGCGACGCTCTGCTGAGAGGGCACAAACCCCTTTGGCCATCTTAGTTCTTGGATTACGAATAGTATGACCTTCGTCAAGAATGACGCGCTGTGAGAAACCGAATCAGATCAATCCATTGATAGGCTCGATATTTGAGAAGAATACCTTCCAATTAATGTCGAAAAGTACATTTCCTGTTCTTCGTTTCTTGGTTGGGGGCTGAGAGCCACTTGTCGTATCCACATTCTCGTTGGCAACAGTGTTGAAGGTCGTGATGACCACGTCGTACTGCTGAAGCTGCTGGGCTGTGATAGACCGAGTGTCACCGTGATATGTATAGACGCTCAGAGTTCCCGGGGTACAGTGATCCTGTGAGAGAATATCAGTGGAATCGTCGTCCATGGACCCCAACATGCCTCACTTCGATCTGTTTGGTCCAGTTTGATAAAATAGATACGGGGGCAACTGGTCAACGATCAGTTTGCCACAGAGCACCACATTTTCAGAGAAATAGTCACCAATCAGAGTAGCCTGGGAAACACCGGGTTCTGCAGGGGACGATTTGGTTGCGATCATGAGACTAAGCATAGTCATGGTTTTACCCAGTCCCTGTAGGCTGTTTGATCATCAGAGCTATTTGCACAACTTCTATGCTTACCATGGCATCAGCGCAGATGGCACCACGCCCCAGCAAAGGTTTGCTATTGGTCGACAGAGGGGTTTTAGTAGCAACTGAAGCGCGATTATCAAAGAGACTGTATCAATGACCGGTGGACGCACTGTTGTAGTAGTATTTCTGCATGGGGAGTCAGAATGCACTGGGTTATGAGCTTGACATTACACACCTTGCCATTGGAGCTTTGTAGCTTCCAGAATTGTATCGGTTCGTCGGTATCCTTCTGAGGCATCACAGGATTTTCCCGCTCGATGCACCACTTCAAAGCCTGGCTCTAGATAGCAGTCCGTTATCAGTACAGATGAAGGACGCCACCAAACTTTGCTACGTACTTGATGCCTAAGGAGATCATTTTTGAGTTCCCCTGAAGCGATGCCAGGTGGATTTGGGTGTAAAGGGAGATTGAGCACATCGTCCTTTGAGCAGACATTATCAAGCAAGGAAGAGCGCCTTCCCTCATCGTCTACTTTTTCCATAGTCAGCAGCATCTGCTTCAACTCTTCCGCTCTGCGGAAGGCAGCGAGCCTCTCCTGGTTTGCTCTGGTTTGAATTTGAGCTTGGGCTTGGGCTTGAACCTGAGCTTGCCTTGCCTGGGCCTGAGCGAGTAGTTGGGCATGAGCCTGCGAGGTATACGGCTGTGACACGGTAAGATCATCGTTCGGGAAAGACTGGGTGAACAGGAATTATCGTACGTTGACATAATTAGATGCAGCGGAATGAGCCGAGTAAGAGCTCGTCGCAGCTGGACGAGCAGAAAAGCCTCTTCTACCAGGGGTTGCCCAGATAAGTTGCGATTCGAGCTGTGCCCTCTTCTTGATGTCACCGTAAATCTTGAGGGACCTATGACCCATGTGAATACAAAGAGAGCAAAAGAGCCATATGTCAATTCCTTACATGGTCAGGTTGTATATCTTATGGGTAACGCCGACTAAGATGTTCTATCAGGGTACTTCCCATGATGATTTGACATGAGCACTCACTGTTCCCTTCGTGCATGACGCCTTCTACTGTGACTAGTTTCTTGTCCAGCAATGGAGCTAATTCCCGCGCTACTTCACGTGGAATATGTCCGATCTGCACGCGGCTGGCGTTCTTGACTTGAATGGCATTCCTTGAGAAAGGGAGTGAGCATGTAGCAAGAAAGTATATCAGGGCTCCTCACTTGTCGTATTTGTTGTGAGGTTCTCGGACTAATATGACCTCCTCAAACCTCCTGTCAAACCAGGTGAGTGAGTTCGACCATGTCAAAGGACATCTGCGCGTACCCGACCAATCCTTACAAACAAGGATCAGTGCTCAAAGCGACCGGGACTGAGGAAAAGGAGAATCACCCTGGTAATACTGTATCCCTACGATTTTAGTATTCATTGTGGTGTAAAGCTCTTCTGTCACTTCTTCCTCCGCAGGGTCTTGTGATCTCGCTTGGCTGCAGTTTAGGCCGAATTTGGCACTGCTGGAACTTGGAGGTGCAGACGTCGACGCGTCAAATCCGACCTTCCTCTTGTTACTGGCTGTTGGAACAGCTGGAGTACCTACTGGAGGATAGACCATGCTTGTCGGTGTCGGTGTTGGGTTAGCATTTCCGCTGGCTATCGCGACAGTTATTCTCCTCTGGTCTTCAGGCCTAAGAGCAGAAGCATCTTTGAGCTGTGCAGACGATGCATGGTAATAAGAGCAGACTTTAGAGACTCCCATTTTGGGAGACGAGTTATTCCGTAACCAGCGATCTCTGCCAGCATCTGACGTGTTAAACAGGCCCTGAAGTGCTTCTGAGTATATCATCCCATGTGCCAGTACCAGGTACAAATGTTTACCAGTGACGCCATTGTATCGATGTTCCGTATTCGCTCTGTTGGACGCGACCGTAGCGAAGCTGCCCCTTCTCAATAGCCGTACCTTTGCAGGGAGCTGAGGAATCGCAGCGGCCCGATGAGCTTCTTGCATACTATGTGCGATATCCAGGTCAATACGTAGAAGTGTTGACGGCTAGGGTGGAAATACGCACTTCGACCAGATGAGGACTGTTCGACATCTTGGGCGTTGCTCTGAGAAGGGAAGAGCACAAGAAGAAAGTTGAATTTGCCCCAAAGCTTGCTATTCAGTCGTGACCTTGTTGACTGTTGGAAGCCAAATGTCGATTTCAATTTGACGACACCAGCAGTTGAACGTTGAAACCTGACCAGGCCTGACCCACTGTCACTTTGAGTCTCAGTCGGAGTGTGACCGTCGTCGGACTCGTTACTGTAATTATCCCGTGACCGCGCCAAACGCGTCGTGCTAAGTTACTACTAATAGTACTACCTAGGCCCATCTTCCAGGTTCCTTGTCATTCACCATACCATGAGCTCCCCAAAGAAGAATTTAGCCTACGATCCGGACCAAGATGCAGACGAGAAGCGCGATGTCCGCAAGAAATATCGTTCTCTGCAGAAAGACATCGATGGTGAGCGAGTTGACAGTTGCTTAACCATTGTGCTGACAACTTTTGCCTCTCCAGACACAAACGCGAAAGACTATAGCATCCAACAACTAAGCGGAGATCTGAAAAAAGTCAACAAACTTTTTGAAGAGCATGGTATGCCTTCAATTTGGCCCCGTTAGTTCAGTGGATCTCATCCTCTTCCTAGTTAAGGGACCCCAGGAGGCTACTTTGGACTCAGCTTGGATTCTTCGCGCTTCCAATATACATGCTCAGAAGGCGCGCTCGATGAAGTCGAGCAGCGGAGGCTTTGATGTCGATGATTTTCTGGCCAGATTGGTTAACTTTATGGGTGGACGAAAACCAATCGAGGCAAGATTACCCGACGACTCTGATGCAGACGCGTCCGACGACGACGACATTGAGCTAGACTGGGAGCGGATTGGGCGCAAAGCCCTTGCCAAGAGTCGCCGTGCTCCAACAATGGATTTTATGTGAGCTAGGTCTCGAACTTTGTTTCTTATGTTTGGTGGTATTGATGCTCTACAGGTTGGGCCCCTTGTCCATCGAAGTCAAGAAGCGAGCTACTGTAAAACGTGCCAAACTCGACAAAAACAAGGAAGACATGAAAAAGCCTCAAGAAATCAAGGAAGACGATATTGCTCGTTCGGAGAACGAGACTTCCAACAACGTCCGATCCGTGCGTAGTTACTGCTTGTTTCCTGCTTTTGAATCTGAGCTGAAAACTGATGTTAGCTTGAGAGACTCCTCAACGCCATGGAGGAGGAGAAGATCAATCTTTTCCGCTTCGTAGTAAACCCGACGAATTTCGCTCAGTCCGTAGAAAACATCTTTTACTTGTCCTTCTTGATTCGAGATGGCAAAGTGGCGTTAGAAATCGGTGACTCAGGAGAACCGGAGATATGTGGGTTACTACATCCCTTATGATACAGTTTATCGTCTCATCACATATGCAGATCTCTGTGAGCCACCAACGGACGAAGACAGGACCAAGCATAACCTGCGAAAGCGCCAGATAGTCATGGAGTTTGACATGGATACTTGGAAGGTAGGAAGTTTGCTCGTCGTCTTGTCACATCATTCTAAGGTCTACGGCAGAGAGCAATAGAGGTGTTCGAAATCAAAGAATCTAAGATCCCAGAGCGGACTTCTGCACAAACCAAGATTGGAAACAAGTGGTACGGATGAGCGTATACGCCATACTTCCATGCGCAATCCGCTCCTCTGTATATAATCCCAGATGGCATCGTCCGTGTATAGTGGGTCTCTCTCATTTCAGGTTACTACATGCCGAAGCTCACTCGCCTCCGGGTGCCAGATGTATACTATGCTCTATACCAACTTATAATCGTACTCCTCGTTTATTCTTGCCTCTAACACTATGGTAACTTGGTTGTCCTGAATGTAAATGCAGGACACCGCGTGTTTACGGTGCATAAGTTGATGTGTCTTTATGTGATCATCCTCATTTTCTGTGCGGAATGCGTCCCCTTGATATCTTTCGCCGTAGATTCGCGTTGCGCGCTCGCTCTCAAAGCCGGGCTAAGGAGTATTCCTCGACCACACTTTATAAGCCTCTTCTTTCTTTGATAGGCTGTTCATACAGGCCCAACCCACCGAGATGTGCGGAACGCGATCCAGAATTACCACGACGACTCCCCAGACAGAGAACTACAGAAGTCAGGTACAGTGATCACTTCTCAATCTCCATTAGATGTCTGTTTTGAGTCAGGACGATGTAGATCCTTGACTACTACCTGTTGGCTCAACCTGAGATCTGCACTGTGTTGCATCGCATCGTCTGCGTTGTACTGAATCTGGATACAGCCAGAGACTTGGGTAGGCGTCCAGTAAGACTATCTCTCCCTTCTGATGTCGCTCGCCACAGGTATTTCTAGTTCGAAAGGGGCTATCGAGCTCAAGTCTGGTTTGAGCCTTCTTGAACTACCCATCTGCGAATTAGCGCACATGAACAAGATGCATCAGGTTAACGTACCACTTGCGATAGTCACATCGTGCGGGACACATGAGGAGACACTCACTCTTGTCAGGAAATATGCTGAATTACTAGTGAAGATCTCAGTCATAGAACAATCCCATTCTGCCCTTATGTCGCCCGATGCTTTCCTCTCACACGTTGTCAAGAATGGCTTCACTGACTATGACATATCCACAACTTTGATCAAATCTGGACTTGTAGAGCGCTTCCTAGCCGAGGGTAAAAGCCACCTGTTTTTGTCTAGTATCGAGAATCCATGTGCCTCTTTGGACCTGGGAATTCTTGATTACGTGGTTCAGTCTGATGTAGAGTTCGTCACGGAAGTCGTGCAACACGGACAACATGCCTGCCAGTCAAGGGTCAGAAAAACCCAAAACCGATCTGATTCACTTGTGCAAACTTCACATCCTTCTAGCACGGCTTTTTGGCTGCCACGAATGGTCGCCTGTGCCTCCGTGGAGGGCTCGGAGATGGGTCTGAGACCCGGATAGGTCATTCGGACTCCGTGCAGGCCTTGTTGATTAGAGCTCAGTCTTCTTTCTACTCAGGGAGAAATTTGAAGTTATACAACACGAAAAATCTATGGATCCGCCTCGATGGTACGAGTGTATGCTCGTGTTCGATTCTATAGGTCTGTTACTACTGAGTCCCATGCGACAGCCCTTCGAGAGGCAGCGCGCACTAGTCACGCAGAATTTGTGGTAGGTAAGTTGCCTACTTCGGCCTCTATACCCGGCGGAAAGACAGAGGTGAGCCCCATTGCCCTTGAAGCTTGAAGTCGAGATGGAGATGAACGTTCGTTATATGATATGCAGGTGAAGGAAGGAGCTTGCTCCCTTCCAAAACAGTATTCCGAGACTCTAGCCATCAAAGTACCTCTGCTGCGCTACTTACCTGTGGATAACTCTGTAGCTTTCCTGCAGCTCCGGAGTAATCTCTTTACTGTGGGACCCAGAGGCGTGTTGCAATATTATGAGCCAAGAGAGTTTATCGACCGTCTGCCTACAATCAGGCTTTGTGGGAAGTTCCGCACCGTGAGTAATTCTTGATTTCGTCTAGGCCGAATGCGGCACCCTTTCTGACTCTCGAAAACGGGGTGGTTTTTTCTGGGAAAGGTTGACATGATAGCTCATAGGTTCAAGCAAGTCCCTGACATAACCGGATTGGAAAATCTGGTGGTGTTCGGGGACGTCTACTTCCATGGTGCGGTACCACTGCGAGGAACTGTGATAGGTGCGTTCATCTACAATCTCAGTAAGGATACACCCATCTAACGACCCGCAGTCATGGCTCACGAGGGGCAAAGAATCGATATCCCAGCCGGCTGTGTACTAGAAAACTGTACGTTTTACACCATGCCGCGGAGCTGTACTCCGTACTGACTTTCCTCCTTCCCTAAACAAGTGTCGTTTCTGGTGATCTCACGATGACTGTAAGACAAACCTATTGATTTCTGTGGACTGATCTCATACGTTTACTATCCTACCAGGAGTTAACGTAGCCATTTCTGAGCGGGTATCATGATATCTCAATTTGTTTGTGCTCATCCTACTGCAATTATGCATCTATACCTGTACTCTCCTGAATCCTAACTTTACACAAACCGAAAGGGGATAGTCCGTAGTGAGATCAAGGAGAAAGAAAGAAAATTTCTGAGTCCGATATGGTAAGGAGAAGATACGAACGTATTCAAAGTTCCTACGAGAGCGGGAGGTCAGCGGAGAGAGGTACAAGAAATAGAAGAGAATTACAATGAGGCTCAAGTTTCCGGATAAGAGGCCTATGGAATTGTCATTCAGAGGTCGAGTCAGGTCACCAACAAAGGGGAAAGGAACTGACGGTTCTCAAGAATGCAACCATCTGGGATCTCGATTCTTTGGCCTTCATTGGCAACAACTAGGAAACAGGGGTCAATCTCACCGTAAAGTGCCCAAAGAAGGGGAAATAACACACCGATGACAGTTCCTCGGAGAACAACCTGAAAGCAAGAGTGAGTTGTGCAATTGAAAGAACTTTCAGTTGCACATACATTCTTGCCGAACCAAACATCCCCTGTCACGGTCAAATGATCAAGTTCCACGATTTGAGGGATCTTCTTGAAACGCTTTTGGAATTGTTGAATCTGGAACGGCGAAGGGACATAAGAGCACAGCTCTAAAAGCAGGTTTGCACCTCATTTGACATACCTTCTTGAAATGATCGCCTAATTTAATCACTGGTGTGCTCTCAAACATACGAGCCGGGTTGATGACCAATTGACCATGCTCAAGGGAGTAGATGTCGCTCTTGATCAGGAGCAGATCCGAGCAGCTTTTCACAGGCAGGAAACGAGAACGAGGGACATTGATACCATGGGCGTTTCTGAAGTGCTTGATAGCTGCACCAGCAGCGGTTTCGAGCTAAGGCAAGCGTATCAGGAAGGAAGAAATTTGAGTCTCGTTCGATCCTCACCTGAATGACAGCCGTTCCGTCTTCGTTCACCTTCGGGTTGATGATGATCTCCAGCTCCATTTGTTCGGTTTCCATGATCCTCTTAAGAGCTACAGAGAGTCGGTTCATACTATATCAGAGAAACGAGAGGTTCGGAGATGACGCTAACCTTTGAGGTTGACCCACAAATTGTTCGTGTTGAAGATCTTGAATTTACGGACTGGGGTAATGTCAGTCCATGAGCTCTATCGAGCGGGCCTGTCAGGAAGGACATACCAGATTTGAAATCTTCAACGTGCTCAGAAGGCACTTGCGCGATCTCAAGGAGACGAATGTTCCCATCGTAGTCGATCAAGGTTCCACCCTGTAGGTATATACCCGTTGGTGAGCGGAAAAGCGAGTCCAGGAACAGAGGGAAAAAAGAATCTACCTTAACATCTGCCTTGGTCTTGTCAGTAACCTCCATCAGGAACTCAGCCTGAGAATCGATCATGTGTTGCAGGATTCTGTCATCAACGACAGCACCCAAGTTATCAGAGTTGGAAACGAATAAGTACTCCTTCCCTTCGGAGATGAGCTGGTCTAGTACACCCGAGTGCAGCAAGGCGTTGTAAAGATCACCGTGGCCAGGTGGGTACCAGTGCTTCTTGTCATCATCCGCACGCTTGGGGCAAGGGAGCAAAGTCTCCTTGAAGATACGTGGATAACGAGACTGGTTGAAGGTGGTGATACGAAGCTGCTGGTTAGCATACTTCTTGATGATGCGGAGGGTATCTTCGTGTGTGTTGAACGAGGTCATCAGAATGAGAGGAACGTCAACACGGTGGGTGGTGTTGAGGTGCTCGATTTGACGGACAGTGAGATCTAAGAACGTCATATCGTTTTTGACCTCAAGAGCACTCTTAGCTCCGGTCATTCCTGGCGAAACGGTTTACTCAGCCTTTTACTGCAGCAAACACTCAGGCAAGTATTCGGAGATTTGAATCATACCCATGGAAGTTCCCAAACCACCGTTGACCTTGAGAACAGCAAGTTTGTTGAGGTTCTCTTTCTTCGCTTCGAGTGGTAGCTTGTCATAGGGAACAATCTGGTCAGCGGCGGGGGATTTGATGCGATCCCAGTCTCTATAAATTTGCGGACGACGTCATCAAAAAACTTAGATCAACCCAAGATTAAAAGCCACGATAAAAAGGCACGTACAGATCCTGGCTCTTGGCACGCTCTGAGAGATAGCGAGTAAAGAGGTAAAAGAAGGATTGCATTTCAGTGTCGAACGCCTGAACAAAAAATGCCATTAGCACTGAGTAAACTTTTCTCTGCGTGGGTGGTGATTGACAACGCACCTTCTTGGTAGCAGCATCTTCGACAGTGCTGATAAGCTGGCCGAGCTCATTGCGCATGGCTTTGGCAGCAACGCCGGTGGTAGCGGTTTTGAAGTCGATGTGACTGGAACCACGAACACGGGAGTTGAAAGACTCCGCGCGAGGCAACAGGTTGGAACTCATAATTGACGGTAATCTGAGGGAGAAGTGCTTGATATTAGTGTTGGACAGAATCTAGAGGAACTAACGAGAGGGAAAGAATGGGGAGGACGCAAAGAGTAGTGTGTGTGTGTGTGTGTGTGCGTGTGTGGTAGTACGAACTTGAGTTGGTTTATGTGGACTGGTTGCGTGGTGTTTGTGGAGATGAGCTGAAGTTGAGGAGCAGAATTTGTCCTTGCGACTTTGCGGCGTGGCCTGTGATGACGCTGGATATGGTTGTCCTCAACGGTAACCAAAGGGGTTCGCGGAGGTTCCTCTTCGTTTATGGGCTCACAGATCCAGGATCTGCGTAGATGGGAGGAATTGGAGGGCCTTGGGTTGCGTGAGCGGTGCGTTGTCGGTGAAGGAGGAAGAAAGAAAGAAGAAGAAGAGGAAGCACCAGAACAAGTCGAATATAGCTCCCGCTGTGAACAAACGTGCATCATGGCCGGGCCAGGCAAACACTCAGTTTATAGGGCTCCATCTCCTCCTGCCTTTATCGGTTTCTTCCCCTGCAAAACTCACCCTTCTCGACCATCATGGGCGTGTGTTTACGTATCCAATAGCGCGTGTCGATCTAACAGAATGATATGGAATACATTCGCCATGTGTGTAGAACTAGGACTAAGGAATACTACATCACAAATCACCGCATTTTTACTTCATGCTGCACCACAATATTTAGGGTACTTTTCCCCGTAACTGAAGGATGTCTATATCGGGGGATCGGAGGAATGTCTGTTCCAAGCATCGCACTGAGGGGGGACATCGAATTGACACCTGCATCCATCCCGGTACCATCAAGCAGTTCTCTAACCACTCTCAGGGCCAACATCAAGCAATCAGCCTTCCAACGACCATTCTCATTGCCTGCAAACCTTCAACCCCAATGTTCAACTCCTGTGCCTCAAACGCTAACCTGCTAATAGTTCCTATCAGTTCGCCCGAGGCACTATTGATCGCTAGTTCGATCTGGGGCTACACGCCCGCACTGCTTAGCCCGAGCAAAACAAATACCCCCTGGCTGTTGAAGGCCGTCATGAACAATTGATCTTGTTCTCGATCTTCAGCATCTCGCAGAACGCCTCAGTCTGAGGATTGCGATAGATTGGGGCTAGACACACACAAAAAAAAAAAACAGAGATGTCAAAACGCATTCCAACGTTGTAGGCAGAAGACCTTTTTCTCGTACAAGGAACCTTCTTATCCCGCTGATCGTTCGGGCCTGGACCATGGGCTGTCATGGAAAACTTCTGGCAGTCGTTCACCGCCGTCAGATGCAAATTTTGGCTGTGAACCCATTCTAATTCTGTTTTGACCATGGCTCGCGCGGTGTCCTCGTCTGGGAACGGCGGTTGCCGATGGGTGAGAGACATGAGAGGCTGGAGAGCCCGAGTGATGGCTAACCACTCGGGATCAAAGGAGATGGTCGGAGGACCAGATAAGGGAGGCGCGTCAAAGTCGATGACCTATGAATGGTGCAGAGGTGAGCAGGAAGCAGAAACAACAAGTACTAAAAATGTACTTCAAGGAACTTGCGACCAGGGAGACATTTGTCGAGAGCGAGGAATCTGGTCGTCTTCAGGGGCGGAGTAGGCTTTGGCGGAGGAGCAACCTCTTCTTCCTCGTCGTCCAACGAAATCTCATCTGGATTGATTCTTGTTGAATCAGCTTGCTCTGCAGCCGGGGTTGGGGCATCTACATCGTCGAAATCATCTATTACGATCTCATCCGGGTTGTCGATAACGACTGGCTTTGCTGGGTGTAACGTTGGCGTCGTACCATGCTGAACTTCAGCCTCAAACCTGACATGCATGTGGGCAGCGAACCACCAATCAGGTTGGAGCGTGAAAAGCAAGCCCTTGAGAGGAGGAGAGCCAAGATTGTTGGTCTCCATATCCTTGCGGAAAAACGGCTTGACTCGAAGTAGCCCTTGGACGTTCCCGTGCCGCTCGACATGTTGCGGCCAGTCGTGAGACATGAATATGTGGGGGCTGCTTAACTACATCGGTAAGTAAAGGAACGAGCTATGATCAAGAAGAGAACATACCAGAGATAGCTTCCTGATACTGTGTTCACGCGTGTGGTAGATACTACGCATGTCAGAGTGCGAATACGGCATCCTTTCGTAAAACCCTGGATCGGATTTGAGGATGAGAGCGACCTTGAGCATTGCACAGGGTGGAACGGACCTCGACGGAAATCGTTCCCTTTAAAGATACCAGAGGAACCGGCTATGCGAATACCGTTGACCTGAACGCAACCGGCGGTGCCTAAGTAGTAGATATTAGGTGCGAGCCAACCGCCATGATGTCTATGCAACGTTTCAACGCATACACAGAGAAGTCCCCTAGAAAAAAAAGACATACAGCTCCCACATATAATTAGATGCTTCGTGATTACCACCTATAACGATGGTTAGATACGGAGCGACGCTTTCCCCAGTGTAGTACCTAACGAGGAGGTTCAACTGGGTTGTGAGGACAACAGCTACAGAGGGCTTACTTATGGAAGGTGCCCAGTTGTCTGTATTTCTCTGGACAGGCCATAAAGTGCACGTCGCCGTGGTTGCGGAAGGCCTGGAAATCGCCACAGACAAGAAGTAGATCTATAGAATACTGGTTGGTTTCCTCGAGCTGCTTCATATGCGCGTAGATCTTGTCAAGTGTGCCATGGCAGCAGCCTTCTATAGCTATTCTCATTATGAAGAGGCCTGACCTGATTACAAGAGCAAAAAAAAAGAACCGTTGGTACTAGTCTGAATACGCGAGGATGATGCGAGAGAGCAAGGACCGCGGCGCTTATACTTGAAGTCGACCCTTTGCACCTGACGATCATGGTGAGCCCACAAAGGTTCTATCGGTCGTGCGCCAGCCCTGTAACACTTATTCTTTCTGGCAGCTGATCTTCTCTGTGTTCAAAACGTTAACGGACCAGCAAGTCACCGTCGAGCTGAAGAACGATCTATCCATCACTGGCGTTCTGAAATCTGTTGACCAGCACGTTTCCTTGTACCTCTCGAAGTGGAATAGACCTTTGTTTGTTGACGCCGGACTCTTAGGTTTTTGAACATACGCCTAGACTCTATACAGGTTCTTGATGAGGCCAGGCATCCTCATATGGTGAGGATTTGAACTGGAGAGGGTACCTCATTGCTAGGATAGCTGATCCGACGTGTTTAGATGGCAGTCAAGAATTGCTTTATCAGAGGTTCTGTCGTTCGTTATGTGCAGCTACCTGCCGATCACGTCGACACCCAGTTATTAGAAGATGCCACTAGACGAGGTAAATTGTTTTTGGTTCCATCTACAACATATTGAATCACGACTCATACGAACCACACAGAGGCAATGAACCAACAAAAGCGGTGATATATTTTGAGAGCCGCGGCCCAATCATGATTAATGGCCATTTCCATCTGGCACTGTGTATACTACATTTCGGTTCGCCAAACTCTATTATCGATGGGGAAAGCCGCAGGTTGTTAAAGGCTACATATGAGAAGGCTCGCGCGTCATGATTTAGTCGATTCAAGTGGTATCTGGATCCTTCCATACTTTGACCGTCCCATCGGCACACGCGGTCAGGTATTCACTTGCCTCGACTGGATTCTTCTCAGTCCAAGTTATGAGTTTTGAATGTCCCTTGGGCGGCGGGTTCGGAGGAAGCACCTTGGCCTGCATCGAAGAGGAGTCAGACAGGGTATCGCAAGATGAGGAGGAAAGAACCAACGTCTATGAGATCCCAGGACCAGATTCTACCCTCCTCGTCACCACATATAACAGTGGCTTCTCTGTGACCGAAACAGGCGCGACAGCGGTAGGAGGAATTAGCATGACCTTGGAAGTCGTTCAGAACTTTGCCCGTGGATGTGTCCAGCAAGCGTATATGGGAATCCAGAGATGTGATGAGATAGGTCTGGAGGTCTTGGGTGGGTACGATGGCACCGATGGGTTCTGTGAATCGTTCAGAGAGTGCAGATAGTAGCGATGGCTTTGGAATGGAAGACTCACGACCAATAAAGTCAGACCGAAGTTCGCCCTTGCGTAAATCGTACGTCCTGACATGACCGTCGACTGAACCGGTGATAAGTACAGTTGGTCCTATATGGACGGTCTGTATTGCGTCTCCGGCCTCGTCCAGAGTTTGTATGGGAGCACGAGGTTGGGACCTTTGAGATTCCCCAGGATAAGATTTAGGTGGTGGGTGAACTAGTCAGGATCGAGTTAGATACCTCATATCCCATAGCCTGACGGTGGAATCGAAGGAGCCTGTAGTAGATAGATGACTGAATATTCGGTCTAGTAAGAGAGGTAAGTTGATATATGATACTAACCACTTGCAAGGACAGAAGAATCGTGGTTGAATTCGACAACATTGACCTTGCCCATATGACCGGCTAACCTTCTTGTTGTAACGGCTGTTGCGACGTCCCATACGAAGACAGAGCGATCTCCACCAGAGGAAGCAAAGAGAGCGTTATCATGACCTCTAACAAGATGAATTATTTGAACAGGAATAGGGTAGGCAAACGGTAGACATACACTGCTACAGAGAGGACTTCATAACCATGACCTGAGAAGTTCTTGATTTGAGATCCTTGAGTAGCATTCCAGAGTTTTATAGTTCTATCTTGACTAGCAGTGAGAATATATTTTGCTGTCCCCTTAGAGTAGCGGGCGCAATTCACTGCCCCCTTGTGTCCTTCGAGTGTAACATGAACTCGACGAGCAAGTGCTGGATCAGACATCCGGGCCGGAATTGGCCGTACCCCATCTCCTCCTTAAACCTTGACAACCGGAGAGGTCCTCGGTGACTGGCAGACTCTTGCAACGACTATCTATCTGTGTGCTATGCTCAAACATCCTCTCACTCCATATCCTGACTCTGGCTCTGAGCCTCACAGAAAGCGACTCCGTCTGGACAACAAGAGCCATAGCTCTCCCACTGCTCCTAGTCGGCGTATTCTATCTGAAGAGCTCATTCTCTACATATTCTCCTATCTCTCTGCCCAACAGCTATGTTCCGTTCAGCTCATCAATCGTGATTGGGCTCGTCTCGCTTCAGATAACCATGTCAGTCCATTACTCTCAACTGCCCTACAAGATTCACAACAGTGTTCTCACTGTTATCATTCTGACTCAGCTGTGGAAGTCGTTATACATACAGGAATTCAGCAGGCGCAGACTTCGCGGTGCTACTGGCTTCATCACCCGTACAGACGGCCGTCAGACAAGATCCCTTCCTGGCCGAGCCAAGATCGAAGATCATCACAAGCACTGGAAATGGATGTTCCGCACCAGCTCCAACTGGAGGAAAGGTACCTATCCATTCGGGTGTCTGGCCAACCACTAGGAATGTTCTCACCTCAAACTCATTGCAACATAGGAAGATGCTCTGTCGATATAATACCGGGGCCTCAGTCAGAGGTTGCTCTGGTACACGTCCTCTTTGCAGGTCCTCTCGTCGTCTCTGCATCATCCCATCTCTCACCGTCCCCACAAATCATCCTACACGGACCAGATATGCAAACCCACTCCATCCCTGCTCTGCCTTCTCCTCAGCAGCAACCAGGAGACCTTCTAGAGAAGGAAATAACATGCCTAGCTCTCGACCAGTCGCCCCCTTCTCCAGAATCCAGTCACAGCTCTCTGCGTCTCGCTTCCTTCCTATCCTCAGGAGAGTTCACTCTCTTCTCCATAAATCACTCTGATTTGGATCGGACTCATCGTATCTTGACCTTCGTCCCGGTGCGGAACGATCGCACCACACCAATCGTTCGGGCAGTCTATCATCATCCCCTTCTCATAACCCTCTCCTCCTCCTTCTCACTCTCTATATACGATACGACTGGTAACACGGTCCGACATACACAGACTTTGACCTCTTTTACCTCCTTTCCCCCGTCCTCCCTCGTTTTGTCCGGTCCGAACACCAACTCTAACGCTTTCAAGCTCGTATTGACCTACGCGTCGCCCGTCTATCCCCATCACTTCAGTGTTGGAGCGACAGAACTCATCATCTCCATAACCTCCTCCGGAATCGAGCCAGTCCAAGTGTTGTCCACCAGGTCTGCGAAGACTGTGGACACTCCTCAAGGCTGGATAGATGATAAGAAGCTCCGGTTAATGAGAGAGCAATGGAATCGTAAAGTAGCTGGCGTGGCTGCTTGCGAAACCGATGGGAAATGGGTCGTGTTGGCGTCCACGCCCTTTCCTGATGCAACCAGCGAGGCTTCCATCACTCATCTTTCGGGGCGAGGAGAGCAGAAGACCTCTTTGCAGCTCTATCGCTTGTCACTTCCAACGTCTGCACTAGGCTCACCGGCAGTCTCTCCTCCTTCACCTAAACTAACGTTCGTACGAACGCTAGAGGGACCACCGACTTTGACCGCTATCGATTCCCTCTACCTCGCCGACGGCCGTTGCGTCAGTCTGGGGCGCGACGGGAGTATATGGGTGTGGGATCTCGAAGCAGGAATCTGCGCACCAGTGGCTGAATCTCAAGGAACGCTGCATAGATCTCTTGGTCAAGTGGCGTTCGATGATAGGAGATTGGTTTGCAGTGGCAATGGGAGTGTAACCGTGAGGCGATTCGACGTGTGATATGTACTAGAAGTGTAACGATACACCGTGCAATTGACTCTTTTTTGTTTGAACCGAGTCGTGTTCTCGACGAGGTTTGCGATATGTGTGCCACCACTATGGTGCAGTCGGCTTAGTCACCGCTACTTTGGAACAGCGGCAAATCTCGTCAGTTTTGGCCGTGGCGGAAATTTGGTCCTGGGTAAGGGTTTTTTTGGGCTAATTCCACATCCAGACGAAGGACTCGCGCTTCATTTGTTCCTAAAAGCTCAAAAAACATGTCCGCCGGCGAAGCCGGCCCAGAAATTATGGCTTTTATCTTATCTTATCTGTCCAAATATGGTAATTTCTGATCAAGCGGCAAATTTGACAGGACGCCCAAAATTTATCTCGGTCAACTTTGAGAATCAGGACAAATCCTCTGGGGCAATTGCTCTATTCCTCAATTCCTTCATTTCTCCCAGACGGATTTTTCATAGGTGGCCTATACACTCACATATTTTGGTTGTTCCAAAGTAGCGGTGACTAAGCCGACTGCACCATAGTTGACCTGCTGGTCTGCCTCGTTTTTTCTCGTTCCCCCCTGCCCTGGTCTGCGCTCTGTATTCCCGATGTGACACCAGGTGCAAAAGACGAGTGGTGATTGAGATTATCAGGAGCTGCTACGGACCGATCATCCGACAATCGCCCTCGTACCGCTATTTTTCTTGTAGCGGACTGATCTGGCATGTATCTACTCTCTGGGTCTCTCTTCCTTTTGGATAATATTCTGGGGACCTCTCGATAGGGAGATGGAGACTCAGTATGTACGAAGGACACTGGTAGACGTAGAAGAACCCGGCGCTGTACGCTATGAAACGGAACATGTTTAAGGGGCCGAGCATTAATATCGCCGATCCGGATCTGGGATGATGAAAGCCTGATTTGGACTTGTGGGTCTTTGTTGACCAGAGTTGAGCGCTATGCAAGTAACAAGAGTAGCAGAGGGGACTCTGTATCTGCCAGAGAAATCCAGGACGGGAGAGAGGTCAAAAAATAAGGGAGAGATAGGCGATGAGGATGATGAAAGGGAGCAAAGAGGCAGAAGTGGCAGGATCGACGACTGGGTTCGGTGACTTGTTTGATGGTAGGACATACCTCGAGGCATACGCCTTGAAAGACCTCGCTGGAGATTACTACATCCACTCACCTTTCATTTATATACCACACCCATCATCCTCCGTTCCTTCTGCTCTCCTTCTCCCGTCCTCTGGCTTCTCCCCGTTCTCTCCTCCTCTCTCTTGAATCTCCTTTCATCCTTTCCATACTGCTCGAGCACCTCTACATCTCACTGGAACCGGACCTCCCGCAGTCTCGCCGATCCAAAGTCTTCTCTCATCCTCCATCTATATCCCATATCCTCATCCGACAAGCAAAAAGATGTCTACTCCCTGTCTCTTTACTGTCTCGTCGACTCGAGACGAGAATCTGATCCCACACCATCCCCGAGGAACATCCGCCGCTCTTAAGCTCGCAACTCTGCACCAAACATCCATCATGATGCCCACATCCTCCTCCTCTAGAGCCTCTTCTTCTTCTTCTTCTTCGCCACAGAGCACATCCCAACTCAAAGAATACAAGTTTGAACCTTCTCATGAACTTTCTCCTGGAATCTGGTCCAACCAGACCGTATCGTCTTCCCATCCCCACGTTCAAGACCTGCTCAAGGTCGCTCGATCACAATCCTATCTTCATGGCAACTTCAACCCCATCGTGTACGGGCTTGCAGCGTTAGAGCTTTACTACAAGCCGTACGAACAGGCGCACTGGTTGTTCTGGAGCACGAAGAAGATGCAGAAGACGGCGGAAATCGTAAACTCGGTGTATTGTGCGTTTTCTCATCTCCCCTTACCCTACCTTGTCGTCTCTAGCCATTCTCAAATCTGTATTCCAAACAGTCCACAACCCTCCCTTGATACAATCCAAAGTCAAGTGGATCGGTATTCGTGAAAGTCTCAACTTTCTGCGCAACTATCGCGCTTCCTGGCGCTCCAGCTACGAGAACGCACCTTGGTTCTACACACACGAGCCCCAGGAGCAGCCTGCCCCGAAGATGCAGCTCAGGGATCGTAACAAACGGAAGAGGATTCAGACATACGATTTCCTCTCTGACGCAGAGCTCGAAGACGTCGGCGCTCTGCAACCTCCAGTTAAGAGACCCAGAGTCAGGAAGGCGGCCCCCAGTTCACGGAAGGCGACGACTCCTCGAACGCCGCCGCAGCCGCTTAAGCCCGCTGAACCAGACTCAGCGGCAGCTTCAGCGGACCTTCCTCCATGTATGCCTCCTCCTCCTCCACCACCACCACCTCCCTCTTCCTCTCTTCTTCTTCCACACTCCCCGTCTCCTAGTCCCCACGCTCCGCCCCTTCCCATTCCTGACGACAACACCCTCGCCGACAAAGACAGTCTTTCTACTACATTCTCAGATTCAGCGTTCATGAACGAATCCTCTCGATCACGGACCCGATCTGCATCGCAGTCTTCAGGCGATACAGCCGTGTCCGTGTCGTCTGGTGCACAGGATTCCCGAACCCGTCACCGATCGCTGTCCACCTCCTCTTCCGTGCTAACGGCGGTCGCCTCCACTGTGGACGGAAAATCAGAATGCGGTGAGATCGATCAGGAAAACAGTGTTGTCGTCGAAGGGTCTACCACAGAGGAGGGTGTTGTGGAGGCCCCCGTAGGAGGTGATGAGGAGGAGAGCAGTGAGCCTGCTGTTGTTCGCAGGAGTGGGAGGAACAAAAAAACGACTGCTCGCGCTGAACGAGCCAAGGCGACAAGCGCACCGGATCCTGGTGCAAAGAGGAAGCGTGGCCGACCCCGCAAGAACGCAGTTTGATACTGCACAAGTTGTAATCTGCTGATTTTCTTTTCTCCCTTGTATACTCACGGCGATAGGTTTGGTGATTTCTGATACCGGAATCGCCTGGTGTAATCCTTTTCCTTTTCCCTCAGATATCTGGTTTCTCCTCTCTCTCCCATTTGGTTGTTATAATCAAATCGCGCTATTTCTGCCCGTGTACTTATACCTTGTTGTGTTATCTTGTCTGTACATGTAATTGTCACTCCCAGTTTCTGATTTCTGTCTTCGTCGATGCCCGAAGCTTGAGAATTGGTAGAAGCGCACCCGGTCAGGTGACCGTGTCATTGGCCGGCGCTTCTCCGCCGTGATGGGTGCATATGTGTGAACTGCTCGCGACACTCATCGTTGTGGTTGTCTAGCAAGTTCTGTATGTACGAAAAAAATAAAATTATGCGTATCGTTTTTAGCCTGCGTACGAGTCAGGTATATATCTCCGGTACCCGTACGGGAGGAAAAAGCAGTACCCTTCACCCATTCTGTCAATGAAAAGCATTGGCAGTGAGATATCGCCGTGGTCAGTCATCTATATCGAGCGTGCTTCATTCAATCAATCTAGAGGCTCATGGGACCGCGGGAGAGCAATGCTGCAATGGCATCCCTCGACGCTCGTCGTAGTGCACAGTGATGGTCACCTATAGAAATACCTCTGCTGGCGGGTGCTGTAACCTTGAGCGTTGGACGACCGGTACCAGAGGCAGAAACACAATCTATCTCAAACTAGAGCATAAATAGCTAGATCATTGACAGCGGATTCACCGATGAGGTTCGTCTCGTCGGAGAAAGTAATGGTTAATCTTGGTTAATGTAAGATGCTCCATGAAAACCTAGAACAACACGAATCCAGACTGATTCGGCGATAATAGATTTGTGGGGGTGGTACGGATGGCCATTGAGTCTACGTATGAAGACTGGTCGCTGTACACATCGTCTAAGAGGACTACTGTTCTTGAACATAGTATTAGTAAGATGGAATAATATTGACCGAATTTGTGGGATGTCGTATCGTTAGACGGTAGGCGTTAGAATCAGGCGACGAGTGGGGGAGAGGGCGCTTCAGAAGGTCGGTGACTATCAAATTTGCCACCTGAATCTTCCTCGGACCAACTGTTTGGCTCGCACGGAAATCGGAAATTCTGGACCTAGCGGCCGTCCTTCTTTTGAAGATGCTGGGAAATGCAGAAAGGACAGAAAGAGTCTGGTCGATGGTTGGAGCTCCGAGATTGCGCCCCAAGCCGCTTGTGATGAGGCTAGAGACTCCCCAATGCAGAGAAGGAGATCGCTGTATTAGAACTGGAGACTCGAGACAGCTGCGAGGGGGGTGTTAAGCATGGAGAACCTGATTCGTCACTGGGCGTACGAACAGAGGGGTTAGTAGAGTTCTAGCCATGACCTGGATTGACTTGCCTGTGTCAAACCCAAGAGATGGGCACGCCATTGAACACTTGATTCTCAAGATGGCGAACTCCGATCGTGGGTGCGACAAAATTGAACTACCGCAATGTGCCTGATGGGAACGTATATCCTCGGGCACTGGGCACCTGGGCAGTTCGTTGGACTGGACCTTTGTTGTCGATAACAGTGAACAGCGGACACGGACACATCAAGCGAGGGCGGGAGAGAAAAGATAGTCAGCTGTTGACGAGCAAGATTGCCGTCAGATGTTGAGCGGAAGAAAGAGAACATGTTATGTATGATATCTGTAGATGGACCTCGGCCGGGGTAATGTCGTGTAGCCAGTTTTGGTATCTAGTAAATGGACTAGGCCACAAGGACGATCTTAGATGAGGAAACGGGGAAACAGGAGCGCACATGGGTTATAGTCAAGTGTCAGGCGCTTCGTTGAATGTGGACCTAGCTCGTGTTTGGGGACACAGCCATAGCAGAAAATTCGGTGCACCAGAGTACTGCAACAGAGGAGAGACCTAAGAGCGGTGCATGGGAGGATATGCGAAATTGAGGTACGAGGTAAGGTGAGCTGACTGGCCAAGTCAGCAGAGAACGCCTAAGCTTGTGACGGGCAGCCGGAGGAGATTTGTTGGGGATATGTATATACAATGTAGTAGACTAGGTGACTTGTGAAATGGCCTGGATCATGATTAGCTTACTGTAAAGTGCGATGGATCTCAGATCCGATCATGGGTGTTACGGAGGGTGACAAAGGCAGGTGTTAGAGGTGGAAATGAGAATGAGGAGTGAAGAGAGAAGGAGGGAGGGTATCCACTGGCGCAAAGCAAGAAACAACAAGGGATAGGCAGCAAAGTAACTGGCGTTGGGGAAGTCAGTGGAGGACAAGGGAGGATGGCTGGGTAGGAGAATAAAGGCAGGGATTGATTACATAATTCACGTGCCGAGGCAGCCGTGTTTCTGTTTCCGAGCGAGAAGGCTCAGACAGGAACTGGATTCTTGTGCTTGCCTCCTCCCAAGTCCCACACTTGTTCGCTTCCCTATGCCCTCCTACGACTCTCCCCCCTCCTCCTCCGCCTCAACGAACAACAAGAAACGGTACTTCTTCTCCTTCATTCTCGTTCTTCATTCTCTCCTCATCCCCCATCTCCCCACTCAGTCTCACCAGGGAACAGCTACACAAGCACCTACAGGTACTTCACCTACCCATCCCCCAACACCCACAACATATCCTTATGCTTCCCTTTCTTCTAGATTTTGGGCAATCTACCTCCACCACCACCTCCAGACTTGCCCCCATCGCCCCCGCCTTCTCGTTCATCGTCTCCAGCTCCAGGCACAAAACGCAAAGTAGATGCTCATCATGCCCAAGAACCCTCTAAGCGCCCCCGTATAAACTCCAGTGCAGATCGGCCCTCTTCCTCCTCATCCTCCAGCCACCAGAGACCCGTCACGCATCCTTCTTCACATACTGCATCTTCCTCTATTGCTTCCTCCTCCTCTTCGGTGCCGCTATCCCGTAATGCTGAACCCTCGGAGGACGGCGAACTCCAAGAAGAATCAACCGCCGCCGCATCTGCTAGCACCCATTCGTCTCGCGCCGCGGCTCTCAATTCCACACCTGCCTCCACATTTGCACCCGTTCGTCGCCCAAAGCGCGGCAAGCTCTCAAATGAGGAAGTGGAAGAACTGCAGGCCCGTTATCACCAGGAGGGTCGGCGGTTCAAGTACTCTGGCGACTCTCGATGGCTTTCTACGTTCAATCCAGGTCACAGAGAATACAGGGCTTTAGAACACCCTCCACCTCCAAATTCATCATATCACAAGCACGGTGCTATCATCGCCCGTTTAGAGTTCATGGACGGCTTGCTCGCTTTTGTGTACAGCATGTGGGCCAAGGACTACAGCCGACGCACTTGTGCCATAGATAACTGGGATACCATAGGTGGCTATCTTCTCTGGTGTAAGCAGCGATGGTCTCCGGAACAGGTTACAGGTGAAGCCGAAAAGGCTTTTCATGCCCTGATGTAAGTTGGACTTCGTCCCCTCCGCCACCATGCGTTCGGTGATTGAAACCTTCTTCCAGTTGCATGTTGGAAGGCTACATTCACCAACGGAAGCTCTGGCATACCATAACCTCTCGACTCGAGCCAGCTGTCCGAAAGACTTCTGCAGCTTGCGAGAGTGCCATCGATCAAGCCATTTCTCTCGCTGAGAGTTCTTCCTCTTCCTATACCGGCCAGGGTGCTACACCTCCCATGCTGCCTTCCCCTGCGAGCATTACTGCGAGCAACAGCGCCAACTCAACGCCTACAGGGAGGTCTACCGGTACTCCCAATGCGGCCGGACCATCAGCGCCTCCGTCCTCGTCAATTCCTCTGGGTTCCCAGATACCCCGCCGGATGGCGGAGAACCTGATACGGAAAGGCCGCGACAAGCATATATCACCTGAAGCCGCTTCAGCTATATCCAAGATAACTATCCCAATAGAACCGTCCATGGTCCAAGACATGCTCGACGTCGTACAGCAATTCACGCAGACTAGAAGTTGCTTCGGCAACGCCCAGACGCTGACGATGCACACAATGTCCCGTCATTTTCCAAAGACGTACAGCCGCATCGTCTCATCCCTTCTTACCGCCCAAGAAGAACACGAACCCGTTTTCGGTGATGACGAATCAGAGCTGTTCTGGCCGCCGCCTCCAGCCACGGCGGAAGGCTTAGGTTGGGTCTGCTTGATGGGCAGGGCTATGACTCGTGAATTCGGAGAGGCCTATGGATATTTGGGCGAAGAGGGACTAATCGCTAAGCCGGAACCAGACGAGACTTCTTCGAGACATTCTAGCGCGAGACCATCGGCGGTACGGTAGCTTGCCCCCTCCGACCTTGATTCCAACATCACTCCGTCCTCCACTACCGCTATTCTGAGACGCCAAACATAGTACATGTCTAATTGTTGCCGCGCTCAGCTTCAGGCTTTGACCG
The DNA here is from genome assembly GCA_002718315.1 of Agaricales sp. HM26-F1. Taxonomy (NCBI): domain Eukaryota; kingdom Fungi; phylum Basidiomycota; class Agaricomycetes; order Agaricales; species Agaricales sp. HM26-F1. The sequence goes on from NIBX01000158.1 coordinate 1,016,390, forward strand.
TCAGATGTCTATCCGAATCCTCCCTTTCCATGGCGTAGCTGGGAGACGCCCTACCGTCTCCACTTCAGCAATAGAGAACGCCTTTGGGAGATAATACTCGGAACACACATACACATACACACACACGCACACACACATATACACCCTGTCTCGCATCGCCTCCGTACTCCTGTTTTCCCCAGCTCCATCATCCGAATTTGCTCTCTCGCACCACTTGTACCACTGTATCCTCATCACACTAGCCCTCCCGCGCCGTCTCACACTTAAGTAATCGCATCTATCCATCGTCCTCGGGTTTCTTTTCGGACAACAAAGGGTCAGGAGCTCCTTCCTTGCATGTCCCATTCCAGCTCTGTACAGTAACTGTTGTCATCACTATTTATTTCGGATAGGAAATGGGAATGGCAGCTGAGAGAACTGATAAGACTGAGAGCAGCATGTGAGGCTGTGTGTGTGTGTATGTATGTATGTATGTGGTGTGAGAGATGTCCCACTTTGTCGCCATGTAGATGTAAAGCAGTTGGTTCATGGAATCGATTTCATAGGATTATCACTGCATAATAAACGATGACATAAAGAACCCCCAACACCACTGGCATAGCATAGACACCGTGCGGTCCAGGATGAAGTAGCCCACCTCACCGATTGGACTTGGCGACACGCTCTAACTCATCCTTTTTCTGTAAAGAAAGCAGTCAGTCCAGGTAACGGGGAAATATCATTTTGGGTTCTAAACCTACCTTGATGGCATACGAGTTTGAGGAACCCTTGGCAGCGTTGATGAGCTCATCAGCCAGGCACTCAGCGATGGACTTGACGTTGCGGAAAGCAGATTCACGGGTCTATAATCATTGCATAATTTCGTAATCAGGCTTGATTCTCATTGGTGAAGATTAAAAGATAGAAACTTACGCCAACGGTAAGCAGAGCGATCGACTGGTTCACCCTTCTTAGCGGGGAAACATCGACAGCCTGACGGCGGACGGTTCCCTGGGAGCCAATTCGGGTAGAATCCTCACGAGGACCAGTGTTGACGATGGCATCGACGAGGACCTAGCGTGCGATGAGAAATTCGATCAAAATGTATGATTCCTAGCCAGACGGACCTGGATGGGGTTTTGGTCGGTGAGGAGGTGAATGATTTCGAATGCGTGGGCGACGATTCGAACGGCGAGGAGTTTCTTGCCGTTGTTGCGGCCCTTCATCATCATGCTAAGATAATTTGTCCCGACGATTGAGATCCCACTGCATCCTTGTATATGCTATCAAAGACCGACCTGTCCACTAATCGCTCAACGATAGGCATCTGAGCTTTTTTGAACTGCTTCTTGGCGTAACGACCGGCAGTGTGAGGGAGATAGACAGCGTGTCGGACTTGGATGTAGTCAGTGAGGGAGATGTCCTTCACTTCGACACTATTCATACGAGGACACAATTCCAGCGCGGTTAGAATCGTGGTTGTAGCAGAATCGTAGTGACCAGAGAGACATACTCCTGGGTATCCCACTTTCCAAAGAGCTTGACATCTGCGCCGAGTTTCGAGACGTCTTTAGGGAGAGTAGTGGCCATGATTGGGAGGTCTTGAGGAGGAGGTGGGAGCCGACTTGCAGGCGTTACACAGACTGGAGGGCTTTGTTTGCTCTTGTTAGGCCACTATACCCGACATAGAGTTCGAGGAGCCACCGGTAAATGCCGATGAACTGTACAGCGCGTCGAATTCTCACATGATCCACGCACATACAGCGAACAGACGCGACGCGTCAGACTCATTATGTTCATCCCCAAGGTCAATGTCAGGCTCATTCAGTTAATTTTGTACCCTTGGAGAGATCCCAATGCTTTACCCAGAAAGCATACCAGAGTATACATCGTATGCAAACTATTCTATACATCAAACACAGGATGAGGATTCCACTCTGCATAATCATCAGCAAGATCTTGATCCCCTCGACATTGTCGGAGCTGGTCTTCCAATACGAGCTTATCATCGCGTTCGCGCTTGGCTGCATATTCCGCCATCTTTCTAAGCTCAGACTCGTTACGCTGACCGATGATAGCGTATTTTTCCATCTTCTTAGCTGTCTCAAGATCTTGCTGCAACGTCTTCAGTCTCTTCTCCGCTTTCCTCAGTGACTCTCGCTCGCGATCCAGTTCGCTCTCGACCTTGCGCTTCAAAGTTCGGAGCTCCTCTAGAGAAGACTTTTGCTGATCTAAACGGTCTCGTAGAGACTGATTCTCTCGCTCCAAAATACGATGGTAGCTTGCTTCACTGCGTGAGGAGGGGGCTTTGTTAGCACGAGAAATTTTATGATCGGTGGATGGTAATGTTGCTCCAGTAGTAGGAGGCTGCTTCGGCACTTTGACAACATTGACAGAGTATTGTAGGGGAGCTGAAGAATGACTATCTGGTCCGGGAGCTTTGAGTGCCTTCTGAAGCCACTTTTGAGCATTCTTGGCATGGTAGGGTCGGTCGTTGCATCGGAGATCTCTGGACAGGTCGGTTTCACAGGCCGAGAGAAGGAGAAAGGCTGGTCTCAAATCATTGTCCTCAATGCCAAGGCTTCGCATCACTGGCATGAAGATGATAACAAAAAATGATAAGCATATCCCGAAGAATGAGCCAAGTATGGTTTACCATCCAGCATGGAGACTATGACAGCGATGGCGGCGAACGCGAGTTTCTTCCTGCGATAATACGCGGCCACAATCATCCACGTTCCCCTCTCGCTCATGGTGAGCTTCAAGAGGGTTATGATACCTTGGGGCTCTGGTTCCAGAGTGTTGAGATTATAAGTAATGGGTTCTCCATAAAGAGTAACGTGGATCTCGGTATCCAACGGGGGATAGTGTAGAACCTGACCAACACCCGAGGCAGAGCCTACTGGCTCAGGACTGCCTCTGGGTTCTATCTGGCGCGCTATGTACGCGTCAATCGTCTTCAGCTGCTGGTTGGAGGGTTGGGCCTCCCGAGTAAGAACATCTACCAGAGCGGAGATTACGTTCTGCGCGGATTCAACTTCAGCTGTTGATGTAGTAGATGCGATAGTCTGGAGTGATTGCTGTTGACCACCGCTGGAGCTAATTGTCTGAGGCAGAGACGGAGATTGAAGTTGTTGGTGACTTTGAGTTTCAGCAGTTTCAAGGTTTCTACGTGAGACTTGCTCCAGTTGGCGCAGTACGACATCGATCGCATCAGCCGAGGAACGGGTAATGGAGGCTGAAGGGCGGGGCATGGTCGGTGATCAGGCAATGGGGAGCGGCGATACTTGAGTACTTGAGTCTTAGGTGAAAAGTGGGAACGATATTGAAGATGATGGTAGGAAATGAAAGGTGAGTATCGACATTGGGGAGGACTCCTGGCACTGATCGAAACAGAAGACCTTGCAGGACATGAAGGTCAAACAGAAGCCAATCAATCGATCAATAATGCATCAGTGTTGAATCTAATCCAGTCACTAAAGTCTTCGTGATGAATAACTGACCTGGGTCCGACGTTGCTCGTCCAATATCTCAGCCATTTTCCACTTGCTTTGCGAGTCTCTTACTTAGGATCAATTCAAAGGCCTAGTACATGTGTGGCATGTGTGGCCCCTCACTGCCTCGCTATTTCCTATTAGTATGAGCATGGCGACCTAAGGCTTCTAACTTACAATGTAGTACTGTGGTGCCGCTCAACAGCAACGGACAAAGTCACCCGATCATAATAATCCCGTGCCGTGCCCAGAGTAGGCACTGCTGTGACTCTGAATAAAGCTTACCTGTAATAAAGTCTTATTGGTATCGCCGTCAACAGCTCCATTCTACCATTCTACTCTTGCCTCCTACCACCATGCTTTCCGTGTGCTCAACGATTATTGCTCTTTCACTAGCTGCTATTGCATCTGCTCAGTCGTTCGTATCTCACTGCAGGCCGCAAACAGACGCCACAACATACATGCTGATCTGCTGACATTCTAGGCTTTCCAAAGATTGCACTGCTGCGCTCACCAGCATTGCTACTGACTCTGCCGCATCCCAGTGTCTCAATCCGGGCGCCCTTCTAAACGTCGTTACAAGCCCGGACGACTCTATCATTAACCCTGTCGATAATTGGCTCTCAGGCCTTTGCTCGGCTGGACCATGTTCGGACGACACATTGTCCGCAGTTCTTCAGAATGTTTCTCAAGGTTGCTCCACTGAGCTCAACACAATGAATGTCTCGCTAGATGACAACGCTCAGAGTCAGATCAAGCAAATGTGCGTGCCCAGGTGTGCTTCTACTTGATGGACCTTACTCACCTTCGATACCAGTTATCCCACTGCCAGGGAGGTCATCTGGTGAGTTGCTGCACGGGTATTCCCTCTCATCGGCAACAATGGCTCACTTTCATGATCTCTAGCACGAAAGAGTAACACGATTTCATGATTTCACCCGATCTTTGTTGATAATACCCCCCATAGCACCGACGCCAACAAGTTTTGTGTTACAAAAACCTTGAACAACCTTCAGGATATATTTGGTACACTCAGCGTCAACGGCATCGCGAAACTGGCCAGTTCCGATTCCTTCAACGTTCCCACCAATATCGTAAAGACAATAGTCCATTCTTTCAACGTATAGCTAACCCTTTCTCTTGCAGTCTTGTAGTAGCTGCGCCAAGGCAGCCTATACCATCGTCAAGAAGGAGTATCCGGCCGCAATTGATGGTCTCGACACCTCTGCTTGCAGTAGCGATTTTACCGGTATGCTCCCGCTCTGTCTTTTCCTATATACCGTCTAACTGCGGAACCTAGATGGCAATTCTCCCTCAAACATACAGCTCACTGCTTCGGATAGCTCCCAAGGGGCCGATGGCAGTGCTTCCACCCTATCCGGGAGTGGCCTCAGTGCCCTGGCCATCTCGGGCTTTGTAACGATCTTCTCCATTTTCACGGCCTTGGCCTAGATTCGCACATTCTCTTTATCTATGTGCCAACACGTTATACTTACGGACACTGCTTCATTTACTCGCTACATACGTAGCCCAATGGATTCTATCTTGTATCATCTGCCAAACCAGTCTCAACAGCACTCGACACGAATCTACACGGGAGCTTCGCAACGGGAAGTTGCCTCGCGACAAGGAACGGGTTTCCATTGGGCGATGCCCCTTTCGCGCTGATCATCACCCGTGGATTTGGACCATCATGATAAGTTCTCATTGATTTGGCCCATCACGAATTCTCTCAGCTCAGCCATAGGCCAAGTACTTGCTGCCGTCGTCGCCGTATAAAGAGTTCCCTGCTTTTGGATGCAGGTTACTGTTCATTCCCTTGATCCCTTTTTTTTTTTTTAGTTTCCTTCACTTTCTTTCCCCCCTTCCTTCATTTTCTCTCACTATGCGGATTTCTAGAGGAATTCTCGCCTTTGTTTCCGGAGCTGGACTCCAATCCGTATCTTCTGCTGTGCTCCCGTGAGTCCAATCATCAAGTTGTCATCAACAATGACTGAAGCTGAATGGTTCGTAGGAGACAAATCGATTCATCCAATCTGCCATCTATCTCTTCTCAATGCCTGAACTCCTTGACGAATCTCTTATCATCACCTGATGGAGAGTGCATGAACCTGTCTGCCCTGATGAGCTTCGTGCTGTTTCCTGATAACCCCCCTGAAGAAACATTAAACAATTGGCTCACCGGGATGTGTAATGTGGGAATGTGCAGCGATACGGCACTGGAGAACATCGTAAATACCGTAGTGACAGACTGCGGTAACGACTTGGCTGGCATGAACATCGCCCTTTCGACTTCAGATATCCAGCAGGTGACAGATGCTGTTAAGCAGGGCTACCCGACTGCGAGGGAAATCTTGTATGTTCTTTGCCTATTTTTAGCTTCTGGTCTATTTGCAGGCAGGTGGCTCATCACACAACTTGGTTTCCCATAGATGCCTCAAGGAGTTTGTCTACTTTGTGCTTATCGTCTTGCATGCCCTGATCTGACTGTATCTGCCACTGATAGCAACACCTCGGGGAACTTCTGCGCCATCGATGAAATGGACAAGGCCGAGAAAGCCTTCTCTTCCTTTGATTTGAATTCCATCACCGTCGATAATAGTACAGTTTCCACTGCCCTGCAAAGCGCAATGCCTGCGTTAACTGCAGTTGGTATGGACGTGGTCTGCACGGACTGTATGAAGGCAGTCTATAACATCGCCAATGAAGGGTTTCCTTCGATGGTCCCACAAGCCAATGACGTCCTGCAAGCAATGTGCGGGGATGATTTCACAGGTAAGTCCTTGCATGATCAACTGGCCAGCCTTCTTGAACCAGGAGCTGACCTGTTTGTGCAAACAAGACGGGACGGCACCTTCAGGAGTTGCTCAGACAGCGTCGAACTCCATTTTCGTTGCCCAAGAGGACAGTGCAGTGTCAGGTTTCTTACGTGGGTTCGGAAGATACTTGATTTTCTCACCTGCAGTTGCATGGGTCTTCGTGGGACTTTGAAACAGGACGTCTTCCTTGTGTAATATTTCCTTAGCATTCCTTTGGTAGATACCAGTGCGTGAGAATGTTTACCACGCTTGCATTGCACGGCCCACGCTGGGATTCGTTTTAATCCAATGTATATTCCAATAATTAATCTAAAACCTCGAGTGGAGGGCGAACAAGTAAGATACATGACAAGAACATGGCGAGATACGATAGATGAGAGGAATGATACGATTCTTAGGAGGATTTAGCCTTTCTGTTTTTGATATCCTGCCTAGTCATACGAGTGCCCAACCAATCGTCCCAGTGGATGAAGAATGGCTGAGCGAAGTTGGATTTAATTCCGACGATCTATGGCGAGCAATCAACAAAAGAAACACAAACGAGGACATCTAATTGAACACATACCTGATGATGGATGTCATGGTAGTCGGCATTGTTGCTTGTAATGAGCTGCAGAGGGTCGAATGGTAGTTTGTATCCACAATGATCATCGACTGTTTTGAGGGTGGAGACTGTGAAGAGGAACATAGCCTGACGAACGGACATGAGGGTCAAGGCTTCAGCGAGAGCAGCCCCGAGGGTGTCAAGAAGGAAGCCCTCTACAGGATGGTTATATAGGGAACCGAAGGCGTATGGAACGTAGAGGCGATGGTGCCAGGAATGGACGTGCTTGTATAAAAATTTGTTCATATGCATGGAGCGGTGGAGGAAATATTGCCAGGTATCAATGAAGAATCTGGGGGAGCTTCGACTTGAGATGCAAGAGCATAGAGCGAAGAAAAGGAGAATACATACATCGCAGCTAAGAACTGAAGGCTTGGTATAGCCCACCAGTAGATGAAGTACACGCAGTCGGGGCCAAACGACTCCAGCAAGCTTTTGGCATTTCGTTGGTCCACCACAGAGGTGAGGATAGGTTGCAAAATGTTCCCAATCTTCTGCATTTGCAGACCGTGATCGACGGTAGTGGGCGCGCCATCCACCCAGACCAGACCGAGAACGGTCTGAATCAGCTGCTGGAACACAACCGCCTTTACCACCTGCCATCGGGTGACGAGGTTACGGGAGGTGACCTCCGCAGACTCATGTATCCTGTACTTTTCCATCCATTTGTACTGCGCAGTGTCGAAGTGATGGAAAAGTAGAGAGAGAGACCAATATGCGATTACTGGAGCCGCGACAGTTAGATGCTGGTCTGAAATGAAGGAGAGGAGGTCTGGATGATGGGAATAGTAGAATGGAGTGGTCGGGGGCACCATGCAGTCTGGATATGAGTCGAAAGAAACGACGCAAGTGGTGCTGTTCATGGTGGTAAGAGACAAGAACTGGCCAGAAGTCGGACCACAAAATCTGGGCTAGAGCGATGGAGTCTCCGGAAAAGTCAGCGTTGCTGAATCATTCGGTGATCCCGTCATTTGACCATCATCACTATTCACTGATCCGTGATACCTACACGTGCATTGCTACTCATCCTCTCACTGATCAACCTGGGTCTTTAGTTGCCCGTGCTACCTAATGGATGCCCCCCGACGCACTGTGTTCCAGACCACAAAGTCCCAGGACAGCTTCTCAGAATGGAGCAGCAAAATTAAGGAACTGCAAAAGCTAGTCGACGCGGACGAGGAAAAGGAACAGAGAAAGCTGGAAGATGAAATCGCGGCATCTCGACTGGCGCGGCTTAGGAGAAGCCGTGGTGTTGGGAGTCGTACGAATAGTATCGATGCTGGTGCGTCTCTGAGGTGCACAGAAGATCCATCCACTGAACCCCACTGATCCCCCCCTAGCTAACGATTCAGAGCTGAAAGATAGGCTAACGAAACTGGACGATAGCCTCTCAGCCAAGGAGGAGGCAGAGGCTCCTACTGACAGGAGACAACAGCAGGACAAAGTCTTGTCCAAACTATCTGGTTTACCCTCCGCCTCGTCGTCAGCTGATGTGACCAAACCTGCTTATACCCATCCTGCCGCCATTGCCAAAAGGGCAGAACCTATGTCCCTGGCAGCTTTCATGGGAGGGAGTGCTACGGGCCCCAGGCTTCGAAAGCATGCTCCGCAACAAGACGCAAGCGACCCTACTCAGTTTGACCAACGTACGCATGTCACAGCTCCCCATCCTGTCTTTGGAAGTGGTGGGATTGCGATGCCAGGCATGATAGCCAAGTCCAAGACTCTTCCAACTCCTGACCCTACTTCAACGCCTGCCTCCTTTATTGCTGCACCAGCTGATAGGTCTACTAAAGCTAGCGCTATACAAGTTCCATCGAGGAGCGCAACACGTTCTGTTAGCCCCGTTCCATCGCGACAGAGCTCAGTTCGCCGTCCCACTTCCCCTCAGAATCTCAGTACCTCATCCAGCACATCACAAATCACAACCAAATCCAGCTCAACAAGTATTGAGGAAGTTGGTCTTCCTCTGTCGAGCCCTATACAGCCAAATTGGAAGGAATCCATCACGAAGAAGAGCTCCACTATCCCAATCTCTTCTGCCCAGCCTACTTCATCTGTACCAACAGCCTCCTCCCCCAAACCAGCACCCTCCTTAGGTGCCCCCACTCCCAGTTCTGTATCACCCAGCAAACTGCCCACCGCGTACTCCCATGCTAAACCTCGCGAAAACGCACCACCCCTATTTTTGCCACGCCAACACACCTCGTCCACTCCGTTTGCCTCTCCAATTCAGGTTCCGTATCTAGCAGGACCCATCAAACCTGAACCCCGTTTCCCATCCCATGCGCCCAAGATCCCACCTTCTCAGAAGCCGTCCCGTGCATTCCTCAAGACCACCCCTCCCAAGGATCCGACGCCAAGTCTTAGCAGGCTGAAGGGGCGAGGCTTTGTGCAGAGCATGATCAAAGCGAGTAGTGAATTAGAGATTTCCAGCATGCCAGTGCTCAAATCACCACCTCCTGGAGATCGACCTATCTCCAGTGGTAAGAAGGTACTTGATAGGTGGCAACCTACGCCTGCCCCCTCCACTACTCCTCCACCAGTCATTACTCCCAAACCTATCACTCCTCGTCGGTCCACTGGCTCCACTGAGGAACTCCTGAACAGGCCCGCCGTTGAGAAGAAGAAACGTGCATCCTTACCTGCTCCTGAGGCTCAGTCGGAAGGTGCTAGGACACTGGAGACGAAAATGCCCCCTGAGGGTACTCCAGGACTAGGCTCTGGAAGCACTCTCATCTCTTACATGAAGGTGCCCGAAAATGCATCCCCTCGTGCTACCTCACCTTCGCGGACACCTTCGCCTTGTAGTTCACCTTCTGGGACTTTGCAGCTTAGCAAAGTGCATGATCACCTTGCTTCCAAGGGGCCTATCACGAGCGGCCTCCTCAACCATGTACGTAAACGGAAGCATCTATTGCTCGTTGTGATCTGACTGTTGTGCCATGTAGCCAACCAAATCCAGGGCAAGGCGGGCTAAGAATATTCCCTCGAACTCAAGTCGCGCAGGTATCTGTTCAGTTTATATTCCTAGTTCTCATTTAGCTCATTTGTTCTTCCAAGATCAACACACGGTCAAGTTGGCACCCGCTCATACCATACAACCTGTTGCACCAGTCCTGGCCTCCCGGGGGGCATCTGACACTACAGTTGAAATTTCTCGTTCCACTCCTGCTGCTAGTAGAGCATCCAAACTCACTCAACAACAGCTACAGCAGCCTATCATCGGTGCAAGTATTTACATCTCCACGCCCACCTCCAGCCGCGCCCCCGGCATTGTTCCTACTCCTATGACGGACCACCCTGCCTATCGCGCTTTACCTGGTCTGACGGCAAGCAAAGAGAGCACTGGCAAAGGGATATCACATGAATCCATTGAGCCTGAACCTCAGGAGCGACAAACTCGGTCAAGCAAGCCTTCCTCTAACCTCGGGGTGCAAGAAGAGATGCCCCAGATAGCCAATCGACATACAAGAATTCCCAGCACTGGCAATAGGCCCACAATCATGGACCTCGCGCAGATACTGAACGAGAATGCAGACAAGCTTCTTGACCAGTCCGCCTCGTCAACTCTCGCACCAATTTCTGATCTGTCTATATCACCTGTTCAACTAGCATCGGAATCGGAATCGGACTCTGTACCTGTTGCTGTTCGCCCGCGCAGCTTAGTGTCTTCGCAAATTGAGAAGCGCAAGTCCAGTTATGAGAAATATTCTTCTTTTATGATGCCACCGCTACTCGAGGAGAAGACCCCTGTAGCTTCACCTGCTGGGACTCTCAGCCGTAACATCGGAGACCTTCCTCAGCCCACCTCTAGTCAGCTGATTCAGACAGCTTCCAATGTTTTGGAGAGCGAAACTGTCGTTCAGACGGCTTCGCCACCTCAAGAAGATGACCTCATCCATTTCGGTAAGTCAGATCTTGTAAACCTTCTAGCAGACCACTCAGATTTTGTCAGATGTCCGCGTTGATCCCCTACCAAGCATCAATATATCTGCCCTTTTGAACGCCAAGGCTGCTCCACTCAGATTTAGCAGCTTAGATACTGAAGTTATATCACTTGAGGTGCTCAGTATAAACTCCCATTTCTCTACCCCAATCAACACCGATCACGATATATTTTACGATTCCGAGGTTCTTGCTGTCATACAACGCGCCAAGTCACGTTCGACGGGTCTTGTGAAGACCACTGTGTGGGGCTGGCGAGGACGACATAGTAATCTAGGTGATCAAGAAGCGCAAAAGCTGCAAGAAATCTCTAAGCGCTATGGGACATCGTTAGTAAGTGCAACAGTCTCAAATCATTGACGCTCACTCATTTGCGACTAGCTACTGGTGGAGCAATCTGAAGAGAGGGCTGATTTAGTTCACGCCCTCGGAGGGAAAGTGGCCGTTCGACATGTGAGAACAGTTCACGTGAAAGCGATGATTTTTGAGACATATTTCCTGCAGGGTCAAAGGAGTCTGTGGTCAGCGGACAATACTTCAATGCATATAGTGCAAAAGGTGGGGGAGGTAGTCACCATTGAGGAACGCGAGTTGGTATGTCGCTAGAGTAACTGCAAGCCGTGTCCATTTGTTGATCATGACTGCATACTTAGTCTAAGGCCAACCTTTGCTCGGGTTTCAGTTTCTGCATCTCCTTCCTTGACACAGTATATATATGGCACGGTCGCGGTTCGCTCACACAAGAGCGAGAGACGTCTCTTCAGTATGGCAATCGAATCGCCGGCGCAAGAACTCCTATAGTTTTCTCAGAGGGAGACGAAGAAGAGATTTTTTGGATGATGTTTGGGGATGAGGAATATGCCCGCGCTGATTACTGGCGCTTCAAACCGACAACTGACGCCAAGCCGCGCGCCTGGAGGATTGACGCTCAGAGTGGGAAGAACGCTGTTGGTCCCATTCCTCTTTCGTTACAGGACGAGTTGTCGATTGAACTTCTGGGACTATAGGCGTACCCTCTGCCAACATTCAGTGAAGACACCTACTCACAGGCGGGCGTCTTCTTGCTTGACTGTATTTGGGAGTTCTATGTCCTCGTCGGAGTGGATGCACGGGATGCAAGGCAAGATATCCTGCTTGCTATGCAGATTGGTCAGGTAAGCTGCGCCACGGTTCTCGATTTGCCTGAACAATCTGCTGATACTTTGCCTATTTTCAGCAAATGTGCATCCAGCTATCCCCAACAAGACCCTACACTCCAAACCTCCACGTTATCATTCTCCCTTCACGAATACCAGTTGATCTACCCATGCATTTCAAGCAAATCAACGAGGGTTCTCTGGTCAGTACTGTAATTCTTAATCCTCTTTACAGGTGTTCAAAGCTGTTCTTTCTCGACACAGCGAGCGGATACTGCGATCGACCATATGAACGTCTTGTCCTCTGAAGAGGCCAGTGAACATGTTCGTCCTCTGGCTAGCCTCTCTTCTCCGCCCTCTGACGATAAATCTAATACAGCTCAGTACGGCGTTTTGGAAGAAGTCAGTGTTGAAAAATCGCACAATGCTGCCTCTGGGACTGGCGCCTATTCAGGTCGACAATGTCCTGGCAGCATCATGATCTACGTCCTATCTCGGTTCCTCTGCATCTATCATAGAGTACATCTTATACCACATATACCCAGCTTGTCCAAAGCCCATATAATCGGTATACATCCTCTGTATCATTATGTGAGCCCCGGAGTTCGCATACAGACGTTCTTATACCCAGTGTCAGTGGAATCAAGCATCAAATTTGACTGTCTGTTCTCTTGTTCCCCTATCTATCTTCAGCAATCGTTTCGCCACGCAATTATAGATGGTCCTCGTGGCAACTTGCGCCTTGTCGGCGCCCCCTGCTTTCATTGCCAGTGAGTCCTTGAGCTTGTTCAACGGCATGGAAAAAGAAGAGCTTGAGGAGAGGAGGCAAAGTAAGAGATGTGAAGTGAGTATTTGTTGGGAGGTTGGACCACTCAGAGTCGCAGTTGCGGAGGAGATGCTGGATGCAGAGGGAGAGCTCATAGGCTGCTCTGAGGAGGAAAGTTTTTCGAGATGAGATCTAGAGAAAACATGAGTTCATCGTTGCTTGGTGACTTGAAAGGACTGTCTGGAAGGTATACATTGTGGCTTTGGCCGTGGGAGGCCGCTCTCCTCCGGAACCAGAAGAATCGAACGTATTTCCAGGCATAATTACTTGACCTATAGTGGCCCATAACCTGGTCTAGAAGAGTAGCTAGGTAAATAATAATAAAAACAGGGGGACCTGAGTGCCTTGAAAGGAATTATAGTTACCACGATACGTTCGACCTCATGAGTGACCCGAATTCGTGTTTTATGCGTACGTCCTGGTGTGTTAATAAGAGCAATTTGAGAAGGATCCACAGGTGGTGCAGATGATGTCTGTTTGGTTGGGGTGTCTTCAAGTATGGTGTTATCCGGGGAGTCAGCTTCGTCTCCTTTTTCCTCTGGGTCACAGGGGATAGGAGATCGTGTGTTCGGAATGGGGTCTGGTACCCGTTGAGGTGACGGATCTGAAGGAGGAGAAGAGGAAGAGGGGCGTCTTCTCATCGGGAACAAAGGCGCGGCAGGGGCTGTGACGGATAGGGTCGGTGGGGTTTCGACGTTGTTGAGGGGAATCTTGGACTTAGCAGGCAATCTACGAAGAGGCAAAGGGCTAGCGAAGGAGGTAGACATGTCTGCAAGGTCCACATGTTCATCTTTGAGGAGATCGCCCAGGTTTCTTACATTCGATGATGTGGTAGGTATCTCCCAGAACGAGTCTTCTTCCGACCCTCGCGTGCTCTGTTGTATGGGACTGGCAGGTGCCTTCGGTTTCGCACGTAGATTCGCAAGTCTTGTCCTTGAGAAACGCGTGGTCTGAGACACGTTCTTCGCGTTCTGTAAAGCTTCTTTCTACGGGTAGATGGTCAGAGTACGCCTCAATCAACAAACGAGGGGATGGACGAACGCGGTTCTTCATCTCAGCTATCTGCGCCTGTAACGTGTCGACGTTTCCCTGCTCCTCCGCAATCACTTCCCCTAAATTTTCTCGTAAAACTTTTGCCTAGACACGCGTCGGTGCGAGAAAGAAAGAAACGTAGAGGAATATGACACCTACATGTTCCAGCTTGCTGTTAAGCTCGTTGATTCGAGTACGAAGGTCAGTAACTTGTTCCAGGATCGCGTTGACCTGAGTGACAGCGCGAGGCATAGGTCTTATTCCTTGGCTTTATCGGGATGAGGTGACGTTTAGCGACGAATGGTGTTACAAAAACGGACTATTTATCAATATATCTCAGGGCAGCTTTCGCATAAACCTCTGGGTCTACCTCCGGCAGTGGTTTCTTAACAGGACCATCAGGACGATTGGGTGGTTTCCTCAGTGGTGTCGCGGTCGCGAACTCTGTGCGAGCTAGTTGTGGGCCTGGTGGATTCGGTGTAGCGTTTGTGGTCGTTGGAGATACCAAGGTAAAGAGCCCTATTTCTGACTGGTCCACGTCTCGAATAAGATCCCCGAGCTGAGAGTTCAGAACGGCTTGTGTAAAAGGATCCCGCTTTCTATGGGATGATACCGAAGCAGCAGAGGACTTGAGCTTTCTGGCATTGGAACCGAGGCGATCGATGTGGTCTGTAAGAGCTGCCATGGATCAAACAGTTAAAGCCCAATCATCACAAACCTGAGTCCGATCACTGACCGACTGAGAGATGGTCAGTTAATTATTGATCGCCGAGTAAATGGTCAGTGAGTTTAGTGATTCAAGGCCTCGGTGATCAGTGAGCTCACTCACCTTGGCTTCTGTAGCACCATCCACCCTCCAAACGCCATTTATGGCTGCTACTAACAGTCAACGCCTGGGGTACTGCTTCCTTTCTTTCTACCATGTTCGACACTTATCTATTATCTTCTTATCAGCATTTGGGAACCCTTACGGTTGATTGTATACGGCTACGCCATCCATCCTCTCTCTCCTTCCTCTAGGAGGGATACCAGACTTTCACCTGGGCGACTCTCGGTTGTGACAGAGGACTCCAGGGACGATGTCCTAATTCACAGGGACGTTGTTTCCCTTGAAGTAGGCGATGAGATCTATGCATTCGAACGATATACTCCTCGTGGAAAGGAAGTTGAAGGAGTCTGGTACAGAGGGTGCGTTCACGTCTCTCACGCGTATCCAGACTTTTGTATTGTTTACATCCCTGGATTCTAGTTACGTCGTCTGTACCGCCCGACGACCAGCAGTCACCTGGTATACATCTTCCGATCCATCCTCTTCCCTCGCTCCAAAACCATCTATCCGCACCGAGGAACCTCAGCAAGTGTTCATCGGTATATTCCCAGCTTCTCATATCCATGTGCGCGATGAACTCTCTCAGCCACCGGACACTCGCTTGGGCGATCTCGCGTCAATGCATGGTGCAGCAGGAGTCAACGAAGTCGTGCCCCCATGGAGTACGCCCAAACTTTCCAAGACACCGGCTTCATCCATCAAGTTCGATGACCCAGGGGAAGACTCCGATACTGCTACGACGAAAAGATCGTTTCGACTTGCTCCTGCTCCCGACCAGATGAACTACAGGTCAAGAGCCGGTTTAACAGTCTATCCTGCGAGCTCACGGGCATCCTCTCCCTCTGAATCCCACATCACCAATACTAAACCTCTTCCTCCTCGTCCCTCACTGCAATCTGGCGATGATACCGCCTCTGGTCTAGAGCAACCTATCATCGATGAAATTGCATCCGCACTCAGGGAATGGCATATTCTTATGTTCCAGTACCTAGCTCGGCGTGACTACAAACTTTTCCATATGGTCCGCGAACACATAGAAGCATTGCATCTCGGTAGACGACAGCTTCTAGCTCGCACACTCAACAATGAGGAGACTATCAATATGCGAAGAGACTGTGTGGCACGTCTAGTCAGTGGAAACGTAGTCCAAGGTCTCGATGTCATTGTTCGCCATCCAACTTGGGGTGGGCTGGTCACGGTTGATTTCGATGGCAACGCAGATCCCCGGAGCTGGGTCAGTGCCGTTAGGATGTACGCTATGCAAATATCTCTTGCATATCTCAACGTGCAGGATCCAAGCAAATCGCTAGCCGCTAGCCCCCATGGTTCACAGCAAGACAGTCCCCCCGTGGTCCCCCTGCCTACCCCCGCACATTCCGCTTTTCCAGAATTTCCTCGACACCAACGGCAAAACAGGTCCCTCGGGTCACTCGGTCGAGCACACAAACCTGCTGTAGCCAAATTTTATCACGTCTATCTTGACGTTAGGGCTTTTGTTGCCTCTCCATGTAGCCCTGGGGAATCAGCGGAACTATTCTTTTCCCTCTATAGCAAAGCGCGGAATGAGTTCATCACAGAAGATTTCTGCGCTGTTCTGAACCACAACGGTGTTCTCGCAAGAGATCCTACTACGCGTGGCCGAATACGCACATTATTCACCGATTTGTCTCAAGCCGATGTTCGAGAACCGGTGTACCTGGTCTGTCGCATTGTCAGGACCGGTGCAATGAAGATGGGAAATACCCTTGGCGGAAACTCAAACTCGGATGCGGGCAAGTCCGACTCAAATCTGCACGAACACATTTCCGCCCAGGTCAACGGCAGAAAAACCTCTGTCGACTCCGGCAGCAATGTTCGACGCCCCTTCGGGTGCGCTACCCTTGAGCTCACGCAATTACAAGTTATATCCGAGGAACATCTAGATGCGTCACCTACCAAGGATCACACAATGGCCATCTTCGTTCCATCCAATGAAACGATGTTTTCAGTGTTGCATGAAGAGCTTATAGCATGGAATACCAAAGAATTCGAGAAATCTCCCAGGTGAGTTTTCCTTCCTAGTTCCTGTGAACGTGGTACTTATTCTGGCTCTGAGAAACAGAGCTGAAAACTTGGCTGTCTCAATCAAGGTTTTCCACGGAGACGCGCCCACTTTGATCAGGGAAAACGCATTCCTATTACAAGGTATCCCACTCACACTGCGTCTTGGTTTCCCCGACGTCGTTTTTCCTGGTGACTCCAGGAATGAGGTCTACATCAAACTCTGGAGCGGCGAGTTTTCATCGAATCATGGCCTTCAGCGTCGCAGCGTAACTAGTTTTCCTCGTGCTCAAGCCGGCAACAATGTTCAGGTCTCCGTTGAAGTGCGAGATAGTACTGGAAGAACAATAGGAAACGTCATCTCTCAGGGAAGCGGGGAGTCTTCAATGTCCATATTCCACTCCATGGTTTTTCAACGGTGCTCCACCCCGACTTATGGAGAGCTCATCAAACTTCAGCTACCAGCAGACTCGATGCCAGACTGGCATTTATTCTTCACCTTTCGCAATCGACAAGGGCGCGATAAAACCCTCAGCCGAGGAGGTGTCGACTTGTCGGAGAAACCATTCGCTTTTGCATTCCAACCGCTGTTCCCCGAAAATCGTGCTTTCGTAGAGGACGGCAGTCGAGTGCTGATCTTACATAGAGCGGACAAGTTGTCCCAGATAAAACCCGAGATGTATCTCAACTCGACACCATGCCTCCTTGGCGGCCAACGATTAGAACAGCTCTACTTCAACCCGGAGTTACTGAGGCTTGCTCCTCTCATGGCCCACGATTCCTTCATCATTCGATCGTCCCTCTGCTCAACCAAGTTCACCCATAATTCGGTTCTACTTACCCTCATGAATTGGGAGCAACTCAAGGACAAGGACACGCTTTCAACCGTGTTGAATAAGTTCACTTTCATTGGAGAGGTTGAGATCGTCAAGTTCTTGCGAGATATCTTCGATGCTTTGTTTGGCATCATGGTCTGCCAGATGAACCAGAACGGAGATATGGATCACCTAGTCTTCAACGCTCTGGTCACTGTTCTGGGTATCGTCCAGGACAGGCGGTTTAGCAACTTCCAGCCGGTCCTCGATATCTACATAGAAGAGCACTTCAACTGTCTCTCCGCCTCATCTCATATACTCCGTTCAATGAACCGACTTCTCTTGCATCCAACATCTCCTGAAACTGCATCTCCACTTCGTGCGGCTTTGAAAGTCTGGCATTATATCTTCAAGTTCATTGCGCGCTCTCGAGAGCTGCAGAAGTCAAAGGAGGTGGGAGGTGGGGCCACTGCAGAACACCTGGAATCATCTTTCAAACGTGATTTACGGGTCCATCTGGGGGAGGTTAACACCATGATGTCAACAAATTCACTCACATCTATCATTGGAACACAAACCATAGCCCTCCAGAAGTTCACCTCTATTCTACCTGAACTAGCTAAGGTGTTCCCCACTCTAGAGCTTGTCACCATGGTAACGACGTTCGCCAATTCGGTCACAGCCGCCCAAGGGAAGATTACCATCTGGAAGCTGATCATGTATCTCCAGATTGTCAAAGGATTTCTGTTTGACAATGCTCAAGCTCGTTCCCTGCTAGTGGAGCAACTTGCCATTTGGATAAAACCGCATTTCGGAAGCTTTGATGAGTCGGACCCTTCTCTATCCAATGTTCCAGAAAGCACTCAAGATGCTGCCCGAGTAAACTGGCTGGAAAGCATCCGGTTATGTGTCACAATCATAGCACTGATGCTGGACAAACTGCAACAGAATATGTTCTCCCCTGTTGTCAGTGGGGACCCCCGTCTTCTCAGCAAGGAGCAAGAAAATGTTGATCTACTTCTCTCTCTTCTCCCACGGTTTGTGCTGATTCTGTTTTCTAATTAACTTTGGCCTGATTCAAAATAACAGGCTACTTGACTCATATATCGAGTTCTCCAGTCCTGCTTCTAGGAGGGTTATGGAGCAATCACAAGGATCTATTCCCCGGAGTCAGATTCCTGTGACATTTCCAGAATCTTATCCTTTTTCGTTAGTTGCCACGCTCCCTAAGCCTCCCGTCGCTGGGCATAGCACTACTGCTACGAAGGAGAAGGATGGAGACGTCTCCTTCAACCCAGGGCTTGGCGAGACAGCGATAGTCTTTTTAGTGCTAATCCTATCATCCTCAAAAAAGGACATCACAAACTTTTTCATATCAAGTTACGAGCTAGAAGGACGTGAAAGATTCATCACCCTCTTGATGAATGTCTTCAGGATCTCAATATCGATCATGGACAACGATGCTTTCCCCAAGTCATGGCTCAATGTCAATATACTAGCGCATAAGGTGCTTGTGAAGCTGATGGAGTGCATTGCATCGCCTCTTGAAATGTACTTCATTCCCTCGCAAGATGCGGAAGACGAGTCATTCCATGATAATTTATGGATGGGATCTTTCACGACGCTGCTCAAGATCCTATCGTCCGACCAACTTGTTATCGAGGAATTTAGCCCTCAGGTGAATTCATCACTACTCCCCCGAAATTCTAGCTGACCAACTGCCTTGTGGTGGTAGAAACGTCGAGCTGTTTGGCGTCTGGCGGGAGACATTCGCGGGGATGGTGCCGCTATTATGCTTTCTTTATGGCAAGCACTAGGCTGGTCTGAACCCGTTCCTGGTACTGAGTCGGGCCCGAAGTACGGCGTAAGTTGGCGTTCCAGCTCTTGTTCCACTTCTTATTCCTGAGCTCATCACTTGTAAAGGGTTACCAAGTGTATCTCGGCTCTCTTGTTGGGCAGGTGGTGAATTTATGCTTGAGCCATCACGACCAGCTGCGTTCCAATGCTGTGCAGATGCTCTTCAGCATGATCCTTACTGAGTACACTCAGTCTGGCCACATCAATGGCATCGAGTACGAGATCGTGAACCGACTTGATTCTATCTTCATGTCCGATAGCAAAGGGGACGATGTCTCTAGAACTTTCTTCATCGGCCACCTTCGAACCTTATTTGAGCCTGCTGAAGTTGATGCTCCACTTCGTGAACGTGTTGCCAACTTCCTAGACGACGTGGATATGTTCCTAGAGCTCCTACTGAGCGTTCGCGCCCTACCTGAGGGTGAGGAATTCGCTGACGACCGGGTCATTGCGACGGTAAGCCTGCTCGACATCGTATCGCCTTACGGATGGCTAAGCATCCCTTTGAGATTAGTTACGGCTGATGAATTTCATTCGTCGGATTGGCCGCGACGAAATATACATCAAATATGTTCATCAGCTTGTAAATGTAAGAATGGATCTCGCCTTTGCCTACAGAAAAACTAACCTTTTCTTTCGTGTCGCTAGATGCACCTTCAGGCACAAAACTTCATCGAAGCGGCACTCACGTTAAAGCTTCACTCGGATTTACATGAATGGGACCTTCATTCATACCTACCTGCCATGGAGGATCTGGGCCTTCCTCAACAATCACAATTTCATAGAAAAGAAACCCTCTGTCTGCTTATTCTTGATTACTTGGGCAAGGGGAAGGCCTGGGAAAGTGCCGTGCAGATATGCAAAGAACTGGCTCGCAATCACGAAGAGATCACCTTCAACTAGTAAGCCACAACTCCCTAGTCCATTCCTACTCGAGTCACTGAGCCTCATTCTAGTGCTCGATTGGCTGATATTCTTCGCCATGAGGCAAACCTACTTGAGCATATCATCAATGACCAACGATACTATCCCGATTTCTATCGGGTCACTTTTTATGGCCACTTCCCTTCGGGAATTCGTGGTAAACACTTCATAGTGGGCAAATTCCTACTTCTTCTGTCTCGTTTCAGATGACTCAGAATTATTCCAGTATCGCGGTTTTGAATGGGAAAAGTTCTCTTCTTTTTGTGATCGCATGCTCACCAAACATCCAGGTGCACAGCTCCTTAGAGGCACTGGCGATCCTTCCCTCGAGATCAAGTTTGGAGAAGATCAATATATCCATTGTACTCCTGTAACTCCAGAACCCGCTCGAAATCTCTCTGTGTTCACCAATCCTGATGTTCCCCGTCCTGTTCGGACGTACTACGAGCATAGGTACTTTCAGTATGTATGTCCCACGCACCTTACTCACTTTTCTTTCTTTTAGTTCTATCAATCTCTTCAGCTTCGCACGGCCAGTGATCAAGAAAACGCCTGAAGGGGAAGAGCTGTGGCAAGAGCGTATATACTTTACGACTGAAGAACTCTTCCCAACGGTTCTTCGGCGCTCTGAGGTGGTAGATATCCAGATCATTGAGCTGTCACCGCTTGAGTCTGCAATTACTGCGGTCGAGCAGAAAACCAAGGATCTAGCCGCTCTAAATGCTAGATACCTCGGTTTGGCCAGGACAGGGCAAGTCAATTCGACCAACCAGTTAGCGATGGCGTTGAACAGCGCCGTGGATACACCAGGCGATGACGGTATACCGGCATACCGTCACATCTTCCTCGATCCAAGCTACGTGGGCCTGTACCCGGATCGTGCTCCTCTCGTTGACAAGCTGAGGCATGTCATCGATGATCACGTATGTCCCACCACTCAACACCATTCTGCTGGTATCTGCTGACCATCTTCTCCTTCTCAGGTCCGCGTCCTGGACTCCTGCATGACTCTTCATCAGCAACTGTGTCCTCCTGAGTTCCTTCCATTCCATGATACATTGGAAAAATTTTATCACAAGAACTTTCACGATGAAATTGCGCGACTCTCTGGTGACCGTCGCTCTGAGCTGACCGAACCAGGTCCCTCTCATTATCAGCCCTCACTCTACTCTCTCTCAACGAACCGGCAACAGGCCTATGTGATCCCCCCTCTTCCTTTCGGACGGCCTACGAACTTAATGCCCCATTCTGCGGACCCATCCTCATCTGGGCTGGACAGTCCCACTAATGGAGTATTTGTCACACCTGAAGGTCCAACCGTTGATGCCACGACACCTCGGCTTGGTCACCAGCACCAGCAATCTCAATCCAACGGCCAGGATCCACAGTTACTTTTAGCAAAGCAGACTCCCCTGAAGCAGCATCTAGCTTACCTAGTTCGCCATGGTATCAACGCTGTCTCCTCCGCACCAGGAGACAGCTCTGTCAGCGGAGGACATGGTCCCGGAAGCGATTCCCATTCGGTCGAATCTGGCGTGCTACCTCCTGGAAGCCAATCACTAGGACGCAACGCTAGTACGAGCAGCAACAACGTCGTCCAACGGTCCGCGGCATCCATGACGACCTCTCACATTACGAGCAGCCTGGGCTCAATCAAAGGCAAACTGAAGAAGATAGGAAGTTTTAGACGAGGTTAATTGATTTTGTACTCCTTCGCATCTCTGCTGTTTCTTTCTCTTTCGCACCATTCTGTCTCATCATTTCTGGAAGAATTTTGGGTGTTTTGATTCTGTACATCGTTGACTTGACCACGCTGAGCGTTTGACAACACACCACCGAGTGTCCTATATCCGCATTTTCTGTTTACATCTTTTTTCCCGGTTGGATCAGGACCTATCTAATTCCTTCTGTTTGTATGTTGACTATCTTATCTACTCTGTTAGCGTATCGTTATTCATTACGTCTCTTTCTATTCGTTCGCCTTCTGCATTTTCCTTGACTTGAATTTCCCGAATTTCCCACCCGTTGTGTGTTTAGACCTGATCGTATACCATGCTCGTAAAGTATCACAATCGCATAGGGTGAAGCCCGAGAAGCTAGCAGAAGTACAAAACAAGTAGGCGAGAGAGAATAGTGTAGCTCTAGGGAGACAGGGGGGTGGGAGGAAAGATACGTTACAAATACACAGCAGACAACGGCAAGGATCGCAAAAGAGATGTGAGACGAAGGCGAAGAGGATAAAAAGGTTTTACAAGGGATCGTAGAGTACAGCAAGCCTGAGAGTCCACTCAAAGTCCCATCGTGATGTACAAGGGCAATGAAAACCGAAAACGAAAGGCGAGAGTTTACAGATTTGTTACAATGTATCATAGAACTGAAGCCAGGAAAACAGAAGGACGATAAGATACACGCGTAGGACCGGAAATGCAACGACGAGGAAGGTGGGAGGGACAGCGACTAAGCAAGAAAGAACAAGACAAGCTGACGGAAAGCATCATGTATACTGGGGGACTGGGATCGTGCCGTCTTGAGAAATCATCGAGTTCGTTTCTTCGCCGCCAGCCCCGCTGGCCAACAGGATGGAAGTGATGTCCTCTGGTGTGCTTTTATCCATCAGGGGATAATCGAGTTGGTAGGGTTCGTAATTCGTAGCTACATAGGTTTCCTGATTTGCATATGTGGGTAAGACGAACGGCTCGCCCATAGTAGTAGTCAATGTCTCGAAATGGCGCTGCTGTTGTTCCTGTAGTGTACCCCACTGAGCGGTGTTAGGACCGCTAGAACCGCTCGCAGAAGCCGAATCGGAAGACGCTCTACGCTCTGGCCAGAACTGGGGCCGGGAAATTCCATGATTTGGGTGTAGATGCGGAGGTGCTCCACCATATTGGATACTGTCTTGGAGGTAAGTGTGGGGTGTCAATCCACCGTCGTCCTCATCCCGTTTGGCAGCAGTGAACATATTGATGTCCATGCCCATTGGCAGATCGGCGACTGACAGCGCTGGACTGGGGCCAGACATGATTGGAGTTCGGGCAGGAGGTACGAGATGTGAGGACGAGGAAGCCACGACTGCTGGTGTCGAAGAAGTATAGACGGACTGAAAAGGTCAAAAGAGAGGGATTAAAGTGGTTGCATGCGCATGAAATGGGACATACGCACGTATTTGGATATGATCTTCTCTAGGGCTTGACTCAGCAAACTCCACTCAAAAACCTAGGGTATAGGGTATATGTCATTATATGCGCAGGGAAGCCCAAGGAATAAATTGGTTTACCTTGAGGTCTTTCTCGATATTACGAGGTTTCGGGTCGGGGAACTCCATGATCGTGGAAAAGAACTTTTCTTGTCCGGGTTTATGCTTCGAAATCGTCGTAGGCCTCAGACCCTCCAAGTTTCTCCTGATACGGTTCTTCTCCTCGACGGGGAACTCCTCTTCAACGAGCCGCTCGAGTAGATAGATGATATCGACGCTAGTAACGTAGTGCGTGTTGTTCTCCTCTCGATAAATGCACGATATCACTGCAGGTAGGTGCGAGAAATCTGAGGGACCACTATCATAGTATTCTTGGGAGATAGGCTCGCATGAAACGATCAGACGGACACCCTGAAGAACTTTGTGAAAGCGAACGAGACGGCGATTGCTGGCCATCTCATCTGGGGACCAGTTGGAGGTTATCGTCGACAAGGGGGTGATAAGTTCAAGCATTGGGGTGTGTTGCCTATCTACCTGAGCTTCTGGACCTGGAGAAGCAGTCTGGTGTCGTGCATTCGAGTTTGCTCGGGATCGTCTTTGGAGGACCGTGCGCATGGCTCCAGCGGCGTTCGGATTCGCAGATGGCAAAGTCAAAGCTCTTCTACGAGAAAGGCGAGTGGTAAGATGAGGCAGGTCTCCGGTCGAGTTCACTTGCAGGAGCCTTTTGTTTGGAAATTGAAAGGTCTCCTCTGCTAGCCAAGAATGATTAAACGAGATGTAAGGGTTTACAGCCGGGTGGAATACGAACGGGGGACCCAGTAGGTAAATTGACCGCATACAACGGACTCGAGAACGACGTTGTGCTCGTCCAAGGCCTGAACAGTGACTTGAACTGCGTTTGCCGAATTGAGTGGGCCGACGACATCGACTGGGGGTGTTGAGGCGTCAAGCTGCCATCTGCCTCCAAAGGAGTTGTTGTTGTCTTGTACGATCTCCTTTACGTCTGTGGGGACTGGAAACGAGCCGACGAGGAGACGGATGTAGGCGAGAGAGAGAGAGTCGTGGGCGAAGTCGATTTTGACGGAAATGGGGACACCGTTCTCGCCTTCTGAGGGGGAGAAGGAGAGGACGTGTATCATTGGGAGACGGGCGTCCATGGGGGGAGGAGGACAAGTGTGAAAGAAGAAGAAGAACAGACAAGGAGGACAAGAATTTCCCAGATTCACTCCCAGTCCCGACTCCAGTCGCCACACTTTAACCACAATCATCCATCAGGAGGTGGCTGTGTATCCTGCGTATCTTTATTTCAGGGGGGACTGCCCTCTTTTATCTACGACAGTCAACGTGCCAGCCCGTCCATTCCCACTGTCCATTCCCATTCACCAAAACAAAAGAAACAACTACAGGCGGCGTGTGGTCCTCGTTGCCCAGCACTCGTTTGCATCGTCCGCACCGTCGTTCGAACATGCCAGAGTACGTACTCAGTAGCGCCTAGCAATAGAAGAATACAAGTGTCCAGTCCAACGGCTAGTTCGGCTCCAAGAAAACACAGACTCACCACCACAGCCGTCAAAGAAGCACCGGGATTGGCATCCAGTACCGTTGACATCTGCCGGGATACAGTGCGATAGACAGAGTAATTTGATTGCGAGTGCGGAGGCTTCTGTAAACAGACATAATAAAAAAAGCATCATTAAGAATGAATATCACGTTCGATGAGTCCCCTGGGGGATACGATGCTGGATGACTGCACAGGACTGCTGAGAAATCCAGGCTCGTCATCGTCATCGCAGCCACCATTAACCACCGCCGCCAAAATTACAGATCACCAGCGTTGTGAAAACCAACCTTTTCTCGCGGAGAGACGCAGTTCACGTACTGGGTGACCAGCACATCGTTCTCTACCTCGATGCAAACGTAGGCACGTAGCACATTGGGTATATCCAGTTGAAGAAAAACTGGCCGATCCGTATCCATCGTCCATGACCGACCCACTCTTTCGGCTTTGGTACGATGAGAAAAGATCCGCAGTCTGAGGTCCCGATTGGTATCGGGATCGGGTCGGAGCAGTGCTTGCGTCGTCGATTCCTTCGAATTGAACTTTCGAACGAACGCGATCAATTCAGAGGGGCCCACCGCTGGAAAATGTGTAGCATCCGAAGGGATGTCGAATCGCTCTGTCATTCCATTCGAGTTTGGTGACTCTGCTATGCGGAGAGGAGTGGGTCCCGGCACCGGAGTAGGTGCGTCATCTGCGCGCCTTCAAGATCCAGAGCTCAGCATCGACAAGCCATTCCATACCAAGAAAAAGAGAGAACAAGCTCCGTACTTGGGTTTTCTTGGGGCTGGAGTCGGTTTGTTAGGGTTCTGTTGCGCGGCGCTCAAAGCTGACTGTACGGGCTCAGAACGGATAGTCTTAGTAGCAGAGTTTAGCTGAAGAAATAGATTGGGCAGTGATGCATGTCGAGACAGTAGATCACCAGGCAGCAGCCGAAGATTGTCGAGCTGAGCCTTGAGGTGGTTGAGAGAATCGAGATGTCGTTGCAGCGTCTCCAAATCCATATTCTGGACACGTGATCTAGGACACCCTAGATGCTACGACAATTTGTGGTCCGCCAAACTGGGCGGCATACGATTTCCAGACGTTTTCTGGCCAACAGTACCCTTAATTCTGCTACCCAGAAGGCTACTCAGTCTCCTCCTCCTCCTCCTCAGCCCCAACAGCATCCAAGAAAACCAAAAGTTGACCTCAGACCTGCTCCAATAAAGCAGCAAACACTCCCTTCTGCTACCACTCCCTCTTCCTCCTCTTCTGCTACAGCGACAGCCTCATCGTCTAAGCTTTCAGAAAAGGCATCCCACAAATCCTCTTCCGAGGTGGACCAGTCTACTTCTGCTTCTTCATCCATATCAGAAATCACCAAGTCTGCTCAGCATGATATCAAACACGCTACAGAGCACGGCGTCCTCGCACCCCCACCTGCCGACGCCTCATGGGCTAGAAGAATGCTCCACCAGGCCATTGAATTATTCGTGAGTTTCCTCACTTCTGACCTATACGCGTAGATTATGCGGCAAACTGATCTTTGCCCCTCCCTTCTGAATGCTTAGAAATTCTACTACCGTGGTGTGAAATTGATCAACACCCATAGACTGCAGGTCGCCTCTATAAGGCAGCGGATAAATTCTGGTGGCGCGCCATTGACGCGTAAGGAAGCCAGATTCATAGATACCTTTCGGCAAGATATCAAGAAGTTTGTTTTTTTCTTCCTGTCTCCCCTTTCTCGAGTCGCTGAGGACACCGTCGCAGACTTGTACCCTTCCTCATAATAGTGATCGTCCTAGAGGAAGTCATACCCCTCATAGCATTATATGCCCCCTCCATGCTCCCCTCCACCTGTGTCCTTCCCTCCCAACGCGTCAAGATTCACTCCAAGAAACAGGACAAGGCTCTCGACTTTGCCAAAACTTACAGAGATATCCTAGCCTCTGGTGCAAATGGCTCTATCCTGAACCAGGCTTATGGGCCAATTGCCCTGTGTGCCGTGTTGAGAATATCAACTATGGGCCCTGATGTACTGAGAAGAAGGAGAATAGCGAAACAACTAGAAGTGCTCCGGAAGGATGACGAGCGGCTGCAGTCAGAAGACATGGGCGCCTTATTGTCGGATACGGAGGTGAACGAGGCTCTTGAAGAAAGAGGAGTGTATGTCCTCCTTCCACACCTCACTCCAGAATCTCTTCTCACCTTGTGTTCATGCAGCACTTTCGGAGGACTTTCGCCCACCGATGCTCGCAATCGCTTAACCTGGTGGCTCAAAGCTGTGAGTAATAAAGAAGCTGAAGAGCAGACGAATCTTCGGCAATCCCTCATTGCCCAACGGCTTCCCTCCTTCAAGTGACTCTATTGTATTCGTCAGGACTTACACGTCACGCCCGACATAGAGATGCATTCATCATCACATCGGCACCCACATTCAACCCTATCATATCAGCTTTTATCTATTTTCGGTGGTCATACATATACATAGGTAGCGTTTACTAGTTTGTCTTCCAGGTATACTTAGTGTGCAGCATTATAAACCAACCACTCAACCACTTTCCTCCTCTCCCGCAATGGGAATTTAATGGTACTCAAGGACGCGAGGCCTCGCAGATCACAGCAAGGCCTCTCCAAGCATTCATATCCCCCGGTGTTAGCATGACCCCTATTTGAGCTAATCGCAGAGCTTCGGCGGGTTCGCAGCTGCAGATCGCCTTCAGTGCTTCAGCTCCATTATCGGACCGGCCGAGCACAGCGGATGCTTCATCCTTTCGGCGTAGTTGCACCAGTAACCTAGCCAGCTCTGAACGATTGAAGGTCTGGTGCGGTTCTGCGTGCGCGGCACTCTGCAATACGAACATAGCTTGTGGAATGTCTCCCTGCAAAAGAATATCAGCCATTTTGATTGAGGAAAACGGAAGTCACTAGAAGAGGTGTTCTCCTTACTTGAGCTAAATTGTACTGTTTCAAGAGGTAATCCAGGTCTCGCTCGGGATCCAGATTATGTCTTTGATTGATAGGTAGAGAGATAATTTCCGCCAATGCTGCGTCTACGAGAGCATCATCCGCAGATAAAATTCCCATTCCCGCAAGGGTCTGTATCGCACCGATATCCTCAGGATCGTCTGCTATTCTAAGGAATTCGTCAATCTCAATCATCAGTGAGGTCTAACGCAGGAGTAAACACACTTTTCGAGTAGAAGATTTTTAGCTTGCTCCCTTGCCTCCTCTGTGTCAGTGCTCCATAGAACCTTAGCTAGCAAAACGGTCACCCAACTCCGCAGATTATCTTGACCTGCCCTCTCCGCCAACACTGAGGCCTCTTCTAGGCTCCTTACTGCTTCAGCCGTATCCCCAAGATGGAAATAGACCAGCGAAGAGCCCAGTTGAGCTTGGGCTTTGGTAACGTAGCCAACCAAGTCTTTATCCTCCACTTCGTCGAGTAACCCCAAGACAGCAGCGAAAGCGTCCAGGGCTTCATGAGGACGACTACACGACAAGAGCATGCGTGCAAAATTACAGTTTGCGATAGTGAACTGTCGCTCAATCTTTGAATCCTCGAGTTCTTCATAGGATGATTCTAAGAGAGAAATCGCTTTTTCCGTCATCTCCGCTGCGAATTCTACATGGCCAAGGCGTTCTGCGACGAGAGCAAAAAGGTTGAGGGCCGTCGCATCATCGGGCTTGCAGGCTGTGTAACGGTCCAGCGCGAGGAACACTGGGTAAAATCTACTCGGTGTAGGATCGTGTAGTAACTTCCTGAAGGAGCGAGAGGCAAAATTGAGATCCGCAGAGGGCTGAACGTCATAGAAGGGCAAAAGGTTAAAAACAAACAAACACTAGAGCGGAAGGAGAGGTGTGCCTACGATCGATGCAGTCAGCGTAGCGGCATGTTCGAATAGGAGATTGGCTTCTTGGATGTTCTGAGAGGCGGAAGCAACTAGTGCTTGTCCGATCCACGTCAAAGTATGATCTGGATCGAGTATTTGAGCCCGACTAAACATTTGGCTGGCAAGCTCGGTATCCTCGTGATACAGATACAGCAAACCTAAATTGGTCCATGTCTCCACGTTCTGTGTATATTGAGCCTTTAGCCTTAACGAGAGAGGGAATCGACAAACCTTGTTATCAATCTCCAGTGCCATGATATAGGCATGCTGCGCAACTTTAGGTTCTGAGACAAATTTCAAGGTCCCTAAAGCTATCCAATTGGCGTCGCTCCCAGGGTCAATCCTGAGCGCCTCGACGATACATCTCAGGGCCTCATTTTCAGTCGTGGATACATCTTGCTTTTGCGAAACTCTGATTGACCATGTGTGAAGGGATACTCCCATGTCGTACCAAGCGCTGCCAGCCACTGATGTGTCAGAGAAGCCCAACGAGAGTCGATGGTCATATACGAGCAGCGAAATGCGCAATACCGCTACGCCATCGATTGTGGTGTCAGTTTCTGTGGCAGAGGGGACTCTTTCACTACCGTGAGGTATCATGGAAGTTATGTCGCCCAGCAGCGAGGCCATTGCTTCCTCGTCGTAAAAAGAGGTCCGTTCGGAAAGGGAAGAAAGGGCATCTGCCACCAATTTCCAGGCTAGTGAACTAAACCCGGAATGATGGCTGATCAGCCGCAGAGACTCCCTTATGCAACTGGCGAAAGAGTACTCCGCTCTTGCCGTGAAGTTGGCAGCAAACTCGAACCGACCGAGCTCGAGGTATGTTTGGGAGAGTAACGCGAGAGTCCCAACCTCTCCCGGTCTGTTATCAAGGATGGACCGGAAAGAGGTGATAGCTTCTTCATATTGGCCAAGCTGCCGCTGTACATCACCAATGAAATAGTCACATAGCCAATCATGGGTGTCCAATTCTTGGGCTTTCCTCAAGGCCTTAAGGGCGGCAGCATGTTTTCCTGCTCTGCTGTAGGCCTCGCCCAAGCGGAGCCATGAAATTGCGTCATTGGAATCTGCGCGGAGAGCTACCTGGAAAGACTGGATGGCTGCAGGGTAATCCCGATTCACCTTTCAGAGATTGAGATCAGATTAGAATTATATCGCTGTCCATGATGACTGACTAGTTCAACAATGCCCATGGCTTTCCATGCCCACACATTGGTTGGCAGATATCGTGTAGAGACCCTCGGGTCCGCTTCTCGTGAGCCTGGATCACTTCCCCCTTCGCTGTCGATTGTTCGTTTCGCTACTACTTCAACGAGCTCCCATTCTTGCTCTTCGGCGAAACCCTGGCATAACTGCTGTGCCGCTTTCGTCTCTGTGGGGTCGAGTTCGAAAGCCTTCTGGAAGCATTTTGACGCGCGTGCAGCATCAGGAGGAGATAGCTCCAGATAATAGAAGCCAAGGGAGGTGAATGCGGGAGCAAAGGCGGTGTCCGTCTTGAGGCAGGAAATGAACAGTCGATATGATTTCTCATTCTCCCCTTTACGCAGAAAGGACAAAAATCAACAGGCTGACCAGATAACTAAAGTTTCGACAAATGGCTCACCACTTTCGCGTAGTAACTGACCACGCCTCCACAAACAACGAGCCTGATCGTGTTCTCGATTCTTCTGTTCCCCCAGGACTCTCGAAACTGTATCGAGCTCATCCATACCAGCCGCAGGTCCTAGATATCGACTCTTGCACCATGCGGACTCTTCTCGACTACGTAGGCCATCCTCAAGATCGTCTGGCAACAACGCATTCACTCGAGAAAAGACGGTACTAGCTTCTTCCCATTTTTCAGACGCTTGCATGATATAACCTTGACCCAGCAGACAAGGTACGTTGTCTGGATCGATGGACAGAACCTCCAGGATTGAACCCAACGCTTGTCGATGGTGTCTGGGAGGACAGAAGTGGACAAGCGAAGTGGACAGAACCACTTTGAAGGCTTTTGTGACCCTGGGAGTAGTTGAATCAAGAGGAGCAAGCAGGCGTTCGTTGACTAGGCGTTACTCACTGGGGTAACTTAGTGCTATCGTTTATCTCAATTTTTCGCACAAGCTCCAATCCTATCTCAGCTATTCTGGCAACGTTCTCGTAATCTCTGTCTTGCAGATATATGTCTGCGATCACTCTGGTAGGGAAAATATCATTTTGAAGGGACGTATAGGCATCCTGTAAGGCGAGGAGGTCAGCCCGCGTCGGGAACGTATACATAGAACAAAGGTGACAACCATCATCAGCTCGAAGGGATCATCGGAGGAGGATTGCTCTTCACTTTTGCCTTGTGAAGCGCCAGGTTTGTAAGTAGAAAGATATCCTCTCAAGAAAGAAGCGAGTGGTGACTCTGGAAATAGATCAATGTATCGATCGAAAATCCCATGATCGTAATCCTCTGGTCAAATTTATTAGCAGACCCAGAGAAGACATCGACTAGATTCCTACCGAGAAGCTCAATATTCTGATGATCTATGTGTAATTTCCAAGCGAGCTCATCTGGAATGCCTAACAGGACGACATCATCCGCCATCTGCAAGACTTCTTGGGCAACCACGGGTTTCTCTGCATCCGAAGCGGGCAAGGCGTGCAGGTACTGTATCTTGCGCCGCAGGAGTTTGCCTTCTATCGTCCTGCGATCCTCATCGGAAGTACTGGGATGATTGATGAGTTCGTTGTAAAAACTGGGGAGCTGAAGGCCTGTAAGCTTGAGAGTCAATAAAACGTGGGATGACCCAACCTTTGAGGAGCCAAAAATTTCTACGCCGATGGTTTTCTTGAGCTGTTCTGGGCTAGGGGCGTTGAGGCGCATTCTTCTTTTCTGGAACTCTTGGTCGAAGGTGCGAGCCTCTGCTTCCTCCGTGAGCAGTACAATCTCGTGCAGGATATGCAGCGAGTTATGAATAGCGGACTGTGCTTCGAATGTGGTCGTTACAGTGGGTTTGGTAGGGTCTGGTGCTGGGAGAGTCGAGAGAAGCTCGTAGTAAGAAGAGCCAGGCAGGTATAGTGCCAGCGCATCCACGATCTTGGTAGACAGTAAGACAGACGGTGAATCCTCCAGACTGTAGACTACCCACCTGCAGCTTATCGCCATTCCGCCTCTTTTCTTCAACGTATCTCTGCAGCGTTTCCGCGCACTTCGTGACGTCTTGTCTATGTTGTCTAAGTACATGTTGGAAGTCGCTTAGGCATAATAACATACCCTTGATTATATATATCCAAGAGTTGCCGGAGGGTATTGGCATGAAGATCGCAATTCCCTGTTCTCTCGTAGAATTTGGCTAGACCCTAGAGGTGCTAGACTTGATATATGGATCTCTCATGACAAACAATGCGACTACCTGCCATGCAAGGACTTGTTTGGGCTGAAGATCGGTAGCCCTGAGATAAGTCTGCTGGCGCGTTTGAATCAACCAACGATGATCGCACTGTTCAGACAAACCTTTTCACTATCCTCATGCTGTCCGAGTTCGAGCTGTGACAAAGCGAGGAACACTAGACTATTGACTGAGTCCTAAGGCTGAGTATCGACAGTAGGACGGTCGTTGAACATACGCGTTGTAATTCTCTTGCTCATACTCGAGGACTTGACTGGCATTCTCCCGAGCTGTAGCAAAGTCTTTCTTAGTTAGAGCATCCCGGGCGGCTTTGAGTTTGGCCTTGACGAAGGAAGATGACATCTGGAGTCAAGATTCGTGGATCAGAGTTGCCACAATCAGAAGATCGAGAATTCACGCAAAATACTTCAAGTACTCCTGTTCCTGGAGTGCATCGTCATTGGACTATGAAATCTTTCTGTTGTCTCAAATCCACTTTCAGAAGGGTTGTAGCGTATTGTTACCAAAGTTGAATCCAGCTCGTGCGTAATGATGATGGTATAGACCCCTACTACTACAAGCTACGCATTCATGGATCTCGATCGGTCGGCTCCTCCAGTGAATCAAGCCATGTCCGCCACCAACGAGGCTGCGTGTCTCGTTTCTTTGTTAGAACCGCGGTAATAGTTGCCCGTAGGTCGCTTGAGATATCAAGATCGCTCCCCTTCTTGATCCTGCCATTCTGTATGACTATTGTCGTTTGGACCGTGTCAGGGTTTGGCGAGTCCACTCCCGAAAGTGCCTTCATTGTCGGTAAAGATGGTAAGTGGACGAGTATAGCAATATAAGGAGATATTGACTGACATCCGCTAGGCTCTTCATCTCGGCGGCGTCTTGGGTTAGCAGCATCCACTTTCGATTGGCCTTGCCCTCCTCTTCACTAAAGGAACGGACTCGCATATCGCTCAAGCTCGCTAAGCTGTCGTTGTTGATGACGGAGCTGGCTTCAGGCGAGTCAATCAGCCGTTCTATCCAGCCACCAAGCTGATCTCCGAGTGGGGGATTTCTTAGGGGGGCCAAAACCCTCGGGGCAGCAAAATGGTGATTCTTGGTTCGACGAGGTGATCCGCCAACCTTAGGCTTTGGGTTCTCACGCAGGTAGCGATCAAGTGCATCAATCCACTGAGCTCCAAATCCTTGGGACGTATCAGGGTCGTACTTAGCCAAGGCTGCCACTAGGCCACCCGTATCCACCTCTACGTGCGTGTATCCCTGGGATGGCATGAGCAGGGCATGAATGCTTCTCAGAAGGCACCTACGTCAGTTCTGTAAGCCTCACACAGAAATGTAAAGCTCAATGAGATGTCATCGATCAGATGATATTCATATTTAGCCAGGTAGAAAGGGATCAGCACTGGATGGGCTGCAAGCTATATTGTCCGTGAGTGTATTGAACACATAGAATTGGAGCGGACTCATCACCAAACGGATATCCAGAGAAGAAGGGATGAAACGGAGATCCTCGTTGATTCTCGCGTCCGAGTAGGACAACGATTTGAGCCTGTCGAAGATAGGGAGCGGAGAAGAGGTGAACGGCAGGCATGTTATTTCTTCGCCGTACTGCTTGACCATCTCTGATGTAAATGGCTGAGGGAAAGGACCATCCCAGAAAGAGTTCGGGCGGAAATTGCGCTTCGATATCCATTCAAAGGAACAACCTATTGAAACCGGACCTGAGCACGAAGGTCAACGAAGAAACGGGTAAAAACTACCAGGCATATACCTATGTACAGCGTGAGATGACTCCTCCGAATAATCACTACATGGAGTAATGTGCTTACGCGTTGTTAGAGATGACCGAAATGGTTCGCTGATATAATCGCAGTGAGCATGACGGATTCGCTGAAACAATGAATGTCCAACAACCTGCTCGTCACCAAAAATAATCTCCGCACCGATTTCAGTGTCAATGAACCATGCGGGAAAGTAGATGGGGACTATCTGGGTCGGTTGTATGGGCGTGAAGAGGTGCGGAAAGAAGCGTGCCCCAAGAGATCCAATCATATTTTTGAAGAGACACAGTCCAGAAGCGTAGGGCCCCATCTTGACGACAGCATCTTGTGAGCTCAGAGAAAAAGGCCAGGCTGCAATCAAAGAAATACACAACATATAAACCTTCTGTATCCGACTTTGAATGGAGCTGCACGAAACCTGTTACTTTGTGAGAGTATTCCGGTACACTGGAAATCGCCCTGCGACTACCGAGGTGTCGCCAGTGGATGGGGACCCGCAGTCGTGACAGACGAAGCATTGCTAGTACTCGGCAGGACGACCTAGAAAGGTGGGAATGGGATTATGCCGCCGTATGCACGAAGACAAAGATTGGGCGAGGGATGAAGGTGTTGAAATCATGTGGTCTGGCTTCCCCCTAGGCTACACATACCTCTTTGCACATATATTTCCAGCTGCAGTATCGGTGAGGCCTTTAGTATGGAGTTGCAGCGGTGTATTATAGCAACATATACTCATCGTCCTTTATTGTCGACTACTAGCAAAGAACCGTCTGCAAAGAAATGCAGGCCTCGAAGTTATGGAGGAGATGTAGGTCGCGAATCGATTTAAGATCCAGATGTAAAACGCTACTCAAGTACAACAAGTGGTTCCTCTAAGGTACAAAGGAGCGAGCGCCATGCGCGTGCATACCGGTACACCGCATCAGACTCCTTGGTGTCTGGACTAAGAACCATCTAACGAAGTCCGACTGGTACTGCTCAGCGCTGTCTTCAATCTTTGACGTACGCCGCGAGGCGACGAGTTGACGTCGTCGACACAGTCATACGAATCCGGGGATCGCTGGGTGTGCACTCTTTGTAGAATCTCTGACGCGCTTTCTTTTGGCCGGGTCATGGACATCTGGTTACTATCCTGATATACGCCTGGTTCCGTCT
Source organism: Agaricales sp. HM26-F1 (assembly GCA_002718315.1). Lineage (NCBI taxonomy): Eukaryota > Fungi > Basidiomycota > Agaricomycetes > Agaricales > Agaricales sp. HM26-F1. The sequence continues at coordinate 1,051,623 of NIBX01000158.1, forward strand.
TTGCGTCCTCGAGAATTTCTGTGAACTGCTTAGCGACCGCTGTTCTGGTCCATCGGCGGAAACGCGTGTACTAGAAAGGATTGTGAGCGAGAAGCCTAGTTGAGATGACACTCGACGTGCCTTATTGTAGCCACCCTTATTTGTCTGCTTCTCCCACTTGTTGTCACCAAACACCCAACCGTCAGCGTCTGTGACGGGATCCAAGGCGCCGTCCTCGTCATTATCCTCTTGCGAGGAAAGTACAGAGCCTGCATCCATCGAATCACTGGGCTCAGTAGAGGTGGTGGGTGACATAGAGCTCTCTTTCATACGAGCGGTGACTTTCGACATCACGCTGCCCGTAGCGGTATTGCTCGGCACCTCATCCTTGGGGATTGGCTTCGTGACGCGTGTTTGAGGACTACCGGCGCTTTTCTTCACCAGAACACTCCATTCTTCGTGTTGCTCCCAGTGCCAGACCGTCCTGGTCTTGACAAGTCTCCCTCTTGCATCTCTGAGAATGACGCTAGTCGTCTCGGGGAGTGTGAAAGCGACCGGTGGGGGAACGGGCTGTAGAGCTGTAGAGCACCAGGACGGCCGCTCATTGGGCAGCAAAGCTGCAGTCCAATCCAAGCCCACCCACCATCTTTGGTTTTCGAGAACAGTGAAGAGATAGCGCGTCTGGGACGAAGCTGATTCTGGTTGGGCAGCTAGAACGAAGTGAGGGGTTTGATTGGTTCCGGTTAAGTGAAACCATGCCAAAGACACCAAACGACGAAGTAGAGGATTTCGCCATAGGATAGAGCGAATCAGGATGGCCCAAGGAGCTCTCCATGTGAATACGAAAGTTCCGAATACGGCGATGAGAACTCTCAGTCTGACGAAGTAGGTGAGGGCAAGGTAAGGTGCATAAGATATAGCGAGAATGCGGACGATGTCGGGGAGTGAAAGTTGGGGGAACACAGGCAGCTGGGGTCGGAGATCCTTAATATCAGCTAGGTCAGCGATCGTCTTCTGTAGCGAACGCTCCGTAGCAGCCGGTATAGAGAAAGTGCGTTTTCGTTTCGCGAGGAAGTACACCAATGGAATGGGTATCATGTACCTGGGTCAAACACGCGAGTTAAGAGCACTGGAAGGAGAAATATAGATGTATGAAGACTGCATACCGTAGGAGATGGTGCAAGAAAAGGCATACAAACCACCAAGCACCAAGACAGAGGAAGGCATCGTAATAGGAGGATTTCCAGCTGACTGCCCGGACAAAGTAACGTATGGCAGAGATGTAGGGGGCAAGGGCGACGAGAGAAGAAGTCAAAGGAGGTGGAACGCTGGCTAGAAATGTACCTAATGTTGCGCCGTCCATGAGATATAGGGCGTCGACGGTGGCATCCGGGGAGTTGGGGGTCGAGGACAGTTCAAGGAGATACACTGATGCTCGTGATTCATCCTCTCCCGGCTTTGCCGGGGCCATCATCGATCATCGTGTAGTAGGTCATTACTCATTGTACTGTACCTTCGCCGTCATCTCTTCCGGCGTTGACTCTGGGGGCATTTCTTCGTTCGCTGTCATTCATGCTGCATATATTTTCTATTCCTGCGCATGCGTCTTGTCTGGTTGACTGGTCTGGCGCGACAAAGCTTGGATCTGCGTCTACGCGCGGGAAGCTTACTATCAGTGTACTGCTTGTACCACCTTTCGCAGTCACGACCGCAGTAACAACTCCTCGCATTGTTCGGTGTAGCTATACCTGTGCGGTTCCACGACTGTTGTCCTTTGCTGTTTACTGTGCAAGTTGCGACCTTATAGGATGCAACGAAAAATTGCTGACGATCTCCTGTTGTTCTCCCTCGCCCAGATGTGGAAAAGTGTAATCCTTGCATTCGTGTGATGTGTAATGGGATAAACTTGACCCTAAGCTCGAGGTAGGAATACAAAGTATTGCGTCTGTGCTACATCGGAAATGAAGAGCTATTTTCTACTTGACGTGTAGCCCCTCCACCAACTGGATCTATTAAATTCAAGAGGTAAGTGACTTTCCTTCTTCTTTCGGATGAACTGACCTCAGCCTTGGTAATGGTACGAAGCTCGCCAGGAGCCGTCGCGTGTCCAGTTGCAGCGCTGATTGCGGTAGTGACAGTCCTAGAAACCGTGCCCTGCGTAGCAAGCCAGTATCTGATTTCATCGGGAACAACCTCAATCAACGCGACTCGAGGGCTACCACGGAGATCAGAAGATGAACACGCAAATGAGACGAAAGAACGCACTCCTCGGCATCTCCCTTGTGCACGCCATCCTTCAGGTCTCCAAAGTAAGCCGAAACTCTGAAAGAAATCGTCAGCTGGACGAGGAATCAAAGGGGTCTAGACCTACATCGGTGACCAATTCTCTTTGATGAGAGCCTTGTCCTGACTGATCCTAGCCTTACCACAGAAGGAAGCCCAACTGGTAGACGAGGTGTCACAGAAGGAAACGTTGACATGTGCATCATTTTGAATTTCCTCAAATTTATGAGAAGCATTGTTGGCAAGGAAAACAAGAGAAAGCTGGGTGGCTGATTTAGCTGATCAAGGAAGAGGCGTCAGAAAATCTGCATTTACGGTTTTTCGGTACCGATTAGAGGTACTCACGGGCTGTAGGAGCCATTGCACGCGCGTGAAGCTGACCATCCGCGGAACGCGTTGTGAGCATGCAAGTTCGAGTGCTCTTGAGGATGGCATGGAGATCGGTGATCTTTTGCTGAGGAGTAACGTCTTTGCTCTCTGCTTTGGCGCTGTAAGGGTCGAGTTGTGGGTTTGCAACGGTGTTGGACATGGTAGATGGTACTAGTGAGAGTGGGTGAATGGATTACAAGGAAGAATGGTCGATTTATATACCTACTTAGAGCTAAGATTCAGTGACTTCATACCCCTCGTCATATCGATTCTGATTGAAACACACCAACACACCACTGCAACTCTCAACGTTCAACTTGCACTTCAAGGTTCATATTCCATCACGTGCATTCGAACATACTTATCCCGATGTCAGCCCAGTCCACGTCCCAAGATCCAGGAAATCGGATCCCTCCCCTCGATTGGATTCCTCACCGACCTCCCATCGATAAATTGTACATATGGACACACAACTCTCACCTCCTTTTTCCCCTCCAATAGTACATCCTCAGCCTCCCTCTTGTCATGAAGGTATGTTACTAATATTCCATCCCCTCCCTTCTATTACTATCTTTCATTTCTTAGCTAATCTCCCCACCGGTCCGTAGGGCCATGCGTTCATCGACGCTGTCCCAGATGACATTCTTGTCGCCGTCTTCCTCATCGGTCAGGATGAGAACCCACCCTCCATCTATTCAGCTTCGTACGAAGCCGAGGAGCTCCCACTGGAGTTTCTTGTCACTAAAGTCTGTCGGCGTTGGCGCTCTCTCGCTATCGGTTTATCTTGCTTGTGGTCCAGGCTGACCCTCAGCGACTCCCCGGACGCCTCTAATTTACTCGACAGGGCTTTGCTGTATCTAGACCGCTGTGATACTGCTCCCCTTGTAGCTCGCATGGAATTACCCATCGAGCGTTCGCCCAAATTTTGTCGCGCTTTGAATCTCCTCCTATCCAAGGCTCAGTATTGGTCCCGAGTCTCGATTAGGTTCCCTGGTCGAGAGGGGACCTCGGGGGATATTTTTCAGGCCCTGCATCATGTTCATGCTCCCTGGCTTGAATACCTATCTATGACCTCTACCAAGGCAGTCCATCCTCCTCCCAACAATACCACCTCAGATTCAGCAGATGTACTCCTCCCGACACTCTTCTCTTCAGGTTGCCCCAACCTCAGACTCTTGCGCCTCTCTGGCCGCGCAACTAGTTTCTGCAACTTTCAACTAGATACTGTCACAACCCTCCATCTAGAACAGTGCTGTGGTGGCCGTGTATACACCGCATCCAGACTCAGAGAGATCCTGACTCAATGCAATAAACTGGTCAATCTTTCTATCGATGGGAATCTCCTTTCCCCAACAAGCTGGACTGTGCCTGTTCCGCCGAAAATAGCCTTACCACGACTCCGATCTTTGAGAGTCTGTGGCATAACAGGAGAGGTGTATTCTGGTGTGCTCATTGCTTTGGCGGCTCCATGCCTCGAGTCTTTGCTTCTTAAAGTTAGTGTCTCCCACATAAAAGTTTCCCCACGTCCGTTCTCCGTTGCCAAAAACACACAAGGGATAAAAAGGGAAACAGCAGTACTAATCACCGGTCTCTTCATTCTAGAAAGCCATGCTCAGAGATTTGGACATATTCCTCGATGCATGTGTGACTTCCCCTCCTGGATTTCCCCACTTAAAGTCCATCGTCTTGGATGACTTTGAGTTCCGTGTCCCAACTTACGAACGATGGTTCTCTACCTTCCCAGACATCAGTCATATTACCGTCATCGATACCCCCACAAAAGTACCCACCATTATCCGTCTTCTTTCTCGTGAACTCAATGAAGATAATTCATCCCTCCCACCCGACTTTCTTGCATGCCCCAAGCTGGAGACTCTGACATTGCTACTCCACTACGACGATCCTGACATTCTGGTCGACGCCGCCAAGGCGAGGTGCGTGAGTGGACATCCGCTGAAGAAAATCAGGTTGGGCGTTCGTTCAGATTTGGAAGAGTGGGAGAAAGAGGAGCTGAAGGAATCGCTGGAAGAGTTCGTCAAAGAGGTTGAACTTTTCCACGAGGCGGATCCATGGCCCAACGGGCTAGCTTATACAGATGAAGACGATAGTTGGTATGAGGACTAGTTCGCAAGTAAGGGCTGATCTAAGTTCCTTCTGAGTCACGGCGGCGAGTTGCTTCAGTCGCTATAAACACCTAACATTTATGTACATACTTTCATTATTTCTGGTCTTATTGCTTCTTGATCTATGTACATTGGGTTTGCCTCGATGCAGAGGCTCAATTGTGACCAACGTCCACGTTGGATTCTCAAAAACCAATCGATCGACAGTGCATTGAGTTCGAACTAAGACGTACGGTCAGAGACTGTGATCAAGTGAGTGAGGGACACGAAGCCACAGAACCGTCTCCAAGCGGAGGTACCCAGATCAGCCACCAGGGATTTTGCGGAAGAAGCGGGCGTCGGACCAGCCAGTGGTAACCCCGCTCGACTCACACTATAATGTTTATCCAGGCTGCTTCTATGATAGCATGCGCAGAGCTTCTAGCTAAACCTTACCGCATCGGAAAAGGATATACTAGAGGTCACTGATAGTCTCCGAGGCGTATTCGGTACCGTCGACTTGGGGCAAGATAGTTGCTTATCTAGAAAGCGAGCTCGAGCCTGACTGACCGTGGCACCACAGTTCAAATGTGAGTCCGAAGGTAGAGAGTACCAAGTGACTATGCTTGCAGCCCGGAGACATCTATTATCAGGCCTGATATGAAGAACGTGAATGCGCTGGGTTTGAAACCGAGTGCTTCGGTGCGATTGGGTTGACCTGCAGCCGAGAAGCTCTGACTACCGAGATGCGGTGTGGGGAGTTAGCCCTGAGCTTTTGTCAGAGAATTTTTCTTCAAGCTTGGGTGAGATCATGCGAGACGCTTTACAGGTCAAAAATCCTTGCAAGTAGCATGAAAGGCCAGTACTTAGCGGTATTCCTTGGCAGTCATCGAGGAAGTGAGGCTAAGAACACAGTCCCTTACTGTGGGAGTCGCTAGAATCCTGTTGATATTGCGATAAGCAGTATCCGTACAAGACCTTATAAACATACCGCCGAGTATCACGATAGGGAATCTAGATATGAATAAGAAAAAGAGAGCTTGCAGCTGGCTGCTGCATTCAATCCAGAAGACAGCAAAAGACGACCCGAAAGCTGATCATGAGGTTGGGCTTCCCAGCGACGATCCTCAAATTCAGCTTAGATGAGCAAGACCCTGAGGAAGTCATTTCTATTGGTACTATGATAATCCAAGGCCTCCGGCAGTGAGAGCATCAGGATTATCTCTGCCATGATAGGTGCTGCTGGTTTAGACCATATGCTCCTCCCAGAGTGCTGGGACCTTTTTCTCTCCGCTGCACCGTCGAACAGAGATTGACACCTTAAGTTACAGTAGTGATGGTAGTTGAATGGTAGAAGTGCACTGAAATCAAGATCACGTTTCATCTATATGCTCCGCGTTCTCGCTTTCTCCGTCGCATTGGCCACGCTCGGTCTCGCATTCGTAGGAGCCCTAATCTCACAATTCGATTCATCGGCAGGCATAGTATCCAATTCCAGGCTCACGCAGACGTTATTGCGATGGGACGCCTTCCATTTCCTGCACATCGCGCGGGATTCGTACGTGTACGAACACGAATGGGCGTTCCTGCAAGCTACCCCGCTCCTTATGAGTCTAGCTCCCCAATTCGCAAGATACATTGGCCTCATCCATGAAATAACTCCAGACTTCGTGGTCGTATCCGGTGCTCTCGCTGCGTCGGTTGTCAGCTTGCATACACCCCAAGTCTTGTACGAACTAACCCTGGAGCATTTCCGTTCGTCGCGCTTCGCCATGACCGCTACGCTCCTGTCTCTCATTCCTAGTAGCCCCACTACGTTCTATCTGGCCCCGTACAACGAGCCTTTCTTCACCTATCTTTCGTACAAGGGTGAGCGCATAAGTGAGATCACCTATCATGATGAATTTTCTGAAGCTGGGATTTCTCTTCTTTTAGGCATGCTCAGCTGCGCCAGGTCTCGTTGGTGGAAGGCGACGCTATTCTTTGCCCTTGCGTCTTGTTTTCGTTCGAATGGGATCATGCTGAGCGGATACGTGATCTGGGGTCGACTGATCGAACCCTTCATCGACCATAGAAGAGTCAGCCTTTCAAACTTCGCAAGCCATGTAAGGTAACTAAACTTAGAAGAGCAGGTCCACTTCTCATCGATACTTTGCGTCGCACTATACACCTCGATCATCCTCTTACCCTTGGCACTCCACCATGTCCGCGCCTACGTAACGTTCTGTTACCAACCAGACCGGCCAGAGTGGTGCTCGGACTTGCCTCCTTCGATCTACTCCTATGCTCAGAAGAAATACTGGGACAACGGATTCCTGCGGTACTGGACAACGCAACAGATTCCGAACTTTGTTATATCCGTCCCTCCTCTCCTAACTATCTTCACGTTCTCGATCTATCATCTCCAGTGCTCATTTGTCCATCGCTTGAAGGGATTTTTCCACCCTAGAATCACAGGCACAGACGTTCGACACAAGACCACGAACGAGGCTAAAGAGATAAAAGATGAGCAGAAGAGCGTCCAACCTTACTTCGACCACTCCATCACTCCACACGCCATCCATGCAATCATCTTCAGCTCCACTCTGCTTTTCGCTTCTAACACCCAGATAATATTGCGTCTCGCAGCGTCAATGCCCCTTACATATTGGGCAGCGTCCTGGCTTATCGTTGAACATCCAAGAATCGGTCGATGGTGGGTCGGGTGGAGCGTCATATGGGGTGCTGTATCGAGTGTGTTGTGGGGATCGTTCTTACCTCCAGCGTAGTTCAAGTCGATAGTAACTATTACTTGTTAGATATCTTTTCACACACCCAGATGCAAAATCGCGGTTACGCGCTCCATTCAACTTCGCTCGCTCGTCAAACTCCGGGTATGTATGTGTACATATGGTCGAGAAATAAAAACCCATCAACCTGACTAGCAATCATATAACAATCGACTTCACCTCCTTAGATCGTGCTCCTTCCAAAACGGGAAACCATGTTAGATCTCTGAAGTAGGAACCCAAAAGGGCGAGTTACTGTCGTCATCGACAAAATACATCGCTTCGGGTCCACGGGATAGGTCGCATATGATTGACACGGACGAGGGCGATCCCCTCACACGCCCGTTTCTGTAAAGAGGAATTCTGATGGATATGAGTGAGAAATATTTAGTCTTGAGAGAAAAGGGAGGACAAAGAGGAGCGTACCACGCGTTATTTCAAAGACTGTGAAAGTACTTGCGGCGGCGGGGATACTGGGGGTCAACGCCAAAATTTGAGAACAACTGGAGATGACGTTCGGAAACAGCTCAGCCTACCTTCGAAGAACTACGAAGGGACAAAAGTCAGTTGAGTTCCAGACTTGTGGTCATAGAAAAAAAAAAAAAAAGAAACGTACGGGACGGGGAGAGGCCTCTAAACAGACCAGTGCTGTGAAGGCGCGTGTGTATTCAGTCTCAAGTAGTAAACAAGGGGGATGAGGAAACATACAACCCAGACTCTGCCACTATTGCCTTGAGCTCATGAGCGATGTATTGAACGGGCGTTCCCGTCGGGGGAAAGGAACGAAGCTGGACCCGGGACTTGACTACGTCTGTCGAAGGGATTCTATGAATGAGTTATCGGTGGCCGGGGTTGAAGCTGAAGCGAAGACGTACCGAGGGGATAGCAAGCTAGCCAGTAAGCAACCTAGGAAATTTTGGGGGGCTGCTGAGGATAACGGGATATCGTAAACGAGAAGGAAACTCACACCGCCGGTAGCACCACTGGTGAGAAGAGCCCATACAGGCAACTGGGACCCATACGTTTTACTGAACTTTCGTTTGGAATATTCGAAAGCTTGCAGAAAGTAGGGTGCTTAGAGACTCGTGGAATGACGTCAATGAGAAAGAAAAAGGAGATACCAGTGTAGAATCTGCGCATGAAAAGAAGAACCTTGATCAACAGAGGAAGGAACGATCGGAAATGAGATTGTGAAATTCATTTCTTACCCGGCGTAGGCAGGGATCTCACGAGCAACAGTGATCTGAGAAGAAAGAAAGATGCAGCTTTCATTTGGAGAGGAGCGACGGGAAACAAAGTTACCCAATAACCTCTCATTATGCCCTTACGGAAGCCCCAGTTGTTAATCATATCGGTGACGACAGCTCTCAGGCGTTGATCTGTGGCAGCACCGTACTGGCCTTGCATTCGCACTTTGAACATCTCCACTGGGGTGCGTTATTTTTATTATTATTATTATTATCCATGCTGTTCACGTAACGAACGGGCGTCAAGGGGAGGAGAGAGATAAGCCATACCTGGACTAGCCAGGACGGCGTTTGCGGCACCAGCGATCCCACCGGCGAGGGCGGTTTGGTTGAGGGAGAGTTGTGGGTAGGGAGATACGAGGCGCTTGGAGAGGGAGTAAGAGGCGAAGAGCAGAGAGTTGACTGCTGCTATGCCAAAAAGTGGACTGGCCATGCCTGGAGGAGGACTGGAGGTAGGTAGACAGCACAAGGGGCAGAGGACACGGTACAGACCCTTGTAGAGGGCGAGAAATCCCTCGCGGCGGACTGTTTGGGTCAGAATATCGAGTGGGCCATTCTGTTGGACTGGTCAGCTCGGTGTCGTGCATGGACTGGGAAAGTTGTATGATGGCTCACAAACATGCCCTCTACACGGAAGCTAGGAGTTCAGTGAAGACGAAGAGGAGAGGGGAGGTATGGAGAGGACTGAACTGGGAGCTATCTGGGCTCTGGTCTTGACGGTGTCCAAGGGTTGTCCGACGATGACCTGGGCGGCACCTCCCAAGCTGCCAGCGATGAGGTCGTTGAGTGTAGCAGTGGACTTCATTGACGAGAGAAACGTTGAACAGAAGGGCTGGACGATGGCGAAATAAATTATATATAAAAAATGAATAAAAAATGATTAGTATTATTGGCGATGGGATTGTTCACGATGAGGTGATCGCCGGCCTTCTTGAGTTGGGCCGGACTAGGAACGGGCACCGCCACTGTCGTCATTCCGAAGAGGAACGCGTTTGCCGAGCCGAGGATGAATTTTGTGTGACTGTGAGTGCGATGGCCACTGCTGCGTTTTGCGGAATACTCGACTTTTATCTGCAATGGGTCTGTTCGTTAGTCTCTGCGGCGTGTCTAGTACTTTGCCTGGAGCGCCCTGTTGGTTTTTTTCTTCTCTAGCTGCAGCGCCTGCACCCTATAAACGCTAGGACGCACTCTGACTTCTCTTTCGTTCTGGCAACGTGGAATGGTTAATTTTCATGAGCAAGCCCCAACGGTGTTGGAGCGGGACTATATCCGATAGCGGCTTACGTCCCTGTGTGACTTTAGGGGCCAGCGCTTTTCTTTTACCACCCACTCGTTTGTCTTCCATCGATTCTGCGCTCCACAGTCCATCATGGCTGAAAAATCCGTCTGAAATTTTCCTGGGTTTCCTTATCCAGATTCCACCTTCCATATCCATATATAAGCTCTCTCTTATCCAACCAATGTTCACCATCTTCCCCTCCCCTCCTCCTCTTCTACTTCTCACAGCTTTTACCACTACCACCTCCTCCTCCTCCTCCTCCTCCCACCGCTAGCTCTCACATCTGCTATCAACCTTTATCATGTCCTCTACTGCTATTGCTACCTTCCACGCTGATGCAGTCCTCTTTGACATGGTTCGTCTCCCCCTTCATCTCTCTCCCGCTCTCTCTCTCTGATCCAGTCTAATCCTCTTTTCTTTTTCCACCAGGACGGAACCCTTACAGATTCCATCCAAGCCGTCGAGGCTGCCTGGGGAAAAGTTGCCAACGACATAGGACAGGATCCTGCCTATGTCATCGCTGCCACCCATGGAAAGCGTGCTGTCGATAACCTGTCTCAGTTCAAGCCTCATATCAAGGCTCACGAGATGGACGACGAAGTCCAGAACTTCGAAGAGTCCATCCTCTTCTTCGCCGACGCCTACAATCGTCACGGTCCAGGTTCCAGGAGCAACTCCTTCTCTGCCACTCCAGTCGACTCACCAGTCAACTCGGGTTACACCACCCCAGCCTTGTCCTCCGGTGGTAGCTCTGCTCCAGGTTCTCGTCATGGCAGTTTCATCGCTCCTCTCGGTGGTCGCAGGCCTTCCTTCCTTTCTAGACTCTTCACTGGTCTCAACATGTCCTCCTTCGCCAACCCAGCTATCGCTGGCCTCGAATACGAGGACACGATTGAGGAGGAGATCGAAGACGATGTCACTGGCAATGCCAAACGTGACGCCCTCGCCGCTTGGCAGATCGAGGCCGCTGGCGTTGACCGCTCAGTGAAAATCCTCCCTGGCGTCAAGAAGATGATTTCTTCTCTGCCTCAAGGTAGATACGCTGTCGCGACTTCTGGTGCCAAAACTTATGGTAAGCTATCTGGCTCTTCTTCTTCCCTTCACGACCAACTAAACTTACACTCCCCCTTCTTCTTTCTTTAGCCTACGGCTGCATGACTCGCGTCGGCATCACCCCACCACCAGTTACCATCACGGCTGACGACAAACGTCTGAAGGCTGGCAAGCCCGCTCCAGACCCATTCCTCCTCGCCGCCAAATGTCTTGGCTACGACGCGAAGAAGTGTGTCGTCTTTGAAGACTCTCCCTCTGGCATTCGCGCTGGTGTCGCATCCGGTGCAACTGTCATCGCTGTCTGCACTAGCCACGAGAGGAGCAAGATCGAAAACTGCGGCGCGCACTACATCGTCGAGAACATGGAGAAGGTCAAATGCTCCTTCGACGGTGACAAGCTCACCTTTACGGTGAACACTTGTTAAACGGTCACAGCCTTACCACTTGTTTTCTCTCTCTCTCTCTCTTTCCTTTTCCTCATGTCACTTGCTTTCCATCCGCATTGTTCTCGTTCTTGTTCCATTAGTTCTCCTACTCTCTCGCATCCGTTCTTCATCTTCTCCACTGTAGTGACTCCCACTCGCAACTTTTCCAAGATTTAGACAGGAAACGACTGCCTCCTAGTCGTGCAAAAATTGTATAACTTGTAATCTTTGATACCATTCCATAGACATCGTAGTTTAGTATGTACAATGGATCTTGTTTCCCAAATGTCTGCTCTTTCGCTCACTACACTTCGCGAGTCGTGATACCATTTTTGATTCACGACATCATTGTGCCTGAGATCACACTGTATCCTGGTCATGCCCGCCATCAAATGCTCTACTCCCTCTCACACTTACAGTCACCTTTTGAGTGCTGAACGTCTGAACAGCCGCATTCCCCTATGGCATCCTCTAACTGGTTCGCTTTGCAAAAGGTCTGTCCACTAGCTAATTTACTAAGCTCTGCAGTTAGCTCATCTTTGCTCCAGACGATGCGTCCTTCAAAACGGCGAAAATTTGATCATACGTCAGATAATTCTATCCGTAGTCCTATAGAACCCCTTGCATCCTCTTCATCTACGTCGCACACGATAATAGGGCAACGAACAAAACTACCCACCGACGTACACCCAAATTCTGACTCTTCTCTGCAATCTCTCCAAGAAATGGTCCACGGCAAGACATCCTATTCTGATAGCCAGCAACTGTGAGGTGTTCTCGTCCGCCGTGTGCGTTGTTACTCGTTTTTCTTAAGACACATAGTCCAGACCTGGGAAGTACCTTGCTCTCGATTGCGAGATGGTCGGTGTGGGGATCGAGGGATCTGAAAGCTCTTTAGCGAGAGTGAGCGTGGTTAACTTCTATGGGGCGGTTCTGCTAGACGAGTTTGTGAGCCAGAAGGAACGAATCGTCGATTACCGGACGCAATGGAGTGGGATACGACCCGTGGACATGGTACACGGTCAGTCTCTCTCCCTCTCTCTTTCGGTACTCCGTTTTTTGTCCCTACCCTTGGATTCACAAGGTTGCACTTCTAGCGAGACCGTTCGAAGAGGTACAACAGAAAGTAGCGGACATGCTCAAGGACAGGATACTGGTAGGGCATGCCGTTTTCAACGATCTACGGGTCCGTTCCTGCCTTTACCCAGTGTCTCCTCCTGGCCTATGTTTGCGATCTGATAAATTTCCATCCCAGGCTCTCTTGTTGGATCACCCTCGACAGTATCTCAGAGACACGCAGCACTTGGCGTACAAACATAAAGTCGTCAAAGGCAAGCGGCCCGCTCTGCGCAACCTCGTCAAGCAGGAACTCGGGATGACCATTCAAGAGGGCGAGCACAGCAGCGTTACGGATGCTCGAGCCACCATGGCGATATTTCGGCTGCACAAGCGAGAATGGGAGAAAAACGTGAAAGTGCTCCCGCCCAGTGGTGACACTAGCAGTACCCAAGCGACCCCCTCCTCGGAACTGACGACGGGCGTCGCCAAGCCCCGTGAAAAGAACAATAAACGGTCTGCCGCTGATCTAGAAGAGGCGGGGCCGGATCCCTCGAACAGAGGTCCTCGAGGAACCGGGAAGCAGAAACAAGTGGAACCCCCAGAACTCACGAATAGGAAAGGCGTCAGCTCTGGCCTTTCTGTCGTGATCAAACGTCTCGGGAAAGGTGCAGAACGCAACGCTCGTTCTGCTCCATCACAGATCAGCCGGAGCAACACGGTTGGCAAACAAGATTGGTGGAAGCAGCTGTAAGGTTAGACATTACCGCCTGTGGTTGCGCTTCATACATAATAGCAGCCAGGCTGTTGACACAGTGCAAAACTCGACCATCATATCATGCATAGTAAAATCACCATGTACTGTATGCCATTACAACACAAGAAACGCATCCAACGCGTAAAAATATATCTTTCTCGTCAAAACATCTTGGCTAAAACACATTACGAGTAACAGACAAGAGGTAGTCCAATGACCAACAGAGGGAAATGGGAATGAAAATGTTCGTGGGTATAAAACGACTTGAAATTACTTGATTAAAACTGGGAAGCTACAGCACTTGAAGAGTGCGGTCACTTGTACAATGATGATTGTTGTGTAAAGTGTCCAAGAGAGCGAGGTGAGAGGTGATTAGACTACAGGAGCACGATCAGGCGATTGAATACATGACTGCGAGAAGCAACTCACCTAGCACAATTTATGAAGACGAGGCTGGGCTTTCGGCGTTATCACTGGGCTTCTCGTTGTTCGCTGGTTTGCCTGTGGGCTGAGTGTTGGCAGAAGGAGTCGTTGATGGAGACGAATCAGGCTTTCCAGTAGGGGCTGAATCGTTGTCAGCTTTGGTGGATGTCGCCGTCGATCCCTCTGGCTCTGGCTTGGAGGTCTCGGGCGACTGGGCCGAAGACTGAGTAGTTGATGCAGTAGCTGCGGACGCTGCAGAGGCGCTACTTGCTTCTGACCTCGCTGATGACGCAGAGCTGGCAGCGATCATAGACTTGGCCTGAGGTAGAGAAAGCTCGAGTGGCGAATCCAAAACCGGGACGATGGTGTATGTGGTCTCGACATCCTGTTCATTGATCCTCAACCAGGGTGTAACATATCCACCCTCCCCTCCAAGTCTGAAGAGCTGATCAGTAATCATTACGGGTGAATGCTAAGTGTAGGCGACATACCGAACAGTGGAACCAGTCCCGATATCCAGGTTGCGTCCTGCAAGATGACAATGAACACAGATTCGAGGAGTAAATCAACATGCGATGCATACCAACGATACCGAGAGCCAAGACCGCTCCCTGAGTAAGGAAGACATGATCAATGTTACCACTGTTCACAGTCTGTCCCGGAGGAATAACAATCTTGACTGGCTGTGAGAAATGGGCGTAGACCTCTCCGTCTACTCCAGCGTCGGATTGGGCGTATTCAATGATCATCGTCGTATCAAGGGGGTTAAACACATCGAAGTCGATCCGAATGAAATTATCGACAAGAGCGGTCAACGGAATGACCGTGTTGATCTTGGTGATGATTTTGGGAACACCCAAACCTGACAAAGGGGCGTCAGAACGTGCGCCTACCAGTATGGGAATCGTGGTCTTACCTGGTGCACCAGTGGCAAGGTGAACACCAGAAAGTGCCTGTTTCAAGGAATCGAAAGGAGTGCTGGCTTCGTCTCCCTTGATAGTCAGAGGAACATCATCCGAGCTTTGAATGAACGCGGCTAAGAATTCCTGCAAGGGACTTAAATATGCGTGTCAAATGATTTGAATGATTGACAAACCTGAGCGACCGTGTCATTCTTATCGTCAGGCATATAGCGGAACTCTGTAGCCGCTGCGTTTTCACCTGGAATGAGATTGAATGGCTAGAAAGATTGTGTAAAGATCGGTATGGCAAGTAGAAGGGTGGAGCGCTGTGCTCACATCAATGGCAGCACGACCAATCATGACATCCTTATAGACAACTGGTAAAGCAGTGTCAACTGTGAACAAAGAAATGTTGGATGGGTTGTCCAATTTGGACTCCAAAAGGCCGCGGATGTACTCGTCGCCACCATTGCCACCGCTACCAACGACTGAAGTCTGATTGAGCACGGCTTTGCCACCAAAGTTATCGATACCTAGTAATTCCATGAGTATAAGAAAAGCTGAAGAGAGAAGAGATATACGTACCTTTGATGGTTGAGGGAACGTCGAAAGCTATCCCATCAATAGGAACCTGGCCGATAGCCGTCTGAGCGGTAACGTCTGCGCTGCCCTTCAATGTGAGGTCGATGGAAGATTGCAGAGTGATGGCGGCAAAAAGAGCAGCAAAGGCCTGATTGTTGATCGATTTCAGAGGCTGGTCCTTCCAAGAGAGCTGCAAGTTGGCATTGTTTCCAGTGGATACTTCTCCTTGAGCAGGTTCCTTCGGCAGTTTCAGCTAAGGGGCGAGTTAGCTAGTCTTTCCTGCAGGGCGATGAATGAAGTTTGAGCATACATTTGCAATGTCAACACCGTGGCTAGCAATCGTGATATCTTGTCCTGACTCCACGACTTGCAAGGAGAAACCGAAGGGGTTCTTGTACACGGCAAGAGTGTGGTTGGAGCTAGAAGGAGGAGCGAACGCTTGTTCTTGGTTCTGCATGGTGACGCTCATGTCGGAAATGGCGATGGATTGAATAACCTATACATCTAGGATAAACACGAAGCTATGAATCGAATTGAGGAGGAAGACTTACATCGAACTTCTGACCCGGTAGGATGACTTCGAGCGCTAGGGTCTTGAACGCCGTGCTCAGCCAGTTAACCGGGCCCTTTGAACCATCAGGCTGAACGGAACTGCCTTTAGTAATAAGGGTCGCGTTCTTGCCTTGAAGATAGTTGCTGAAGAGTTTCCCGATGGTGTTGAGGTCATCACCACTTTGAGGAACAATTCTTCCGGATAGATGAGACTTGGTGACAGATGAGGAGGACAGGAAGAGATGGGATGCAGTGAGTGCTAAGAAGGGATGGGTTAACAGATTCTCCTAAGATGGGTAGAAGGTATAGCAACTTACGTCCAACAAGGGTATCCTCGTAGAAGGAGTCGAAGGAGACAGTTCCCAGATCAATCCCGAGTTCTGAAATGTGCGTCAGGGGACAGTCAAAGCAAGGGGAGGAACCCTACTGACGTGCGGGGGATGGAATGTCAGCATCCGTCTCGATGTGGATACCTCCGGCGGGGTCATCACTTGGCAGCTTGAAGTTGGAGATGGAGACACCAGGTAGACCATTGAAGGCCTTGAAGGTCACCTTCTTCGACAGGGACACCTTGTCAAAGATGGTACCGAGAGCAGTCACTCTGAGAGTTGGAGTGGAGATTGTCCAGTCGAAGCTCGGGTTGTGAAGCAAGAAAGTCGCGAACTCTGTGAACCTAATTGGGGGGCGAAAAATGTTCGTCAAATCTCTAGATGCTTGAACGGTGAGTAGACTAACTGGTCGTGGTCAGTAATCCTGAGCTTGGCCTTCGTCTCGTAATTGGGGACACCGGAATTGGCAGCGGCACAGACTGTTAAATGCGGACTTGAGCTACTGTGAAGGTCGTTCGAGAAGATCAAACAAACCAGGAGGGAGAACAATTTCTGCAATGTCATGACCTTGCCAAGTAACCCTGAAAGCGAGCATGAGGTGGTATAACTGAGCTATAGCGTCTGTAACCTACTTGACTGGATCTACAAAGGTGATCTCGGCATCTAGAGGCCCGACATTGGTGAGGGAGCCCTTCAATGAGAGATCAAAGCCCTCATCGGAGATGTTCCTGGATAGATGTAAGCGGTATTGAAAAAGCTGATGAGCTGTGAGCGTACGTAATGTTGGCCTCGGTGAATTTGAGGTCGGCATTGTCCACCAACGTTTGAGTGATGGGGCCGGCAACAGCACCTGAAAAAGCGTGAGTAGAATATACAAGTCTTCTTGGCCTAAATATCTATACCAATCAAGTACAAGGCTGTATCATCGACCTAAAAGGAACTGGTCAGTAAATGCATCCAATGCGTCAAGATAATCCTTACTGATGATGGGACCGAAGTCTGCTTGAAAGCCAAGTCAGTAGCGACTAGAGGGTATCAGTTAGTCTCATTAACACAGATCGCGGAGCTTGTTTGAGCGTAGAACATACAGTCATCCAGCTTAGTCTTGGAGTTGATGTCGAGGTCGACCTTGATTCCATTGAGAGTCTTAAGGATTGCACCGTTAACATCGAACTGCTTTCCGCTGTACAACGAACATGGTCAGAGCAGGTTCAGGCTACAGAGTGTGATAACAGATTTACCTATTGCAAGTTGGTTTGTTATCGTCAACGGTAGTAGTGACCTATTCGAAATCACATTTTTCAAAAACGGTGTTTGCAAGGAGACGTGAAATTGAACATACTGGAGGATGGAAATCAGGTTTGTCAACGACAATCTGGAAGAGGTCGATAAGTGGGCCAAGGTCAACGTTTTTATCCTTGGAGGCGGTCAAAAGCAGCTTGATGATGGACAACGGGTCCAGATTGAAATCCAAGGGGAGTTTCTGAGATGTCACTTTGCTGTGACCATCAGCGTGTACGGGGTTGGAGGAGAGGTCGACGTCGTTGATTCTTCCAATCTTGATTCCTTTGTACGTCACGTCAGAGCCCACAGAAAGCAGGTTGATACTAGCGGTGAACGGGTTGTCAAGGGTGAACGTGCTTTGAGCGATGCCCTTCTGAACGATGTTCTTGGGGAAAGTGAGGGAAGCGGCCGTTACGATGCCCTGATGCAGAGCCGGAATAGTGACTGGTGAGAACTTGAGTTGAGATAGACCATCTTGAAGTGATTCGATTGGAGTCGAGTGCGACGTGCCAACGATGGCAGTATCTGAGTCAATACCCTGGATGTAATTCGCAAGCATCTTCTGTCCGGCTGAGGCGGCGTCTCCCTGAGGAGCATAGTGTACATCTATTGGAGGGAAGAATAAGTAAGTCATACATGCTTGGAGGGAGAAAGACGGACCAGTGGAGTAGTTCCTTGTTCCGGGGACGATGAGGAGATTGTTCTAAACCAAACGAAAATTAGGGCATTGCCAGCGATTGAGTCCGGGTGACCGTACCAGGTTTGCAGTACCGATGGAAGCATCACTGTAGATGATAGTGAGAAACGGAACGGTCAAGAGAATGCAAGGTGCACTGACGTGAACTGTAGATCGAAGACGACATCACCGGTTCCTTGCGAGAAGGAATTTGTTTAGACTCAAGAAGAGTTGAGTATGAGACGAAACAGTTACCAATGGTGAGATTGCTGTAGATGAGGGGTTGAGCAGGACAATATTGCTGATACATTGGTATGAACGAACCTTGGGTTATTGATCAGACTCTGTACCTTGATGAGCAGGTAATCTGGATATCCATGGTTGACATCAAGACCGCCGATAGTGACCGGCTTCTTGTCCAGGCCTTCGAGGCCATTGATGCTAGACTCAACATCGAAGGCGATATCCTTCAAACCAAGAACACCGACGGCGGTCTTGGCGTCACCGTTCGCAGAGCCAGACAACCTAAGGGTCTGTTTTCCTCCGACGGTGGTCGAGCCAACGAACTTGTTGAACACAGAGTGCTGGCCAGAGAAGACAGCGAAGGGTACCTTGTCGAAGGTAAGGTGGATTATACGAGCGTCGACGTCGGTCTTGGTGTTAGCCTTGGGCAAAGCGAGTTGGGCGAAATCAGTGCCTTCAAAGCCAACAGTGATGGTTTGCTCGAGAGAGGTGATGTCCACGGGGAATGCAAAAGGAAGAGTGAAAGCGGCGTCAGTCGAATTGCTACCAGAGGCTGGGTTGTAAGCGGTATCCTGAGTGAAGAGTAGCTCCATCTGATTGAGGTTGATAGACTTGATGAGGTCAAGTTTGCCTCTGTTCGGTAGAGCTGTGCCAGTACTGAGAGACTTGATACCATCGTTCAACCATTTGACCTAATCAATTTGAGTCAACACCTGAATCTCAGTAGAGAGCACGAGTAAATCTCACATCGCTAGAACCCGCGCTAGCACCCTGAACGAGAACATCACTGTCTTGCCCGTGGATGAATCGATTGAACACATCAGAAACCACCGATAAGCCCTTGTCATTGTCCTGGGGAATCATGCGGCCAACCAAAGGCAAAGAAGACTCGGAGAGAGGGTTGAGTTTGACATCAGTAGCTGCGACGACTGCGATCAAAGTTCCATCGACCATAGTGTTGAATCCAAGGGAGCTGACGCTCATTCCCACTTGTGAAGGCTAATGCAACAGGTTCAAAGGAGAGACAAGTAAAAGAAACGCGGGGTAGACTGACATTCTTGACAGTAGACTCAATGGTCAAGTGAATACCGCCATCAGGATCATTCTTGGGCAGATCGAAAGTTTCGATCTTGACACCATCCTTGAGACCGTTGAAACCCTTAAGTGTAACGGATTTGTCCGATAGTGCAATCTCTCCCACGTCGATACCAAGAGCAGCAACTATCAAAGGAGAAGATAATTGTCAATCAATCGGCTTGCACATCAACTTGGACTACGTACCTGTGAGGTTATCTCCAGTAATCTTCCAGTCGAAAGATTCTTCGGTCAAAAGAGTCTACAGAGGTTTCAGGCTACGGAATTGACAGCCCCCCGTAGAATGCAAGAACCAACCTTGGTGAAATCGGTCAAGTGACTGACGTCGGCGACTTGGAAAGCGGACGTGAGAGAGATGGCAGCGCCCTTGTCTCCCACAACATCAACATCACCCATTTTGAGGGAGCCAAGAGGCTGGTCAGACCAGGCAACTGTAAGACCCTTCGGGAACTTGATAACAGCGTCGACTGTATGGGTAGAATTAACATCAACGCCTGGATAATGATAGAGGTGGGTGCGAGCGTACATGGACCGGCGTTAGTGATGGAACCATTGAGACCGGTGTCTAGAGGAGAATTCAGTAAGCTGTAGTACATTGTGGACGACGGGGATCTGTACTTACTGAAACTCTCTTGCTTGGGATCGGAGATGAGTACAGTATCAATGCTGTATCGTCTATGAGCAGGAGTATCATGGACAGCAAGGAGAGGCCGTACCCAAGGACGGAACCGTCGACAATTTTCTGAACGATCGGCTGAGCCAAGATGGGAAGGATGAGATTGAGGGTGTCATCCGTCTTAGTGGGCAAGCCAGGCTGAGTGTAGTGCAGAGTGGTAGTGAAGTCGCCTGCAAACATATCTTTGAGAAATCCAACTGTAAACTAAGGCGGGTGCAGCTCACCAATGGTGACCTCCGCAACCAGTTCGACATCGGAAGTCAGCTTCTTGAAAGCAGTCTGAACGAAATTAGGAAGGTTGAAGCCACTACAAGCAACGGATCAGCCACTGAGGAAGGAGAGGGGAGAGTAAGAGAGGAGGAACGGACGTGTAAAGGTTATCACGCTTGACTTTGGAGGGCTTATCACCAGTCGTGAAGAGATACTGGTAACCACCGAGCTCGACGATACCATCCAAAGGAGCGACATCGAGACCCGCTTCAACAGCGAGAGCTCGAGTGAGGGTAAAGAGTGTGGGATGATCAAAGTTCATATCGAGGTTGAGTCGAGGAGAAGCCGTCTGCTTCTTGGGGTCTGTCGTGAAGGCCTCGTCGCTAGAGATGGTGCCGACGGTGAGGGACTGGTACTTGATGGTGGATGTGATCTTGGTAATACGAAGAGGAGCACTCCACGGGTTGTTCAGGTTGACAATGACGTGACTGATGTTATTCTCGCGGCCGGTGGTGGGCAGAACTACAGCCCAGAAACATCAGAATAATCCGACTCTGTGGTGATCAGGAGGTGTTGTTACCAGTGAGAGCAGCACTGTCAAGCAGACGAGTCTTGAGTGCCGGTAAGGTGACAGGGATACTCAAGGTCTTGAAAGCTTCTAAGAGAGATGCGACTTGGGTGCTGCCATCATATCCAGCGATATCAAGCGGAACGTCTAGAAGAAGCGTCAGTGATGCAACTGCGTTCGGATGAGCTAGAAAATACGGACCTTTGCCTGCAACAAAATCATCAAGAGTCTGAGAGCCCTTATCGGTGTTGGACTACGGAGATTGTTAGATACTCTTGGGACTGAGACATGTACGCTGAAAGAAACGTACGTCAAAGAGGGAAGTGGAGGTCAAATTGTTCGCGCCCATATTCAAAGTCAAGTTCGGAAGAAGAGAAGTGCCCAGGACAGAAGAGTCGCGCAAAAGCTGAAGAGCTGAAGGATCATCAGATACCTACAGATGAAAGGTATACGTTCGGACTCACTCAAGTCACCAGTCTCGAGTTTAAGATTTGAAGGGTTGGTGATGACGACTGTAACAACGATTGAGCAGGCGAAGAGAAGCCACAGATAGAGAGAGAGAGTTACACACCCCCGATATCGAGCTGGATACCCTCCTTTTTACCGCCGGTAACATCGACGCTGTTGATCGTCACAAGGTCCTTCAATCCTTTGAGTCCCTTGAGGCTAGTCTCGACGTCGACCTTGATAGGATCCAGGGTGATGTTTCCAATGCTCATACGAGCGATCGTCTTTGAATTACCAGTAAGACGGAACTTGAGCTCGTCCTGGCTGGTGAGGTTGGCATCTAGAGGAATTGTCAGGTCTATCGCTCTCAAATACGAGATGAGAGGTCCTCGTACTGAAAGCGGAGAAGAGATCATGGGCATCCGCGGGAACAATGAGGGGGGTGTTCACGATGTTAATATCGATGGTACCCGAGGTGTCCTTCTCTCCGTTCACAGTGACGTTGGAGGTGGAAGCTCCCAGAGGCTATAAGAATGCGAGTTAAAGATCGAATAGGAGGAATCAAGATGCGAAAGTGTACATACAGTGGACAACGCAGCGACCGATTTACCGTCCTGAGTGATGTTGAAGTCGTTCTGAATCTGGTCGATAGAAAGGCCGAAACCGAACGGGAGATCTATCAATCCAAGTGAGTCTCAAGACACAATATAGGAGAAAAAAATCGCTAAAACTGACGAAGTTGAGCTTGGACGGTTTTGCTGTTGGCGACGGGGGCCCAGGCACCAGAAGAGTTGAACGACAGATCAAAGTCACCAATGGAAACGCTCCTGATGGGACTGATGTCCACGGGCGACTTGAAAGGCACCTCGAGCGTGAGAGCCTGTAGACCCTGGCTCAACCATGGTACGGTAGAGTTGTCCGACTGGATGGTGGATTTTCCCACCGCCATGACGGGAGAAGATTCACCGTTGAGATAGTGAGTGAACAACTCTGATACGACGCTGATGTTCTGATCGCCGGATTGGGGAATAAGAGTTCCTGCGAGAGAGATCGTGTTGTTTCCTGGTGCCTGTAGACCTCTTTTTTCAGAGACGAAGAGGTGGAAAACATGGAGAAGGACTGACCACAGAGGTGTTGATTCCTGTGCCTGACCCTAAGAATACTCCCTTGTAGGATAAATCGAAAACAACGGTTCCAAGATCGATGACGAAGGGACTGGAAGTCGCGTCAGGCGCTGGACGCCAGACTGGGAGCAGGAAAGGCAGCATACCTAGCATTATCAAGCTGATTGACAGCAATAAAATCGATACCACCAGCTGGGTTGTCCCGAGGAAGCTGGAAATCCTGAAGAATTACATGGCCGTTAAAGTTGTGGAAACCTAATAAACCACAGTGGATCAGAACAACGGGGCGTGGGATCCTAGAAGCGTCGATCCCCTCACCGTTCAACGTCAGGCTCTTCCTAAACTTTATTCCTTTAGCTACTGGGAATTTGAGCGCGTGGACGTAAAGATTGTCGCTAGCTAGATTCCAAGTGAAGTTCTGGCTGGTGATCATGACCTCCGTGAATCGGCCAAAGGCTTCCTGGTCGGTGATGAAGAAGGTGGTCTGGTCGTCGATATCTGCTCGCGAGCTGCGAGAGTTGATGTCATGAAGTGACATGTAACCTATTGGTGTTTCCTTGTCTTCGCTTTCTTGCCACGAGACATTGACGGGTTTCGTGAATTGAATCCGAGCGTTGATTTTACCGGTGTGTGCGACCTAAATGGAATCAAGGGGAAGAGGAGAAGGGAAAAGGATTGTCAATGATGTGATCAAAATGGGATGGAAGAAGCGGTGATAAAAATAAAATGGCGAAATCACAAAAAGATCGACGTACGTTCCCAGAGAGCGCAAGAGTGAAGCTACGAACGGCGTTAGGACGGGGCGGGCGGTGGCGAGTAGATTAGAAAAGAGAGAGAGGTACCTGTCTGCTTTAGGCTCTGTGATCTTGGCTGCTTGTACATCCATGGTGCTCTTGTTCACGAGCATCTGAGCGATGGCTTTGACGACGGGGAACAAGAGGATGAACAGCAACGCGATTCCGATTGGAATGATGATGAGCTGTAGTTGGGGGGGGGGGGGGGGCGGGGAAGAGTTAGTTGGGATCAGTGGATGGTTGACAGGGAAGATAATTGTCGAGGGAACTTGCCTGAGCGATGATGAACTTTCGCCGCTTGTAGAAAGGTTTTTTGGGCTGCGCGGGTACTAATTGCGAAGGCAAAGGGTGAGGAAGAGGTTGAGGGGAATAGTGGGAGAAACGACGGACCTGTAGGAGGAGGAGCAGTGCCTGCGGGATCGTTTGCTACGTTCCCTTCGGAGAAACGAGAGCCTGCTGGGAGGGCTTCATCGTCTGTAGAAAGCAAAGGTGGTGGTCAATGGTGGAGGGTATTAAGTGGGAGATGGAGGAGGAGGAGGAGGAGACGGACGTCTGAGGCCAGTAGCAGAGCCGTTGCTGGCGATGGAGTGGACCCCGCTGTTTCTTCTACCGACTTGCTCCATGATGGAGGATGGACAAGGAGAGCAGACTGAGATGGAGACGGCGGAGGGAAGCTATGGGCATGGTGGCGTATATAACTTATAAGATCTCTGTCCAGGGCGAAAAACAGTGATGGTGGGGCAAATTTTCACAAATAAGCGGGGTGAGCGCATGACTCTCTGTCCGCCAAATTCCAATTCTGTCCACGAGACGTCCCTTTGCTCCCTTGCCTAGTCCTCTTCCCCACACCATGTGCCTCGCTTTTTCTATTCTCCCCCGGTCAGACGTCCATCTATATAACTATCTCATCCTCCTCCTTTAGCCCTCACCGCTACTCCTTTACCCGCAAACCGGCACCTGTGTTTATCTCTCTACATCCTCTAACCTCTTTTCTCCCAGAGGAACCCCGTTCCAACTCAGATGACCCCCCCAATCTCCCCCCCCCCCCCCCCTCCCCTTCAACAACATAGTCACTCCACTGGCTTCTCCAATAGCAACCGTACCCTTCTAGAACCTCTCAGAACCTCTTGCATCCCCCAGGCCATCTGTCGCCAATAATCTGCATCCGGGGCCCCAACTTGCTTTCTCACGAGGCTCGGTGTTTGAGCGTCAGCGTCCTTTTTTTGGTATAACTAGGTTACCTTGTTCATCAATCCAGCTTCTGCTACCTTTCGGGGCGGAACAATGCGGTCTGTGCCTCAACCCACAACAAGATCTCATCATTCTTCCCTGTCCTGTCCAAGTCTTACAGAGTAGTCTAACCTCAAATCCTTCTGTTCGCTAGCGAGGCACCAAGCTGCCAGATGGCCAACGGCTTTTGTTAGCGCTACTAGCCTGAAGTTCGTTGCTACTGGAGTCTGAGAGAGAGGCTAGAGCCGCATCATCTTCACAGTACGGACGGATGTAAGGAACCCATCATGACTAGTTTCATCTCCCGTACCGAGGAATGCAAAAAGAAATTTGATGAAATTCGTCCACCCTCCTGGAGACACACCCAACCCGATCCCCATTAAATTGTAAAACGTTACCTGATAATTATGAGGTCTACCTGAGGTTCGATATCCGTCATTCATTTTCCTTTCCATTGCGCCGAGGTTATCATACACACAAGGTGGCAAGGCGAATGCAAAAACGACCTCCAATTCGGGGTATAAAGTCTGCGACATACTCTACAGAAGACAACGGAACCGAGAGAGAGAGAGAGAGAAAGTACAAACAACTGAGTCCTGTGAAACCTATAGATAAAAACAGATAACAATAGAAGATAGCCAGAACGGTCCCAATCGACCTGGGGTCTCATGACTACACAAGACGAGATGTTTGCCAGCTTAAGGAGGAATAGGAGGTGAAGTGCCCACTGAAGGCGTCACTCTTGGCCCATGCGGCGGATCTTGATTGTGAGTTGTTGGTGTGGTATGTGGACCCTCCGCCTCCGTGTCACCAACCTTGTGCATCTCCTCTTCCTGCACCACCCCGAGCATGCTTCCGTCCCCAGCAGCTGGCGGACCACCACCCAAGACCGCAACAGAAGCGGCACTCTGCTCGTCGTCGCTCGCGCTCGCGCTCCTTCTTAAAAGGGGCGCACGAGACCGCGTCGTCCTCGTCGACACGCGACGCTCCTCAGCGACCATCTCGGCGATCGCTTCGGCGCTCTCCGGATCGGCATCAGCAGCGAACGCTTGAGCCCTGTTGCTCCTCGTTCGTTTAGCAGGATACGCGGTGTCTCCTTCCGCCGATTCCTTCTTTCTGCGCTTCGATGCACCACCTCCACCGCCGCCGTTGTTTCTTCGTTTCCGAGGGCTCGATTTCTCGGGCGGCGCTATCTCGGTCGGCTCGACCGCAGTCTGAAGCAGAATATCGAGCACTTTTTCTCCCTGTTTGCGAGCTCGAGATGATGATTCTGCGAGAGCCTCGGCTACTCTAGCTGATACGGGCAGCCCGAGCGCAACGGGATCCAGAGGTGGAAGGGACAGTGCCAAATGTCCGAACGGATGGTACAGAGGGAGACGAGAAGGTGCAGGCCAATCATCAACCTGGACGGTGCCGTTTGCTATCGCTGCACTGGATGAGGAGGAGCCACCTGACGAAGATGAGGATGAGGCAGGTAGGATAAGGGGCTCGGACCGCTTATTGGGTTGCAATGGAGAAGACGAGGACGAAGTTTGAGAACTTGTTATCAATGGGCGAGTGCTATCATCGTGAGGCGATGTGATGAGGTGAACATCATGGTGGGAGGAAGGGGAGCGATAGGTGACAATTGGCTTCCTTCGTTTTGTGGCTCGAGGGGGAGAGGAAGAAGAAGTGAGATTGGATTGAACTGACATGGTTGTGCTGGGTGGGGAGGGGTTGTAAGCCAGTTGAGTAGATGTGGGGAGAAAAAGATAGTGGGAAGGGGCATACTGCGTCAGGAGACTTGTAGCTGCGAGTGGTGGAGGAAAGAGACAAGAAGGAACTCGCGGACGTTGGAGGCGAATGGCTTCATGAGATTGTCCTCTGGGAGCCCGGTCCGGGGCGTTCTCAGTCAACAGAGCTGTGGCTGGCAGAAAACTGACCCTGAGATCATCACACCACCGTCCACAAGTCCACTCGTCTTCACGGTCTGCTGGGACTCTCCTCACACATCTATCCAATTTCATTCCCTTGTATTTGTGATTCTTTCCCCCTATGAAACATAACAAGCGTGCCAGAGAGAGAAAGAAGGATAGAGAAAAAGCGACAAAAATGCATCCAAAAAACAGACTTGGGGATCAGTGTAGGGAATTAACGCAGAGGTAATGAGGTATGAGGTTGTGCGAAAAAGTGACGTTCTATGGCTGCCCCAGTATGCGTACATGGAATATGTGCCAATGTATTCGGCCAGGGGTATAAGAGAGAGAGAGAGAGAGAGAGAGTAGAGTAATAAGGTCGGAAAAAGAGAACGACGAGTAGAGAGAAATAAGTCTGTCCATCAAGATCGTCCACCTGGGCCGAGAGGACCCAAAGGGCCATAATCTCCGGGACCACCAGGGCCTCGACGCGCGTCATCAGGTGAACCACTCATTACGATCGTTGGTGTTGTAGGGGAAAGTGCCGTGTTTACACCAGGTCCTGGAGAAGTGGACCGCGAGACAGGTGTGTATCCATTCATTAGTTGTGTTGTGGATGAAGAATTGTCGGAGAGTTGGTAACGGGTAGCATTTGATGAGAAGGTGCCAGAGCGGGAAGGTGACTTGGGGTCATCAAACCCGCTCTCTAGAAGAGCTTCCAGTTGATCTCCGGCAAGCGTCTCCGCACTTTCGAGTGCATCGACCGCTGGAACCAGAAGTCCGACAGGTGGAGGAGGGTACTGGGCACCATGCTCATTGTAGCCACCTACTTGGGAGCCCCATTGATCGTCCTCCGCAGATGAAGCAATGGAATAGGTATCGGAACCGTCGTACTGGCTTCGAAGGTCGAAGCGCGTACTGAGAAGATCCCCATGACCTGCGACGTAGCCAGACGGATGCAGCCGTTCAAACTCTTTCCGACGCCGTTCCTCACGTTTGATCTTGCGTAATCTTGACCTTTCCCAATCCTCCCACCGACGCATGGGAACAGCTTCGAATTTTCCTGCCTTTCCAACACCGTGCCCCTCATCTTTGGTTTCACCTTCTACCTTTCTGTTTCCTCTTTCAGCAAGCTGTCTGAACATTGCGGAACAAGAGTTACAGGGACATACCTGGTTTGGCCCCATGAGAAGTCATCGAAATGCCAGAACGCGTACAAGGGAAGGATCAGATTCCACACGGGCAGAGCGATCAGATATATGAACATCCAGAAGATGTACACCACTTTACGAGTGGTGATGAGGATGAGGATGGCAGGCAAACCCAAGACAGCTATAAGAAGCATCAATGGAATGGCTTCCTGGAAGGTATTGGGTGGGTTGAAAGCCATGCTGATGATGAGCATGTACGTGAGTGAGATGGCGATGGGGAGAACGACAGTGCCGAGTAGGTCCATGAAAACCACGAACTGCATGCTAAAGCAAAAGGTGCCACAGAGGTCCCGGACAAGGACGAGCTCCATGAGGTTGTGTATAGTAGAGTTGATCCATCGCCGCCGTTGCGAGAGCAGCACTGCAAAAGTGTCAGGAACGACCGTCCTGCATCTGGCCTGGGGTAGGAACATCATTTTCCGGTTTGGAAAGGTTCGGAGAAGGATAGTGGTGAGGAATCGATCTTCCCCGAGAAGGAGCAAGTTCTTCTGATGCAAAGTGGTAACAACCGATTGACTATATTCCTTCACGATTTCGGGCTTGATGATCAAGGGGACCCAATCGTCTCCTGTTGTTCGCCGTGCTTTCAACCGAAACATGGAGAAACATCCAGGAAGACAGGTTACACCACCGAAGACAGCTTCAAAGGCTTTGGCCATGTGATGAGAGATGAAGTACTCGAAGACCTGGATAGCTGTGACCCATGACTGCCGCTTGTTCGCTATCCTCGTTTCGCCACAGACACCCATGATCATTTGATCATGGTGCATGCAATTAACCAAGTATGTGAGGGAGTCGGGAAAGACCTTCGTATCAGCATCCACCTAAATGATAGCATGAATTGGCAGTTGTAGATGGACGCGCTGAAGAAAGGATTACCATCAGGCAGACTTCGAAGAAATCTGGTGTGACTCCCATCAAAATGTGGATTTTCCGGAAGAGATCGAAGTCCAGGGGCGACATTCGGTCGTTGTATGTGACACGAGAGAAGAAATTCATTAGGATAAGTTGACTGTCCCGCTTGCCACGGTTGCCTGGCTTCTTGTCCGACATGGCTTCTTCTTCAGTGCCACACTTGACTACGATCACAGTAGGTGTTCGACGTCCAGCAACAGCTGCACATCATTCAATAAAGGCAGTATAACTGGGCACAACCACGTACTATAATGACCAGCGTATACCATTGCCTTGTTCTGAGCCTTGGAGCCTGTGCCTATCGAGCTGTATGCCATGGGAATTGGATTGCCGAAACGAGGATCTGCATCGAGGAGAGAAACACAGATATCCGGTGTACTCTTTTTCTCTCCTGCTCCAGTGATCATACCGTCGGCAACGACGAACAAGAGCTTACGATTATCAGAATATGTTGTCTGTGAGATGGAATCCAGTGTCGTTCGTAAAGACTCTTCTCCCTCTGAATAGCAGGTTACCAAGCAAACTGCAAAGAGCTCAGCTCCGATCTCCGCTAACTTGAGTACTGGTGCAGCGGGAGCACCGTATGGGCTGTTCCCTACGGGTTTCTTTAGGGTTTTGGCTCTTTTAGGCCCTCCAGCAGCCCATGGCGCAGTGCCATGTCGATTATCGACTGAAACGTTGGCGCCTTCTGGCATGACAGCTGGACTGATCGCAGACCGATTGAGCTCTCTGCTATTGGGTGTGATCGCAAGCCTCTCCGAGAGGAACCAGTTGAAGATACAGGCCATAACAAACCGAATGAGGACGAGGCCCAAGATCACTATAAGACCGGCGTAAAGGAGAAGATCGGATGCGAAGCAGCCTGGTGTAACTTTGTCGATGTTCCCGGCGTAATATCGTTCCTTCAAGCATGGAACGGCATCACGGAGTTCTTGGCGACTGTAGAATAAACGTGTACCGTCCTTGCCACTGCTAGGAGATTGAGTCTGGAGGAGAGTGCGAAGAGCCATGTCAATCTTGTCTGAGGAGACAGGATTCCGGTGTAGCTTGATGTAGGGCTCCATGTTCAGGACAGCCCCATCAATGACAAAATAAGAGGTCAGGTTGGCTACTTGATCCCAATCATAGCCAACTGTCAGCTCTGTCTTGACTATGGATAGTTGAGAGAAGGTAGAGTCGGAAGTGAGCTTGCCTAGAGGGCAATCATTTGCGCCTGAACAGGGGTCGTCTTTAGCGGCCAGGAAATTAAGCCCGTTGCAGCGAGGGAAGTCGGAGGCGCTTCGTTGGAAGAAGGGAGTGATGTCGGTGCCTCCTACTTGGCTGAGTTGAGAGAGATTAATCCCATCTGGGGACTTTGCGTTGGTGACGTTGTAGGATACGCCATGTACACCGAGAATACCCGGACTGTTTGCGTACGTCGCGAAGCCGTTGGATCCCCCCGAGGCAGGGCAGAGTACTTTTTGCGTTCCCACTGTTGCAAAACCAACGAGAGCACAAAGTACGGCTATTATCATGCAAAGCGTTAGTTTTTCCCTCCAGGCTTGCCGAGTCTGATCATCCTTCAGTCCACCCAGTGAACTGAGCAGGAAGTCAGGAGCCCAGAAGGTGACGATCCGTGCGAAAATACTCCAGACGCCGCTATCCGAGGATGCCTCTGCCTCTGCAGAAGCTTGACTCTGATTTGCAGGGGTGATTAACGGTACAGGAGCGACAGTCCGTTCGGGACGGGTGAGGGTCTTTGCTCTGCGAATGGTGGTATTTGGTTGGAGAGGAGTCTTTGTGGTTGGGATTGGGACATCTGTAAAGTCATGGTTTGTCTGAAAACGAAGGGCCATAATAAGGGAAAGGCGAGGGGCGAGCCGCTACCGAGTCAACGAAGCGGGAATGGAGAATTGGATGGATCCTGGAGGAGAGGAGAGGAGGGAGCTGAGTTGTGAAGGACTCCTGCCCTGGGTCCCGTGACGAACAATTGCCGTCTCGTGATTGATATGACCTTGAATTATGACCGCGACGTCAACTACCCTCTTCCCTCCCGACCAGCTCATGTCGGCTTCGAGGCTGGCCCCCTTCGCGTCGCAGCACCATATGAGTGATTACAATCGCATAAAATTTGGTGCCCAGGGTATTCCATCTCTCTAACGCATTCCCTGCACACCGCTGAGGCTCCGAACAGGTGCGCCTCAGCGATATATACCACTTTCAGTTCACATGCCCTCCCAGTATGAGGCCCTGCAGCAGCGTAAGTTGTTAGCCGAAATAGCCCAGAGGTGGTGGCCCTGTGAAAAACCTGTTGTTGCCCCGGCTGTCCTTGATGCCTTCACAACTCGTCCGTCCATCGACCTAACCCAGGAGATCCTCGAGGCAATCTCATCTCCCCTGCAGCAAATACAAGTACTACCTCCTCGGATTAAGACCTCTGCCACTCACCCTATCAAGTATGTGCTTCCAGAAGTGCGGATCTATACCTTATTGATATCACAATAGCATCTCCTCCATGATTCCCCCCGAACTACTTCCAATAGTATCCACGTATCTAAATTACGCTTCCGACATGCCAGTTATTTTTGATGTCCACCCGGATCATACCCTCGACCGAATCGTGAACTCATCGACTTCTTCATCCAACCCTGCCCCATCGTTGCCTGTGCAGAAGAGTGCCTCTCTTTCTACTGTACCTACAAACGTCAGCCCTCTGAGTAGAACACCCTCTCAAGTGTCACAAGATCTGGAACAGGCCATCAATAGCAACATCCCTTCGTCCCCGCTACTCATTTCTCAAAATCCTCCTCCACCTTCTGGCCTTTCTGTGAGGCCCATGGTCACTCGCGCCAAGTCAACTTCAGCAATCCCCAGTCCGTCTTTGGTTGCGAGCGAAACAGTGAGGATACCAGAAGTATCTACCTTACCTTTGACCATCAAAACATATGAATGTGACCCCCGCCATCCCTCTTCGTCTACTCTCTCTGTAACAGCGAGAGAAGCGCTGTTTGGCATGGTCTCGACGTCAGTCGCTTCATCCCCGTCCCAAAAGCATGATCTCAATATGACCCCGATTTGAATCAGTCAACCTTCCTCCCCCCCCGTTGAATCTGCTGGGACCATAATACCAGGCAACTTGTTCCTCTCGTCATGTCCAGGTAAAAAAGGTACAAAATCCTTTTTTGTTTCTCAATTCCCCCGTGACTCACAATACTGTACAGTCCGTTTGAACGGCCCAGTCAAGGGTCGTAGCGGCGTCTGTCGAGATCTTACAATGGACTTCATGCGAATACGCGCCCTGGGAGTCCGCTGTTTAGTCTGGTAAGTTCTCCAGACGCTTCGTTGAGCGGCACAATGCTTGAAAGTTTATCAAAACTCATCCCCGCACCTTCTGGTAATTATACAGCTGTCTTGATGACGACGAACTGGAATTCCTTGGCGTCCCTTGGTCGGAATATAATAAAGCTGCTCAGAAAGCGGGTTTGGATGTCCTACGGTGAGAAGTTTATGTGCCCCATGTCTCAAGCGTGTAGTGAACATTTCCAAGGATACCAACGCCCGAAGGCCTTGCGCCCTTGACGCCAGCTGAACTCGATCAACATCTTACACAGCTCATCAATATGTATACGCTCCGAGGCATCCCAATGCTGGTGCATTGTCGCGGAGGGGTCGGGCGTGCCGGTGTCTTCGCGTGCACCTGGCTGCTGAGACTAGGACTTTGTGGTTGGATCGAAACGGACCCTGGCGGTACTGGTACAGCGGCCTCACTGCGGAGAGACACCATACAGCTCGTGAACCGTGTCATAGGCGTTGTTCGAAGGCGACGAAGTATCAAAGCTGTGGAAACCTACGAACAGGTCCAGTATCTAGTGGACTATGTAGAATATTTGCGAGCTAAAGATAAGAATTGATATACGCAGAAAAACCAAGATAACTACAATATAGCCCCATGTTAATAGAGGTCTAGAGTAAAAGCTAAGCGGAGGAAACCCCTTCAATCATGGATACACGCCATCAATTCTTCCTTCAATGAGTTCTGCAACCTTAGGCCCATAGACCGGGATATCTGGCCCTTGGAAACCTTCTGGATAATTGACTTGTGGTTTATTCGGCAGTGTGTGCCAGCTGAAAGGGATTCAGATGCGTTATCGAGCATTCTCTTACGAGAACTCACGTATCGTTCCAGACTGCAAAATGCCTCATGTCGAGAGCATGTGTAGTCCACTGGTAATCATGAGCGAATCCACCAGGAACAAACATCTCGATAACAGTCGATATCCTGGTATTAGGCATCATTACAAGGTGGGTGAGACCGTTGCCGTGAACTCCAAGGAGAATCTTAGGGTGGATGCTCCTTCAGTCAGATTACTCGCAGATACGACAGCATTGCAATGTGGCTTACAGTTGTTCGGGCCATAATCCTGATCTGTTCGTCCTTGCTCAGGTTCTCAGCGTGCACGTCGATGAACTCCCAGCCTCTTCTCTGGGTCAGCTCCTGCAAGGAATTCACTAGGACGTCGTGGTCCCCATGTATAAGCCTACGCTGAGTTTTTTGTCTGTTGATGTAGGTAATGACGACCTTTTCGGGCATAGGGAGGTGCGCCTGAGGGTTCTCAACGGATTTTTTGGTGCGAGTTGATGGGGTTGATTTGATATTTTCCTTTGCGCCGGCGAATCTGATGACTGCCTTTCGTAGGGGATCCCACCAATCAGTAGGCAATCTGTTCTCCATAGCCTCGAAAGCCTCTGCAGCAGTTCGCTGGGTCCTGCTCCCACACGCCTCCCCACGGAAGGCAGCACTGCGGTCGGCAAACATGACGAGTGGGAAATGCCAGACTCTGCTACCCTTGCGGATGTCTAACCTGGTTTGCTCGGGGTGTGGATCCGGATTGGCATAGTTGTAGTTGGGGTACGGCGGCGGTGTCGAGGTGAGTATGCGATCGAGCCAATCCTCTTCATGTTCAACAGTAAGAGATGGGAACGCAGCTCTCAGGAAGTATCGGTTGAACGACGGGTTGTCTCTCCAGCCGTCGGCGTTGGAATTAGCGAATATGAACCGGTCGATAGATGGGACCGTGTCAAGAGATGGGTTTGGTGGATTTGGGCCTACAATGCCATCTGCCGACTGAGAGAAGGTCCCGGTCCAGAAAGCCCAAGCACCGAGAAGCAGCTCGGCTACAAAATGATAGTAGTGTCGGAGGAATTGAGGAGGGTCGTTTATCAGGAACTATGATAAATTGATGAATCAAATAGAATATACAGTGACGTGGGAGAAGAAGCGTACAGTGTTGCCCTCCACGGTCCAGACTCGGTTGGGATCGGCAGGCTCGATACGCCCCCATTTGTTCTTTGCCTCCTGGGGTGATATGAAGGCCATATTATCACTGGTAGGTTCCCGCAGCTGTATGTTTTCAGGAGTGTTTTCTGCAGGTAAACCGGTGCTTGTCATAAGGCGAATGTCCGGAAAGTATGAGGGTGGGTGTGACGAGATAATGTATATTGTATCGTTAGCCATATAGAGATTGCGGAAGATGGTCCAGCCTGGGGCATGGGAAACAATACTAGTTTCCTCGAAGTCATTAGAAGATGAGAGCTGTGTGTGATGCCTGATGGGCGATGGGGTGTCTTTATGGGTCTGGGGTTTGTTGAAGATCTCTTCAGGAGGCGGGGGTAAAGGATTGGTGTCAACAAGGGGCTGGTTTTCTATGTGCGGACTAACAAGAACTGAAGGAGGAGAGGAAAGAACCGAGGGAAGCAGGAATGAGAAGAGGTGCATTGCGAAAGCACCGATGAAGAGTAGGAGAACATCGCGCCGAGAGAGCGGTCGGACAGGCATCTGTCAGTAAATTAATACAAACGCTATGAGTGGCAGCCCCCAGAGAGATCCAGTAGAAGTGTGGTCGTTCCAGAGCGAACACTAGTTGAGAGCTCAGAACAGACAGGAACAAGTCCAGTCACAAGACCTGCGGTGCTCTGTAAATGCCAGTCATGTCCTCTCGCTATTACATGTACTTTTGTCTGTTTCTCTACTATCTTGCCGCGGCTTTGGTCTCTGCGGCAACCACTGCTTCTGTTCGACCTCTCGTTCTATGGCATGGCTTGGGAGACTCCCATAACTCTCCAGGGATGCTAGAATTCCAGGCTCTCCTAAAAGAGGCGCACCCTTCTTTGTTCGTACACTCGATTTACATCCATTCTGACCTTGCTGAAGATCGTCGCGCCGGCTTTGTCAGTACATTATCATACTCCTCCTGCTGATGGTTCTTAACCCGTTGACAGTACGGAAATGTCGACGCACAGGTCGATCTTGTAGCCGCTCAACTACGTGACATTCCTGAGCTGCAGCACGGCTTCGACGCCATCGGTTTCTCTCAAGGCGGTCAATTTCTCCGTGCATACGTCGAGCGCTACAATAACCCTCCTATTAACAATCTGATCACATTTGGCTCTCAGCACATGGGCATCTCTGACATCCCGGCCTGTAAACGATACGATATTGTATGTCAACTCGCCCGTCGGGGAGTCAAAGCTGCGGCTTATGGTGACTGGGCGCAGCAAAACATCGTTCAGGTGTGAACATCGAGAGTCCTCGGATAACATCTGGCAACTCATTGTACGGTTCTCTCTCCCCCCTTAGGCACAATACTACCGCGATCCTCTTATGTACGGAACCTATCTGGATAAAAACCGCTTCTTGGCATCTATAAACAACGAAATTCCCTATCAACGCAACGAAACGTACGCCTCCAACCTGGCATCACTGTCGAGCCTAGTTTTGGTCCTCTTTACGCAAGACAAGACAGTAGTACCGAAGGAGAGTTCTTGGTTCGGCTCGGAAACTGTCCCACCTTTGGAATCCGGACAGTTTACCCAGTTCAAACTGACCAGTAGCCAAAAAGATATAGTTCCAATGCGGATGCAGCCGCTGTATACTGAAGATTGGATCGGTCTCAAGCAATTAGATGAAAGAGGCGGTGTTGTGTTGCAGGCCTGTAAAGGTGAACATATGCAGTTGAACGATTGTTGGCGAGATATCGTTAACCCATTCGTTGGAGGACCTATGTAATCTACAAGCTCATTTTCTACTATTACACGTAACGTACCTACGCCATAACCCACCGAACGATAAGAGATGATTATTTCACTCGAAGCACTCTGTCGCTATAGGCAAGGTAGGCCACTGTTTGAGAGATCAAACAAACGAACAAAGACTCAAGCAGCACCCTGCACCTAGCAACGAACCACAAGATCAAAAGATGCTTGTTATACAAGCATACCACTAGAAACAAATCAAAAGTAGGTCACTAATCGTACACCAATCGGTGGCCAGTAATAGAAAGACTCACGCAATGCCTGCTGTCTGCAAGGTCGAGATGAAGCCACAAATCATAGCGGAGGTGGCAACGGTAGCAATGACTTTTCCCCTAGAGGGGGCCATTGCGCCCAACACACCGATCTGGATACCCAGCGAGCTGATATTAGCGAAACCGCAAAGCGCGTATGTTATGATAGTATAAGCCCGAGGCGAAAGGGGATCAATTCCTGGGGTTTTGCCAGCCTGGATATCTTGCAACGCTAGATAGGCCACGAATTCATTAGCGATGAGTTTCTTGGCAAGCAGCTGGGAGACGGAAAGGATCTCATGACGGGGTACACCTAATCATAAAGAAGGTCCCATGAGGACAAGACATCTGAGAAATGCGCAAGAGGTGATACATACCCAGGAAAAAGGTGACTGGGTAGAAACAGTAGCCCAGGATGAGTTCAAGAGTAAGATGGTGAATCCCAAAGCCATGCCCGATCCAGGTCAAGAGGCCGTTTACAACAGCAAGGAGGGAAAGAATAGTGAGGACGTTAGCACTACAGTAATGATCAGCCTTTGTAGATTTTACAGCACGTTTGCACTGACAGAATTTGCCCTGCAATGATGAGACCAAATATTGCGCCCTGGCTGAAAGCCTGGAATGCGTTTCCAGGTGCATCTATTCCGAATAACGCTCAATTTTACAAACGCACGATCTGAATTATACCACCTACTTTTTTGCTCACCACGAGCTACAACGACTTGTCCTCGAGTGACAGGTTCATCAACCTCGGGATACCTCAGCTTCGATATCGCAATTGAAGCTGGTATACTCATAATAGAAGAAGTGACCAGATTCTGAGGAGGAACACCAAGACTGATATACGCAGTCAAAACAGAGCCAGCGATGGTCGAAAAACCAGACGTCATGGCAAGATGGAACTCGGAGGCGGTCATCACTATAAGGGAGGGGTGAGATCCGTTCATAACTCGGAGTCCAAGGACGACGCACAGTCGACGTAAGGTCTAACCAGACATGCGCTCTCGCCTTGTCCCACGAATGGGGAAGCGGCGGCAATGACAGCTTCCGCTCCGGAGACATTCATAAGCTTAAAGAATAACCAAGCACTAGGAGATAAAGTCAAAAGTGGTCATCAAGGGTTCGGGGGGGAGGAAACACAAACAAATGCTTAATAACCCATTGCATGACCCCCAGGTAATACATCATTTGCACAAAGGCGATGAAGAATATAATGGCTGAGAGCTATCAAGAGGAGCTGAGCACTAGTCATGATATTTACTCTAAGTGAAGCGACGAACGACGTTGATGAAGAAGAAATGTTGGGCGACAACATCAGCATTGAAGAAAAACTCAGCTCCGGCTTGTGAAGAATTGAGGAAATCCGCGGCGGCGATAGAAATCCACTAAAGAAACCTCGAGTTTAGAGCGAGGGTGCTGGGAGGGATTCAAAGGCCTTGCCTTGAAGATGGAGAAACCAGCACCAGACTTCAATACGAACATGGCGATCACTTGTTGGATGAATAACCCCACGATGACAGTTGACCTGAGATAGTTGGTCAAGACACATGTCACGGAAGGGTCGACAAACCATGCGGTATGCTAACCATTGAACACGAGAGCGATGCTTTGAAGTAGCCCAGAGCGAAAATTGGAAGATGAAAAGCCCAGCAACGGATATAGCTCGATCTCCATAGCCAGTGTTCTGAGTATACAGCGTCAGTGGGTTTGTCCCCCTTGGCTGATATATCGTGAAGGTAAAGCACTCACGTCTGCAACGAAAGGGAAACCGAACGCAGATCCGAAGACAATGCCAACCAGTGCTAACCATCCAAGAGCATATCTGGTGGCCCGGGGAAGCTTACTCCAAGGTGTCTGTACAGCTGGAATCCAGACAGCCTCCACGGGTCTAGTGATTACGGTGTTGGGGATGAACCGGAAGGCGATGACCCTTCAAATGCCGGGTGAGTAGGCGCAGAGAAAGCCGAATGGGTTTAGAGAAAGGGTTTACAAAAGGAAAAACCAAGCCCAAAAAGTCTGCGGGATCCTGTTTTCAGATGCAATGAGAAAAAAAAAAAAAAAAGGCTGCGGGAGGGGAGTTTGCATTTGAGACGTACCACCGCCCTCGAGTAGCAGGGAGAATTGTTGCAGAGATCCACCAGCCAAGGATAACCACAGCTACACCTGCCAGAATCCACGGACGATAGCGAGAGTAGAAAGTAGGCTTCTCCTCTCCTCCGTCTTCGTGGGCACGCTCAGAAGGGGGCCTAGCCTCTTCAGTGGCTTGAGAGGTCTTCTCGTGGTCTTTCTCCACCGACGATGGTCTGTCTTTGGTGACAGGATCGTGCTCAGCGTCGTAAGAGTAGCGCATGATGACGGCAGGAGCAGAGAAGGGAAGCGGGCCTCGAGGGTGTACATGAATCGGTAGAGTTTATATCTGGCGCGCAAGTGGGGAGGACCCATGTGCACACCTATCTGAAAGTTTCATGTGGCGTGCCTTGAAATTCGACAGTAGATAAGCCAGATTCAGCTCAAGTTCCTGCCCGCTCATCGGGACATGGCCGGAACATCAATTCGTACAAATATATATATAATCACCAGAATCCAAATGCAATATCAATCTCTACGTTTGCTAGCTACAATGCACATACACAGGCAGACGACTCGTGTGACACTAGCCATCGTCTCATAACACCTACCAATACGAATCCCACATCTATCAGGCTCCAGCGACCAGCAAGATAGCAGCGCATCTGATCCTATAACTCCAGGCTTGATACAAGAATCTACTCGTCGACCTCCAAGGGCCTCTCTTAAGGCGGCTGCGCTGACGCTCAACGCCAGAACTTCGCCGACAAGGCGATAAAGCGCGCTTGAATCCGGAAACGATGATCTCCCGACATAAAACGGGGGCCGCATTGACTACACTTTTAAAGCCTTGATAGACTGGCCCGACACGATGGCAAGCCATTCGCCACTGGCAGTCGGCATCCCCGTGTTGAGCGTCATGCTGGGCATTTGCGGTGACCAAGCAAGGTTGGTGATGAAGCCTCCAGCGGTGTACGCCATCACCGGTTCAGTGACTACCCGTTTCTTGACGTCCGGTCGTGGCGAATTTAGTCTAGAGCCAGTATTCAATGGGGAAACTCCATTCTGCATGTAGGTTGTGAGATCCCACAATAGGGCTTGACAGTCGTCACCTGCATGAAAAGTCAGCACTCATTGTGAATGGCGAAAGGCGAGCAGCATATCAATGAACTAACCAGCCGTGGCGAGCAACGGGTGCTCTGCCCTACTCCACGCCAGTCCGGTCAGAGGACCACTGTGAGCTTTCAGTTCCATCACGGGCTGACCTGGGCTCCTCATATCGAGTATCTGAACCTCTGATCCGTCCATGTGGAAGGTAGACATGTAGTTCGAGTCTAGCGGGTTGAATGCAATCCGAAGTAGTGGTGATGTCGGAGGCCGGGCTGAGGGATTCGGAGAGGATGGAGGCACGACGTTCTTGGGTGGTGGGGTCTCGTACAAGATCGTAGAATGCTCTAAGCTCCGAAGATCAAAAGCCCGCAGGCTACCGTCAGCACCAACAGAAACGAAGATATCTGTGGAATCGGGCAGCCAGGCAACGTCGTAAACTTCACGATCGTGCGCGATGAGCTGAGTGATGGCGGAGCAGGTGTCGATGTTCCATACTGTGCATGTCGTGTCAATTGATGAGGTTACGATAAGACTGGGCTGTTTCTCGTTCCACGAGAAATTCGTCAACGGCGCAGTTCCAGCAGATGAGCTCTGCACTTTAGAATACTAGTTGTTGGAATGCGAAAGAGGGTGAGGCACGAAGACAGAATCAAGGGGTTAGAGGACATACACCAGACAACGCTCTCTTCAGCGTCAGAGAACACCCGGTATTATTGGACTGCCGGCCAACATAACTGGAGGCACCCGCTGAACCATCTGTAGTCAGCTCCCAGATCCTCAGAACTTCTGACGTAGTTGCCAACAATTCGGAGTTGGCAGGTCTCTGCGACCATGCAAAGTTATTAGCAGAGGCAGGCTGCCATTGTAGACTGGTCTGCGGGTATCCGGTGTGCGTGTCGCATAGCATCGTGAAATCGGGGTATTCAGAGTACTCATCCTCGACCAATACACGTTCATCCTGTAAGCCAATAACAGCAATACGGTTCGAGTAGTTATCATTGAACGAGGAGATGGCTAGGCGGTATGACGATCGTGGACGTCCATGATGACCTGGGGCTGGAGTTTTGCACCAATCAATACAGTGGACGGGCCCTACAAATGAGAGAATTAGGTGGACCCGTTAGGTACGAGGAAGTAAGTTTCGTGTAAGCGTACATTGTGCTTCGTATTGAAGGAGTGTCGTTTGAGTCATGAGAGAGACTGCAGAAGCTGCAGAATTGCGTGGTGATCCATGTTCCCATCATCGTTGACCAGGTTTGACATCTGAACAACACACATCGTAGGTTTTCTGCTAAGCGGCTATAGTAGTCAACAGAAGGTTACATAGAATATGTTTCAAGGTTAGTCTCGTGTTTTGTAGGGTACACTTGGACGTATCTCGCGATCTAATACTAGGAGGGTGGCGGACACAAAACCAAAAGCCTTCGTCTTCCACGCGGCTCCATAAACATAACAGAATGTAGAGAAAGATAGTACATGGTTACTGAGAAATGTTTACAATGGACAATGGGATTTATACGAATACGGGATAGAAGAGAGTATTAAACTCTGCCTCCAGGAGGTCACGCAAGTTATGCAGCGGCAGAGCCTCCTGGTGCATAGGTCTTCTCACCTTGGAACCCTTCAAAGTCGTAGAGAGGTGGGACATCCTTGACATTCATCCTGAATACATGCTTCTTGATGTTGCGGGGCAGTGCTTTGATTTGATACGATGCATGGATGTGTGTGGGCACACTGAAAACTACAGCAGACCCGGCATCAGCTAAAATCATCGGTCGTAAAGTGAGGCAAATAATAGACCTAGGTCGAGCTCCTCTAAAGAGAGAGCCTTTGTCTCTGGCACGAATAGTAGGGCCGCAAAGAATCCTACGATGCTGAGAGGAGGTCGATCGGCTAGTGTGCATAGATACCATAATAAAAAGAAAGCTCACTTCCAAGCAGCATAATACCCGAATGCCCTGAGTAGGAATTCAGACCTAGATTTACCTTTAGTAACAAAAATCATGCTCACCCTTGAGGTTTGAAAGCACCGAGAAGACGAGGGAATGTGATGGAAATTACGAAGTTGCTGCAGTGAAATGAGCACCAGTCTACTAGAGAGCCAAGGCAAAAGAAAAAGCGCACAAGAACCATAGAACTGCCGTGGCAAAAGACATGCCGATATCTCGAACATAGAGGGGAAACGCCTCGGCCGAGTACTTGATGCATTTACTGAGCGAGTTTCCAACACTCGACCAGTTGGGTGACTTACTGTGAAGGGAACGGGCCCTTCGCCGGGAGAATATGCGATAGTGAACAAGTAGATGCCGAGGGCCACCAAAGCTACGCGAGCCTTGCTATCCTCTGGAATAAAGCTAATGGAAAGAGAAAGGGAACGTCAATGATGAGCACTGGACGGTGCCAAAAGAAAATGGCTAACAAGGCAAAACCCGTCATGAGCAAACAGATAGACATGAGAGGGAAAGTGGTGAGAAGAAGGTTCCGTCTTCCGAAAGTGTCGATGGTGTAGACTAAAACCGTTTTCGTGAGGCAAACATGACAGTAGAGCGGCCCATGGGGTGCTTACTAGCGGGGCCAGCGAATACAAAATTGAGGGCACCAAAACCCCAGGATGCTAGCAGTGCCGATGTTTCCGAGAAATTTGCCTCAGTGAAGATGGTGGAGGAACTGTGGATAGCGTCAGATGATCAGAGCTGGAACTTCTAACACAAGGGCCCGTACTAATAGGCGATCACTGGATAGAAGATGGGTAAATGTTGATAAGAGGGCGGTATGTGATATAGAGCTGGGAAGTACCATTGACACCACAAAATTGCTGCCTAGGAAACCATGAGCAGGAGAAGTAGCCTTGCGCTCGAAAAGACTCACATGAACATGACGATGAAAGATGCTAAGGCCGCACGCCGGTTCCGGGGAATGGTAAACAATTCGATAAATCGGTTTCTTCCCTGGAGGATAGATGATGAGCGCATGGAATGAGGATGGAATAAGGCAGGAAGATGCAAGCACCCTGGTGACCTTCTTTTCTTCCTCCAATAACACATGGATATCTAGGAAGAACGGTTACATCTTTCAGATCGAGAACAAACAACAAACCCTACAGTAGAGGTCGCGCGCGGCCTGAAGAGGAGTATTGCGTAGCCTAGCCAATGAATCGTAGGCTTCAGCATGCCGGCCCTTGGAGAGGAGCCAACGAGGGGATTCCGGCATCAGGAAAACTTGAGCTACAATGAAGAGAGCGGGAATTCCAGCCTGGGCATGAGAAGGCTCAGTCCGAGAGAACAGGTGGAGATAGTAGCCGTAATGTTTTGCACATACACTAGCAAGCATAAGACGCCAATTCAAGCCTTTGATATGCGGCTTGTCTGGTACATGGTAGAAAGCCAGATCCGCAACGTAACCGAGCATAATCCCAAAGGCGGTCCAAGTTTGCCACCTAAATTCCAAATAAGCACTCAGTCTCGCTCCTCGCACAAGGGAAACATAGATAGATAAAAATCACATCATAACCAAAGCTCCTCGAATCACTATCGGTAGAGTCAGGTAACATCGAGGGGCCATTTGCTGTAAGAGGCAAGTCGTGAGATTGGAAATGTACACTCACAGGGAGGAGCGCATTCAGCAGCATACACGGGGACCGTCGCGGACTTGGGTCCGATACCGATACCGAGAGCGAATCGGGCAATGAAGAGATGTGGCCAACTGTTGGTGACACCTTGCCAGATGCAGGTGAGGAAGGAGAAGAGTGCTGTGACAAAAATTG
Organism: Agaricales sp. HM26-F1; assembly: GCA_002718315.1. Taxonomy (NCBI): domain Eukaryota; kingdom Fungi; phylum Basidiomycota; class Agaricomycetes; order Agaricales; species Agaricales sp. HM26-F1. Next base: position 1,094,359 of record NIBX01000158.1, read on the forward strand.
TGCCCCGGCGACCGAGCCATCTATTGAGCTGCCAGCACGAGTCTCAGACATGCTACCACAATAATCGAGAAATCAACCCACTGGTTCGGTCAACCAACACCCGAGAACTGCACAACAAAGATACGGTGCGCTGTTCACCAGGCCAAAAATCCATTGGTTTCGGGAGGATTCTTTGGGGTCAATACCCAGCTGACTCGCGTAGAATAAGTTGGCACCATTGATAACGGCTTCGTCCATCTAGATGGATATTATCAGTGCGGGTGATAAGATGACATCTAGTACAGAATCCCAACTCCTTGAACAGCAGCAGCTAAGGAACACAGTCCCGCGAGGTAGTAGAGCGTCTTGGGTTGAGACCACCTATGGGTGACTTCGCGTCGGAGGGTTTCCTTGTCGTCCTCATCGAGAGGCAGAGTCTCGAAGGCAGTAGGATCTTGGGCTACCAAGGCTGCTTTACGGAAAACCTCTGCTAGATGTCCAAGATTATGGTCATGGGCGAAAGCCTCTGCGTCGGCCATGAGCTGGTCGCGAGGGACACCAGCGAGTGGGTTGGCGAGCTTCTGGTTCAGTTTCTGGAGGGAGTCCTTAGACACATCGTTCTGCTCGAACTGCTCTCTGTGTTCCGCGACTGCAGCGTGTTCTTTGTTGTCCTTCTCACTGAGGGACATTTGGAAGGAGGAAAGAGGGGAGAGATAGGGAGATGGGAGTTGAGGTGCCACAGAGGGAGTACTTGAGAGAAGATGATAGCGGGATTGGAGTGAGACCCCTGCGATGACGCAGGAAGAACAACCTACAGAACTCGTGGCACTCCTCCCCGCAGTGACCGTGAGTTCTTATGAACTCATTTTCCCAGTCCTGTGGGTCAGACAGCCCCTCGTCATGTATATACTCACACGACCTTGGACAATAGATATGTATGAATCAATTGCAGCAACATAGAACTTCATATGTACACAGACAACAGCAGAAAAGCAGGACCACTAGAGCAATAAGTGAGGCGACAAGTTAATAGCGAAACGAGTTGTGAGAGCGAATAGTATACAGGGAGAGGGGAGTACCCATGGCGAGACAGTCAGCTGAATGTACGAAACACAGTTGAAGTTGATCATCCATGTCGAAATAGACGAAAAGTGAGTCGACGATGCGAGAGAAAGAGAGATGAAGGGTTTAAGCGCCAAACTAGAGGGAGGAAGGTCGACTCGAATGGTTATTCGTTGATGCTGAGATGAAATTGGGAGATTGTGAGTGGCTAGGGGGTGTCGCAGAGAAGGCAGGAAAGAGAGGGAGTCAGTCTACCACAAGATTCGTTGTTTCGTCTGCGAATTATGTTACGATGCTGAGGGTTTTGAAGAACGGAATGGGTGAGACTGAGAATAGAAGATTGTCGAACATTTCAGTCACTATCGACCATGGAAATAGCACCACATTGCTCGCAGAAGCTCCACATAGTCCTACGACCGTTGAGGCCAGAGGCGCAGGCTACGCGGAGTTTCGGAACTTGAGAGCAGTTGGACCTGAGAGTGTCGATGACGATGTTCGTGGAGATTCAGTGTTAAGAGTATATAGAAGAAAGCGCTGCCACACTCACCCATGATGCTGGAACCCCGCGCTGGGTTGCAGGAGTCCAACCTTGAGGGGTGGAGGCGTGCTACCATCGAAGGTCAAAACTTGCATATCCTGGGCGGCGTTCTCGGGGTACAAATTGAACGCAGGATACGAAGCTGCTTGTGAAAGGGGAAGGTCATTTAACTCTGATACCACAGGTCGTAGTCGTTGTGCTGCTCACAAGTAGGACTGGAAGACGCCGCAGAGGAGGACTCTGAAGAGACACTACTGACGTTCGATTCCATACGAGAGTGATGAGGGAATGCACTAGAATGTTCAGGATCTGACATAGTCACGTCTAGGTCAGGTTTGTAATGGGGGAAAGGAACTAGTTTGAGCTGCTTAGAGCTCTGTATGTGTGTTAGTACTGGGGCTAGAGGATATGCTAGGAGATGTACCATAGGAGCGGTGTCGTCGAGCGCGGCGTCGAACTTTCTTTTAACAGCCATGGCGGTGAGGAAGTATAGCTAGGAGGGACGGTGATGGGTAGAAGGAACGAAAGGGGAGAAGGGAGAGCGTGCGAAACGGGTAGCATTGAGGGTAAAGGAGAAGACTGCTTAAATACATCGACATGAAAGCAGTGCCGGCAGGTTTGATCTTGTTTGTCCCTCGTCAACCGGAGCAGAGAGTTTGGGCCTATAATTGCCTTTTGGGGCAAGCTGCCGGGGTGAGTTGATGAGAAGTCGAACCGGAAAGAAGAACCTGACTTCGGGCCCGATTCGATCATTTATCTATTTCATACCAAATTCAGCTCAAAGCAGGACCAAAGCGGCTTTCCCTGAAATTTTACCGTTGGCAACGATCACGTGCATATTTCCCACGACAGGTTCTTCAAGGCCATGTTCCACATTACGCCAGACGAAATACCTCTGCCTGCTTTCCTCGATCCACTCCTCGAGCATCTAGCCAATGTCCTTCCCAAATCAATCTACTCTACCCTCCTCACTTTCCTTTCATATTTTCTTGCTTTCATCAGCGCACTCCTTAGCATCATCACCACCCTTTTACGCTCCAACTTCACAGAATGGAACGCACAAACCATCCTCCCCCCTCTGATCACAGTATTCGCCGCCTACCTAGCACTGGTCAATCTATATAATACCACGCGTTGGTTCTTCCGAACCACCATTTTCTTCCTGAAATGGGGCGCCATACTCTCCATGTTGATCGGATGCGCTAGTTGGTTCATGGCGACACGAGGACAGGACCTCGCAACTCAGAGCATCGTATCGGTCATAGGTTCCGCGCTGTGGGATGTGATTAATGGGCCAGAACAGAGTACAACTAATGGAAGGAGTCGACGACCGCAAAACCGCTCTCAGAAAAGGAAACCCAAGGCGTGGGATTCGTTTGATCGACATCGGCAGTGGCAGAACCAGCCAAATTCTGACCAACCAGATTCTGAAGCTGGGCAGCCACAGAACGAAGGCGCCAGGATTGTCAAGGACATAGCGGATTTCGCTGCTCGTATACTCAGTAACAGTGGATGGCTTGACGCAGCCAAGAGCGTCATAGAGGATGCGACAGCAGAGATGGAACGTGATGGTCTTCAGTCAGTGGACAAGAAGAAAACGAAAGAGCAAACGAGAGGCGGTTCGAAATCAAGATGATCTGTGACACACATAGCGAGACGAACATTGACATGAGATTCTGGAAAAGTGGCCATGGACTCGGTGTGGTGGATCTCCAGACTAGAACCGTAAACTATAGTAACGGAAGTATGAAAGCAGTACGGATGAATTGGGAGTATTATGCCGACTCTGCCTCTGGGTTATTATATCTATGGCTGTAAAAAATATCAGCAACCTGAATGCTGCGTCAATGTGCTGAAAAGTGACTAACTGAGCTATACGCCCTAACTGGGTGAGGCCAGATAAACCGACGAAGAAGTTTACCTTGAGAAGACATGTGAGGATCGGGGGCAGAGACTGCATGCGAGAAGACTTACAGCGGCCAAACTGTAGTTGACGGGTATGATAACAAAGGAGTATCTGACCCAGATGAGCCCGGTGGCAGTCAAAGCTGAGGAGAGCTGAGTGGTTTGACTCGATTTGAGCGAGGCGTTACGGGAAAAGACAAACCGAGGTTTTGCGAGACGCTGAGCTTCTCTGCTGGGCGAGAAAGATCCTTGAGACCTGCACCGACCAAGCACCATTTCATCATTGGTGCCCAGAAGAAGACAGTTTTGGGTCCTATGAATGGGATGGAATAGAGTTTTTGGCATGCTGAGTTTTCAAGTGAATGAAGAAGAGATCTACCCGCAGGGTGATTAAGGAAGGAGGAGAACTTGGATGCTCCTGCTGAAGCTGCAGCCCCTGACATTGTATGGTTTGGTTTGGTTGGCAGAGAAAAGAGGTCGAGGAAGTGCTAAGGCTTGAAGTGATAGAGGGTGAAGGTGTGCACAGAAGGCGGGATGATGACAATCAGCAAAATGGGCGGAATTCAGCTCCGCCTAGGTTCCGCCTCAACGCAGACTCTTGTTCTCGTGAATACTCTATAGTACATAGCAATTCGCTCCTGGATTCTCTGGCCGCAAACGTGGTCATGCTCTTTGGCTGAATCATTACCCTGACTGCGCAGCAGTACCAGCATGACTTTCTTGGGCCTTTCACCTCGAAAAGTAAGAAGCGTGCATAAACAGGGTGCTTCTAGATCTCATATCATCGATATCTGAGGTCATCTCGCCGCCTACTCTCTCTTCACAATCACCAATTGCCCTAGGCCAAGAATATTTTCTTGACTGACGTATCGTAGGCTTGGAATGGGGCTATATAAAGGAAGCCTGCTCACCCAAAGCGTGCCCTCTCATCGATATCCTCTGATAATCCTTCTGCCAACTGCACGACAATGGGTGAAAGTCACTGGGAACCCGGAACTCAATACGATTACGGTGCAACAGTCAAGTACCAAGGTACGCTGCTCCGCCTCATAGCCGATGGATAACACGACTGAGAGTACACTGGATTTCGCTAGGCCATCGATACAAGATTATTCAACCTCATAGATCTCAAGTATGGTCCTTGATCATATCGACCAGTTCTGGAATCTCAACCCTCCTCCTCAGTCAGACTGAGCTCCTGATCGAGTCCCTGCTCTCTGGGGTCGTATCCCTGACGACCATGAGGGCGGTCATCATCATCATCAGCAGCAGCAGCATGATCAATCTCATCATCAACCTCAACAGCAACAGCAACCACCAGCTTGTTTGACCTTCTTTAAACATATCCTTGACATTTTCTGATTATATGCACGTAGATGGGCACGGAAACGAGAAGCCCCAGCAAGAATCTCAGCCTACTAAAGAAGAGCAGAAGAAGAATTGGTACGATCTAGACGATCATAGAAAAAAGCAGCTTGAGGTAAACTCGGCACTGATGTGTATCTCCTTGTTGACCGCATCTTCGTAGATCGGTGGCGGGTTGCTCGCAGGCGCCGCGGCCATTGGTGCTGGCTACTTTGCCTTCAAGGAACATGAGAAGAACGAGGACGAGGTTCGTAACGCTTACTTTGATGATGTTTCCGAGCCTTTTCTCACACTCAATTCCCTCCTCTAGAAAAAGGCTCAGACGTGGGCTCTTCAGAACTGGCTGCAAGAAGCCACAGAGCGCACTCGCGAGTTTAACGAGAAAGGTCCAAGAGGCCCCGCCACGTGGATTCTCAACGAAGGCAACCACCTCCCTGTTGCCCAAATATCTAGACAGATCGTACTGATTTCCTCCTAGGTAAGAACATTCCTCACTCTGCGATCCTGGGTGGAGAAGAGAAATCCTGGAAGCTATACATCTGCCGCGCATTCCATGATGTAAGTAGTGCAATATCTGATCTCGGGGAAATACGACATGCTGATGCACGTTCGTAGGGTGGCATCCGTGAGTAGCCAGACAGTTCAGCTCGATGAGCTTTATATCTTACATGAGATATCCAGTCCTGGGCAAAGCATCAGACGTCATGAAGCTGGGTGCTGTCATTGGGTATTGTAACGAAGAGATCCATGTAAGACTGGCCGACCTGCTTACTCGTCAAGGTGCTTATACTTTCATGATAGCTTCCCAAGTACGAGATTCTCATCGGAGACATGAACGGCTTGCGTTGGATTCAAGCTAGTGGTCGTTTAAACGTCCAAGGTCTTGGTGCTCGCCCCGTGGAGGGTGGTCGCGAGAACGACGGAACTCCCTTGTATATCGCTCAAGCCTTCCATCACGATGCTACCCACCCCGGGAAAGCTAGTGAGAAGCTTGATGGTCAGTTACTGGGATACTTCCCTCTTTCATTCATGACTTGGAGATTGATTATCTTGCTCAGGTGCTTACATTCCGTACGGTGGAAAGGAGAAGAAGGTTGAAGTATGAGTTATCTTTATTCTGTTCGAGCGAATGTCCACAAGCTGATTGCTCTCTTACCAGTCCTACCGAATCCTCTGCTACGCATAGAGGGTATTTTGTTAAATATCGTGAGAAAGACGAGACGTAGGCTATACAAGTACGATAGTCATATACATAAATCGCTACGATTGCAGGCCCGCAATGGAGAATGTTTGTTTGTGTACCCACAGTGGTTGACTATTGGAACCTGACATTGAGATGATAAAGCGGCAACTTGAGGGTCATTGGTTCACTCGTTCCCCACAACATACACAAATACTCAACGTTCAACTTCTTGTCACATCTTCCACCGTCCTCGACTGCTGGATGATAGAAATTGGACTCACTTCTCCTTCGCCCGAGTCCTCCTCCACTCCGAATTTGGCCGCACTTAGTCGCAATGCTTCTGTGATATCCACTTCCAGCTCAGATTCTAGTCCCTCTTTGCACTTGAAAACACCGCCTCGTCCACGACCAATACGCACATTTACCTCTCCGAGAAACAGCAGTCCTGGCCCACAAACTCCAAAGCCACCATCATACCTCAATGCTGAACTGGGGATACCAGTGGTTCAATCGCAACCCAGCAATACGAGAGCACGCTCTCGTTTACGTTCAGAATCGCCCAGTGTCCACGACTTCACCTTCGGTCCAACTCTGGGAGAGGGATCGTATTCCACAGTGAGCGGCATAGACTTCTGTGCTTAGTTCACGCATCTCATGCAGACATCCAGGTCAAGCAAGTCACTCATATCGCTACAGGGAAGCAATTTGCCATCAAGATACTTGAGAAGAGCCATCTTGTGCGGCATAACAAGGTTCAGACTGCAACTTCAGAGAAAAATGCTCTTGTGAGATTAGGGACGGGACATCCTGGCATCGTGCGATTGCACTGGGCCTTTCAAGACGAGGCTAGACTCTGTAAGCAGCACATCCATGACCTTGATTCCGGTAATCCGATCTCACCTCCACCTACGGTGAAGATTTTGTTATTGATCTCGCTACCAACGGAGAAATGCAATCCAGGATTGTTAAGATGGGCTCGCTATCGTTAGAATGCTCACGATATTACACTGCTCAAATTGTTGATGCGGTTGAGTATATGCATTCGAAAGATGTCATACACCGGTAAGCCCCCGTCTTGAGTGATTCTTTCAGTGGAAACCCTTTTGAGTGACGCACAGTGACCTGAAACCAGAGAACGTTCTACTGGACAGCGAGTTTCGGATAAAGCTGACCGACTTTGGAACAGGGAAGATAATAGAGCCTGGGAGTAGTGAGTCCTCTCACCGTGCCGCTGCCCCGTGTTCATCTTATTCACTGGCACCTCTTTTCCAGTCGAGAAGCCTAAAACCTTTGTTGGAACTGCACAGTACGTCTCCCCAGAGCTTCTAGAAGCAAACGAAACCAGCAAAAGGTACTGGGTAGTCATATCCTGTGTGTAGTGGGTACTGATTATCGTCAAGTTCGGATCTCTGGGCATTGGGTTGCATAGTTTACCAGATGATTGCGGGACGGTTCGCTTTCCAAGGGTTGTCAGAGTATCTTACCTGGCAGAAGATCAAACAGCTGGATTATACCTTCCCCGACGACTTCGATCCGGATGCTAAGGATTTTGTCCAGAAGCTCTTGGTAAGTCATCATCCGCAAGTTTGGGTACACATCAACGCTCAACGCTGTTCTTCTGTAGGTGAAAGACCCAACTGAGCGACTAGGAGCTGGAGCAATAGGAGGAGAGAACGATATGCGAGCTCTGCGCTCACATCCCTTCCTCTTGCCAATCAGATGGACTACCCTCTGGACAGATTCATCACCTCCATTGCTTCCTGGGCTGGTTGTTCGTGAGCATCCACTCAACTCTTCCAGCGATCACAACTGGGACGATGTAGGAGCCGCATGGGATGATCTCGTGGACAGTGATGGAGATTCGGATGGGCTAGATTGGGCTTCAGAACAAGAAGCGGCGATGCTTCAGGGTCTACATAAAGATAGTCCGATGGGAGACAATGCTGGTCCTATAGGCGACCTCTTATCTCAATACAGCCACAACGGGGATCATGGACGGAAAGTTTTCTTCAATGAGGCTAGTCACTCCATTATTCCTTCAGCTGCCCCACAACCCAATGAGGACCCTCTCACTCACATTCAAGCCGACCAATCACACCTGGACAACTCTTCTCCTACGGACAACACTGTATCTCCCGTAGCGTCTACTTCCAAGGTGGCTGTTGTCCCGATCAAGCAAGACCGTGCCGCTGGGAGTTCGACTGCCAGCTCGTCAGAAGGCAGCCCAGTAGAGCGATTAGGCGCTGTGTTGGATTCTATGATGTTGCCTTTCCGTGCAGCTAGCTCAAGACTTTCCTCTCCTGATAAAGACGCCTTCAGGCTCAGCGAACTTGCCCCGAATGGTACAACAGAGGACGAGACTACTGCCCGGGGCCGCGCCCGCGATTCACCACAATCCCTGGTTTCGGTAACTATGTAATCCTTGTCCTCGATCTATTTTCTATTACCCGTGGCTAATGTCGTCTTATAGTTCAAGCATGCTGATCTCTGGAGAGTACATACTACACTCCGGCGAAGTCGACGCGAAAGCGATTCGTCGACGTGCCAGTCGTTTAATTCCGCTGGCTGTTTCGCCTGCGAAACCCAAGTCTAGGCACCTTGTCTTGACAAATTTTCGGCTGATCTGCTTCAAACCTCGGTCGAGAATCAAGGGTCAACCCTCATTGAAGCTGGAACTTCCTCTGAAAACACCTGGTTTTGATAAGGATGTCAAGGATAAGGACATAAAATCTTATGTTTCTCAGGTGGAGGCCAAAGGAGAGAGGGAGTTCGTAATTCTAACCGTGAGCGAGACCCGAAAATTAATTGTGATTGAAAGCACTGAAGGACATCCCTCTAGACAACAAAATCTTTTACTTTCGGTTCGCTAGATGCTGATACCACCAGCTCGTGGGTCAAGAAAATCAACGCTGCGCTTGAAAACGCTAATGAAATAACTCGGACTTGAAGAACATTATAGTTGCTACTCTGACATTTTTTCCTAAGATTATAAGGGCTTGTTAGGTGTCTACGGTTTATAACCTTCTCATTTTCATCTCGCAGTGTTCACTATCATATGTTCCTCTCATTCGGTATAATGGGTGCAGTCAATTGTTTGTTATCATCATCATCATCATCATCATCATCTGTTTGTTCTGTGTTTTTTCTCATGCGCCAGATAAAACTCTTCTAGGCTGATAAACCATATAAGTATTCAGTTCTACGCGTGTAAAATCCTCTCCTGATAATATATATGTTTACAATGTATGGATCAGTAGTGACCCATGTCTAACCAGGCGGAAGCAGCGATGGGTCCACAACAACAGTCTCTTGGACTGGCTCACTGTCGTCCGCTGAAGCCGCAATAGGAGTTCGCGGCATGGCCATGACACCTGAAGAAAGGCGCGTCAGCAATGTTAAGTATTGACGGATAGGAAACGACATACCTGTCCTCGCGACTTCAAGTAGCCCGAAGGGCTTCAGCAAACTGAGAAAGGCTTCGACTCTGGCAGTCTTTGCAGCAAGTTCAACAATGACACTGTTTTCACTGACGTCCACAATCCTTCCCCCGAACTGGGAGACAAGGTTGGACACGGCTTGGAAATTCTGATGTTTTTGTCTGAAGGCCTCTGAGGAGGTCATCACAGGCGTGGGTGGCTGGCCAGACCGCTCAAAGTTTTCAGCCACGATCTGTTCCTGCTCCAGTTTAGAGCGTTTCTCGATCTCTCCTCTCAGCCGCGGGTCGTGAGAGGGCCCACCAGCAAGCTGGTCCTCCACGTACTCCGCCCCCAGGATAGACACCTTGGTAAGAAGTAATTCTCGAACGATTATTGGTGTTTGAGTGTAATCTAGGACAGCCCATACGGGAACCTGCATGCAAGACGATGATTTTAGTGGTAGCAGAGGCGAGATGGTACTAATGTACAAACCAGATCCTCAAGTTGCCTCCTCGCCTGCTCAACAACGCCCTCTTGTCCGCTTAAGACGATGCACATGCGACTGAGGTCGCGAACCTCTGTCCCACAAACAACTAGGGAGTCAATATTGAACCCACGGCTAGCAAGGATACCGGACACTCGAGACAAGACCCCTGGTTCATTTTGAACTAAGCAGTTCAGGATGTGTCTGTGAAGCATCAGGACTGAACATGCCAACACAACATGTAGAAATAGCAACACATACTTCTTGAATGGTTGTAGACTAGGCGGTGGTGTGTTGTAGAGGATGTTCGTCACAGTCTCTTCCGCTGTTCTTGGCCGTGGAAGATCCATGGCAGGCAGAGGGGGAGGACGAGCCCTATGGGATTGTTTGTAGTCCAAGGCAGATGTCGAATCGTCTATTGGTTTAGGAGGCTGAGGCGGTTTTGAGATATCACCCAAGTTGTAGTGACGTAGACTGGCAGAGAACAGACGTGCAGATACTGTACGAGGCAGTCTAGCTATCCGAAAAGGGAGAAGAACGTTTGTCATGTTGTGCAGTCAGACTAATGGTGGTTGAAAGAGAGAAAGGCTGAAAGGAGGTGCTTTTAGGTAAACCCTGTAAACTGACTCGGGCAGATGTTGCCCCAGTTCGTCGGGCTTTCGGCTCCAGTAAGGAGTTGATCGAGTACTTTCGGCCGTGTCCCACTCCTTCCTCTGAGTGCCAAGTACACTTCGGAGGAATATACTGTGCTATAACCCGGTGGCCCAATTCAGATGTTCATGAAGCGAGAAGAGACTGACTATGAACTTTCTTCGAGTCTTGATTTGGCCGGCTGCCAAACACAACCCGTTGCACAGACCTTCCTTCGCCTACAAAGCACAGGCCAGTCAGACCACAGATCTATGGTGCAGTTCGTCTAGTCACCACCTAAAGTGGACAAGCTCTTGAGGAGGGTACGGCAGACCGCCGACCGCCCCATTTTCTTTTCCCTTTAGCCAAAATGCTTCTTTCAACTGTGTGAGTATTTCCTCCAAACCGAATTTGATTTAGTCAAAATTGAGCGAGTTATTTCTCTACGATCCAGAGAATTTGGGCCTAGGGGGAAAATAACAAAAAGCTACCATCGTAGGACCTCTATTTTGGCCTGGATCCGCCCCTATAAAATCACCCGGAACACTGTTTTGGGCCTTTCTAGACTCAATCAGATCCACAAAACTACAAAAAGTTCTCCGAGATTGGACACTTCTCCGAAAATTTTCACTCTGACCGAGTTTGCGCCTGTCCATTTTAGGCGGTGACTAAGCGAACTGCACCATAGTCAGGTATCAAATTACAAGAATTTCTGCGCTCGCTTCGCTCGCGCCTGTGGTCAATGTTTCATCCGCCTTCCTGAGGTCAATGCTGTTTCTCTCTCTCTTTTTCATAGGGTCCTGTACTCTATCATTTGGTTACTTGTCTATGTATATCACTTTTGTAGTACCTGGAGGGCTATATATATGAAACTCAGGCTGGTTCTAAGAGACTTGGCTGGATTGATACTTGAGGATCAGTCTGGCAGGAGGGAATCCTGAGTCCTGACATGTTCATTGAGCTGACATCTGAGCAGATATCTTCTCACTCTCAGAGGATGTGGGCAGGTAGACAGCACAGTGAGCCTACACTGTAACTAAAGAGGTATCCCTGTGCTCGCTTCGCTCGCGCTCATGGGTCAATGTCTGATCTGCCTCTCTGAAGTTATTTCTACATCTCTCTCTGTTCTACCAATAGTCTTTGACTCAATCTAAGGGTACTTGTTGGTGCACATCATGGTTGGTAGTAGTAATTGGAGGCTGAAGCACAGAATATAGCTAACCATGAGTGAAAGCTGGACTCCAGGTATGCAGTGGTGCTACGGTGATTAGCTTTTTTATTTTGTAGGTCAGAGCAGCGCTGGACTTCCACCGTGGCAGAAGAGGTAGCTTTGCGCTCGCTTCGCTCGCACTTATAGGTCAATGTTTCATCTGCCTTTCTGATTTCATTGCTATCTCTCTCTCTGTTTTACAATAGTCTATTACTCAAACTAAGAGACCTGGTTATATATCCATGTTATATTTGGTGGTAATTGGAGGCAGGATTGATGTAGCCTTTAAGACTACAGCCTGAAACAGTTGACCATGATGGAAGACTGGAATCCAATTAGGTAGCTGACAGTCTTTTGAAATTGAGTTCCGATGCATTCAGCAAAGCAGCTCATGGAAGGCAGATCAGGAGCAAACATAGCAGAAAGACGATGGCAGAGGGCACCTGTGAGTCAGATGAGAGGTTGAAGCCGCGGTGAACTCGGATCAAGTGATTTTAGCCGCTTGCAGCGGCCAGCTCGCTTCGCTCGCAGTTTTCAAACTCAGCTTATTACCTCAGCATTTTGACCATCCTCTCGTTAGATTATAGATATAATATATTACTGGTCATACATCTAGTTATACACGCATACTCAGTACTCATGGCATTTCTGGAAGCAGTAATTCTTGAAGTTGCAAACTTTCTACAGTGAGCTTAAGTTCACTCAAGAACCTCGATCAGCAGTGGTCCGAGCGTGATCGAGCACCAGCCTTGCAATTCGTATGTATTCAGCGCTTTCCGGGCTGTTCTCTTCGGAGGTTGACGTCTTCTCCCAATGGCTTAGACTGGTGTCCACAAGTGTCCGTGCCTCTTCATCGCTATGCTCGCCTATCCAGCGAACGTATTCAGCCTCTTGCCAGCAGTGCAAGCGATGCGGAAGGGGGAGCGGAGAGCGGACCAGTATATGGTGCAAGACGACCAGCGGAGTAAGGCCCACTGTTGCTTGTGGTGAGGCGAGCTGCGAGTTTTCGAGGAAGAGAAGCTGCCTATGAGAGAGAGACTACAGCAGTTAGTTTCGTGATTGATCCGCTAGCAGTGTGACGGATAGGAGACCTCATAGCGCGAAGAGCACGGTACTCGTTGCCTACTGCTTCTAGCATGCTTCCTCGTTTACTCTTGGATCCATCTGACATGAACGCACTCAGAGCGAACTCAAGCTCGGTCATGTCGCTTGTCAACTGGAGTTTACCGCTTTCACCTAGGGGTTTAGCAATGGACGCATGGAGGACGAATGCGCGCGCGACGTTCTTAGAGATAGTTAGTAGCCTGTCAAAACACTGAGTTGTAACCAGGCTAGAGGACACAAGTGAGGATTGCTACCAGTCTTTAGTGAAATCATCACCTCCATGGAATTGATTCAGTATTTCTGACTTGATGTAACCCAGGCGTTCTACAAGATCTTTCATATAGATGCTCCCTCCGCTCATGCCAGCCATTCGGTCGACAGGCTTCGCAAGATCCAGGCGGTGGACCCGGTTCACGATAGATTCCAGCTCCCTCTGGATCGCATTCAGGAGAGGATTAGTAATCTCCTGGAACTTCTTCTCGACGTTCTGTGAAAATCCTAAGATGACCACCTCAAGTGCTGAATGTAGCGTTAGCACCTACCTGGATGCTGGGCTCAATGATACTAAATACTGATGCATGATTTTCCTTGAGCTGTATGAGCTCAGCATGACAGTGATAGAGGCAACTCGCAAGTGGCCCAGTGTAGATCTGCTGACCAACGAGAGCGACACTAGGGCGATCATGCGGAACCTGACAAGAATGAGAAAGGCACAGAACATTGATATCATTAAGTGTGTCGAACCTGAGAGTCTGCCCGAGAGACTAGCGCCTCTAGAGAAGTAGCAACGCCTCTCGCCACAGAGCGAAGTAACAGTGGGTCAAATCGCGCAGAGTCCAGTTCATTCGTGATACTCCGGGTGAAGTTTGCAGCTTCAGGCAGTGTTGGCGGTGCTCGAGAACCTCGCGAAAACATTTGAGACACGCTCTCATTGAGCCTACTCGTAGAACGATTGAGATAGCTCGCTTCGAGGGGGGCCAATGCTTGGAGAACCAGTACAGTTTCTGGGCTACTTCGGATCAGATCGCGTCAGAAGGGTGTTGAAACCAGAACACAGACCTTTGATGGGTCTGCGTGTAGACAACATCTGTGTGGACAGCGATCTTGGCGAAGAACTCGTGAAAAAGGCGAAGAATCTTTGGATAGCCGGTGCTTAGAGTTTGTTGGAGGAACTGGGAGCCTTGACTAAGAATTAGCAAACTACAACGAACCGGTGCGAAGAATTGAGAGACTTTGTATGGTATCATGGGAATGTTTCTCAAGGGATTTGCTGAGAGCAGTCCAAAAGATAGTGGTTGGACGACTTTCAAGTACCTGTAGGAAGTTTGCGCACTCTCAGAAACTAAAAGAGTGGACATTCTGGTCACTGACTTTCATTGCTTCATTCAAGAATACGACATGAGAAAACGTATCTGTTTTAAGACGGAGGACAGTTTCCAGGGTGTACACCTATGTCAAGTCTTCATATCCGATCTTGAAGGACGTATAAGCATACCCTACCTTGACACAGCATCCGACCATCTCCTCGATCATGGACTGCAGGCGTGTCCATAGAGCAGCCGTCCATTGAGGAGCAGTAAGGTTCGTCGGTTCCGTGCGAACTCTGGATTTATATAAGGTGGAAGATGGTGATTGAACGGCAGAGTTGACGCCTTCTATTGGGTGGAGGAGATTAGTGTTGATGGATATCTAATTAGTGGAGGAATGTCTGACCTCGTGCTGAAGCCTCTTTAGAAATACCGGAGAGGTCCAAAGCGTGACGAATACGTTCATCGACTGCTTGGGAGAGGTCCCTAACCAGGCTTTGAACTAGATTGGGGAGGACACCGAGATTGTAACCAGTTTGAAGAGATGAAGCAAGAAGGGATTGGTCCTGGGACGAGTTGATAGATGAAGGGCCATGTACCGGCACGAAGGAGAGGACGGGAAAGGGAACGCACAAGGTTCGAGAGGCCAGATAGTATCATCTGTTGCATATAACCCGTGATGGTGGCTCTTGAGTCCTCTAGGAACGGGATCTGACTGGCAACAAGGTTGATAGAACAGATGGGAAGTGTATCGGAACTGTCTAAAAGGGAGGCTATTGGAAAGAAGAATGAGAAACGATGGTTGTTCCCTGGATAAGACATGAATGAGATTAAACCTAGTTGGGCAGCGGTGAGTGCAGCTTTGGCGATGGCACGTTCCTTCTCGTCCTCATGAGATTGCTGAGGGGTAGGAAATGTTTGTATGTCGGTCATCTGAGAATGAAGGCGCTTTGCAAGTGTGACGAAGCGAGATATTCGCCTCAAAAGGTCTGAAGCTCGCGAGAGGGCATCTACTCTGTCTGCTAATGCCTGGAGAGATTGATAAGGGAGCTGAATCTTTGCATGAAGTCTAGAAAGTGAGATTCAGATGGGTAGCTCTCGAACACGAAGAGGAGGCCGACTTTAGAAGAGAGCTATCTAGTTCGTCGAGATGAGATCGTACATCTGCTAGTGGTGCGTGCAGCTTGAGAACAGCAGAGGGCTGGAGTAAGAGCTGATCATGTTGGGTAGCGACCTGGCGTGGTAATGAGCCAGGGGTGTACAAGGGTACGGAGAAGGTAATGAACGTGCAAGGGACTTTATTTGAGAATGAACGCGGTCTAAAGCTGCAGATATGGCTGGAATTACAGAAGAATCGTGGTGCTTTGATTGAGTGGCAACAATGGCATTGGCGTAGTCTTTGGGATCGAAAGAGGTGGAGGCGAAGGGTTGGAGGTCCATGGAAAGGGTCACGTGTGGTGGTGGTAGGAGGATGGATGGTATATAAGAGAGATGGTGGTGCTTGTACTACTACTAGTGCTACTACGACAATGGCATCCTATCCTCCTCCTGCCTTTCCTCCTCCTGCTGACTCTCCTCCTTCCAGTCCCTACAGTTCACCCCATTCAGATCCTCGCTCTCGTCCCCGCTCATCTTCGGACATCCACCAGACTCCTTATCCATCTCACGGCCCTCCTTCAGCACTTCCCCCCATCCTCAAATCCCACCGTTCAAGTGGCTCTCTCACTGGACATCCCGGAACTCAAGATATACCTCGAAGTCTCCCTTCAAACCATTCCGCCTCTCATCACCATCACCCTCGCTTCACTACCTATCATAATCCAGATAGTCTTTATCAATCTGGCTCACCCCCGCCACCTGCTCATCGCAGCGAGGCTCGACGGTGGCACAAAAGAGCCTACGGCTCTCGAGCTCATGTACGTTTATATTTGATACCACACCTCCCCTTATTCACCCCTACTGTGTAATCTAAATAGTCAGATATTCAACATTTACTGCCGCACCATCTTGGCCATGCTGCCGCCTACCAGGCTTACAAGATATGGAAGCGAACCCATACTACCGATCCAAACAATACCCACTTCGAACGTCATCGTGATGTTCTCACTGATATGGCTCTCAAAGAAGGTACTCCACAATAACTACGTATACCCGTCAACCCGATACTGACCTATATCAGTCCTCGGTCTTTATAGTCAGTATCCCCACATAAACCAAATGTCCAAAGAGGCGGCCATCCAACATGCCACCAGTACTGTTGGCCGTTTTCTCACCGAGAACGATATGGGACCTATGGGTGGCCACGGGCGTGATGATTATAGCTCTTCATCGCACGGCCCGTACACCGATGGATCTAACACCTCATCTCCGCATCATTCTCGTCGTCATCGCTCTCATTCGCGACACCTGAGTGACTTGCTACCTATGCCACATAATTCCCATCGACATCGGTCTCGCTCGCAGGGGCCTGCAGTCCGCTATCCAGATGGCAGGGCATACTACGATGCACGTTCTGACTACGACGTAGATGACACTTATCCTGGGCCTGGGAGGCCAATAACGCCCGGAATGCCACCTGGCGTGCCAGGCTCCTACCCACCACCTCTTGCGAACGGCATGATGTCTGGTATGCCAGGCTCGTATCCATCTCCCAACGTGCATGATATGCCAGGCTCATACCCACCTCCTCCTGGTCATATGTCGTCCGGAATGCCTGGTCTGTATCCACCTTCCAGTGGTGGCATGGGGGCTGGACTACCTGGTCCATACCCACCCTTGTCTAACCGCCCTCCTATGGACACTGGTCTTGCCCCAAGTATGATACCCGGCCAGGCCGCCTACGGCGATTCCCACATACCTCAGTCTTATACCACTTCCGCACCCATGGTCCCTATGGTGGGCTCGAGTTATCCTCGAGGCCGCAGTCCGTTGCGTGACTATGGACGCGGTCATAGTCGTCACCGATCTCATAGCATGTACGGTGCTGACCCAGCTCTCGATTATCGCGCGCCTTATGGTCACCCGCAACCAGGGTATTATCCACATACCCATTCAGGAATTGCTTCGTACATCAACACCGGCGCAGGGCTTGTACCTCTTCCCCAGGGAGGCAATTTCATCATTCCCTCTTCGCACCACCACCATGGCCATCATCGGAGTTCCAGCAGGAGCCATCGACACAGGTCTCGCGATCGGGGAAGATCCAGACATCGGTCAAAATCTCGACATGGTTCGAGGCATGGATCCTCCAGACATAGGTCTAGCAGTCGATACCATCAACCAAGCAGCGGTCATTACAGGTCCTCAAGTTACGATCCTTATTATACCTCCCACCGATATTATTGATGTAGGGTTGTAAAAAAAGATTTACGGAATGATTTCATCTCTCACTGTATTCTATAGTATATCTTGTGCCTTTACTCAGCCGAACGGCCAACTTAGCGTTATAAGCAAACTCCCGCCACGTTCGTGCTTCACGGGTGCTGCGCTGTCTTGTCTGTAGGCGAGCCGTCATCCATATAAACTACTACCACTGTACATATGTATTACTGTAAACTCGAAGGAAATTTGTCCGCAAGTGGCAACGGTTCTTATTACCCTATGTTGAATTATCCGATTACATTCGAATAATTTTTTGTCTAGCACTAAGAGGCACAGAAATAAAACTCGAGCACTTTAGAACGAACACACTTAGTAGGTGATAAACATACATAGAAGTGGTAGAAAGAAACAGTGTAGAACATGGAAAAGATGATATTCGACTGATCACTCGATAGGAAAAGCATGAACAGTGGGCACTAAATAGAGCATAAAACTAAGGAGGATTGACAAAAAACCATGATTCACGCAATTCTGCATGAGGGAAGAGAGGGAAGAAGACGAGGCCGTGAACACATTGAGATAAGTGAGAGGGAATTCCTGAGCTGATGTTGAAAAGCGAAAAGCAACGTGGCCGAGCTGAGGGACTACATTATATATATGTATATGGATTTCTGAAATGAAAACAAAAGAGAATCTGAAAGTGGCAAAGAACAGGTGGAATGAAATCTGGGAGCCTTGACCCGGGCAAAACGGAAAAAGGAAGAAGTAAAAAGGTTCGGAGCAATTGAGCCAAAATGAGGGAAATGAGGGAGAGATCGTCGGAGAAGAAAAGTCAGACTCATCACGGGTCATGTGTACCGTTCTTTACTTGGTCGCAAACCAACTCTGGCAGCGGACCCGCAACAAAATGTATCGACCCCGCTTATCGACTTCTGCTCTCATCTCGAACCTGACTCCTGAGGCAAATTATGCCAGCTTCCTCCAACGCGTCTGGTCGTCGAATGCATAGCGCCAGGAGGGGGCTGGTACAAGGATGATGAGGCATGCATCGGCGAATCTGCTTTGGCCTCAGCAATTAGTGATACATGCGAAACAGAACTCGAAACGGAGGAAACTCTCGATCCGGGATTCGAATGGTATTGCTGAGCTTTATCCGTTTGGTGAGGAGTGCTCGAGGAAGAAACAGTCCTGCTACCTGGCAGGGAAGGACTTTGCTGGGGAATATCTGCCTGTAGCTGAAAACTCAATAACGAAGCTCTCAGGCTCAAGTTCTGGTTAAAGACAATCCCTGAGTCTGGAGCAGAGCTCGAAGTAGAGGCGGCTCTAGAACATGGGCTTTCATATTCCTGCTCGACTGCGAGTTTTGCAGGGGGCTGTAGATCGATCTCGGGCATGGGGATAGCATCCATGTTCGGGAAAGTGAACTCGTTGGTCATACCAGTTGGGTCGTTGGTGTCGTACGGGTTATACGCGGGGAAAGGTGAGTCCGTATGCAATTGTGGATGCATCCAATCGAACGAATTCTGATCATGGTACCCATCATCGAGGGTTACCGAGGAAGATGATGCGCCCGGTGTGGACAGAGGTTGCATCGACAACCAGCCAAATTCATCGTTAGAGGAGATCAGAGTCACATCCATCGGGCCATCTGTAACAATCTCTGAGGAAGTCACTTGAAAAACGTCCGGGTTGGTCAAGAGATCGGGCGTGAAGAAGCCCACATCATCCAATGGCTTGAAGAGTTGATCGAAGCCAAGCCACGGTTGGTACTCGCCCTGGAAATCCTGAAGCTAGTAAGTCAGTCAGGAAGATAATTGATGTGGACCAGTAACTCGTGGCTCACAGGCTCTAGCTGGTCAACCTGCATGGCTAGTCCACTACCTTGCAAGAACGACTGTTCGTGATGGATGTATGGACTATCGGAAGGCGGTGAGTCACTCGACCCCACAAGCAAGGCAGAGGTGGCAGAGGTGGTCGCAACGGGCACTGGAGCTTCCATGGAATTGGCAGAAGCAATTCGCGCATACTGATGCGCGAGTTCGTCAGGAGAAATGGGTGGAGTAGGGAATAGAGTGGACGATGGAGTGTTAGATGTCACTGGCAGCTGACAACAGGAAGTATCCGGGGAGCTGGCGATGGAGATTGGCGGGGAGGGGCCCATTTCACCAAAGAGCTCGGCTGGCATTCCTGCCGCCACCCCAGCCATTCCTGCTGGATAGATGGCCAGTGGAATCACGACGATGGGATTCGACGCCGAGGAGCCTGGGCCCGATGCGCCACTGCCTTTACGTGGTGCATTGCGTGGACTGCCATCCTTCTTGTTATTCTTCTGTTGGGGTCGATAAACGTAGTCCGGATATTTAGCTATATGAGCTGCTTTGGCGAGAGCTGCACGCATCTCGTATTGAGATCTGATCTCAGGTGGCTCGCTAGCCCACATCTTGGAAAGCACTTGCGATACGTTTGACTGTGGACCTTGGTAACCGCTTTCCTGCATCTCCTTCCACTTGGCTTGGCGATACAAGATCCATGGATTCGCTGGTCTAGGGGGCTCAGTCTTGGTATCTTTCTTAGAACGGCGTTGGGGAGGCATAGGAAGCAGGATAACTGGGGAAGAGGGAAATGTGGAAGGGAAGAGAGTTGTGGGTGGTTGTGGGCGTATGTGTTTTTTAAACAACAACAACACGTGTTCGGTTGTCCCCGAACTGCAACCTATCTTTGGCTTTCATTGTGGTCCGCATTTGGCCTGGAAGAGTCTAACCCTGGTGAGCGCTGAACCCTACGCGTACACCGCTGGGTGTATTGCTCTGGGTCGACGTCGACGTCGTTTCATTGTACAAGATTGTATTTCCATACTCACTCTGGCCCAAGGGATATCTCTACGGACGCACAATCTACTCTATCCATTGAATTTTTCATGAACACGCCAGTGTAACAACATTCTCCACTCATCACGACCTACATTTCAAACAGGCAAAGGGCGAGAACGCAATTTTTTTTGTCCAGGTTCCAATAGTACACTGGCAACTACCATCAACGTTACAAGAGAATCACTACTGCAGAATCAGTGGCTATCATATACATAGTACAACTCAGGCTGGCGAATCGCAAATCAAGCATAAAAAACTCGCGTTTAGTATGAGAATCAAGTAATGAACCGAAATGCCGCAGAAAAGGAGCGGTTTAGGACCATCAATGGCGGAGAACAAGGGAATGGACGAAGGGCACAAGGAGCATAGGAAGAAAAGAGAAGTTCAGACAAGGATGAGAGGAAGGGGAAGCTTGATAATTCATCAGTAGCCGGCTGGAAAATGAATAGTTAGGCTTCGAAGTGAAAATTTATGATGCAGTTGGGAGATACTGACCTCCGTAACCAGAACCGCCCTGATTATAGCCTGCAAGAAGGTAAGTCAGGGGAGAACGCAAGTCGATGTGGAGAGCCAAACCGTAACCAGCGCCAGTATACCCACCTCCGCCCTGGCCGCCATAGCCTCCGCCTCCGGCATAACCACCACCACCGTTGTATCCACCACCACCACCACCACCGGCAGCGTAGCCTCCACGGTAGTCTCCACCTCCACCACCGCCATAAGCATTACCAGAGTAACCTGACAGTTTGACATAAGGCCCTAGCTATTCCAGAAAGAATAGGACGAGCATCTACCTCCTGATCTGCCTTCGGTCTGAGGGCGGGCGTTTGCAAAGTTGACTTTGATTCTCCTGCCATCAAGATCCTGCTCATTGTACTGGGCGATCGCTTGATCAGCTTCAGCAGAGGTGCCATACGTGACGAAGCCAAAGCCACGGGAGCGTCCAGTTTCACGGTCACGCATGACAATGCACTAATGTTGAACGAATGTCTAAGATTATTAATGATCCCAGAGAAGAGAAAAAAACGATATAACGAAGACGATGAAGCAAACTAGATCAACGAGAGAGAGTAGCGTACATCTATGACGTTGCCGAACGCACTGAATGCCTAGAGACAAAATAGGAAAACAAGACACATTCAAGTGTTGGTAAGAGCAAGGAGACGGGAGAGAGCACGGAGACACGACGGGGGCGCGATATGCCTAGATATACGACTGACTTGGCGGAGAGTATCATCGGTGGTACTCCAGCTTAAATTACTATCGAGAGCGAGACGATCAGTGGATGCGAGAGGGTCAAGGAGAAGAATGGAAACCGAGAGCGAGGGGTACTGGAACTGACCCAACATAAATTTTGGCAGACATGACTGCAGACTACAATATAGGAAGAGCACGAAAGAGCACAGGCGTAATCGAACCGAAACCGGAAACCGAAACCGAAACTCGGAGAGATAACGGTGAGAAGGAAAGAGGGGCTGCAGCATCACAACAGCAAATCCACCCTTATATACTCTACTCCGTTTCAAACTCCGGTCTACTAGTCATCACAATCGGCATCCTCGCCATCCAACACATCAATTAGGCCCTTCTGGCCCCTGCATCACCTGTTCCATTCCATCCTCAACTTTGATATAATCATCTCTCTAAATCCACCTCGCATGACGAAACAATTTGTACAAAATGAAAACAAGAAACAGGACAACCATGCTGTATGTACAGAACAGGAACTGAGAGAATGAAAATCATGAGAGAAGAAAAATCATGACAGGTCATTAGAAAAAATTCGCCTCTATCACAGAGCAAGAACACAAAGTCCTCAAACAGAAGGCTACTTCACGTTCATGCTCTTACGCTTCTCCTTCTTCTCCTTCTTGAGCTTCTTGTCCTCCCCCTTTATGCTACTGGCTGGGCTGTCGCTGATGTCTTGCGTGCCAACAACGTTATCGTTGGAGGAGCCTGATTTGGCTTGATGACTGTCGCGTTTGAGGAGGTTGGGTAGAATGGAAGAAGTAGAACCCTGACGGCGATTGGTCACGGAGATCCTACGGGCCAACCGTTGGAAATTCTGAGAAGAAATCCTCTTTCGTTTGGGCTCTGCGTCAGGATCGGGAGAGCCAACGCGGGAGGATTGGACGCTGTCATCGAAAGTGACGCCTTGTGGAGGTGAGGTGGGAACATCCTGGGGCGCTGCTGGTGGTGCGATAGAAGACTGATCATCACCAGATGTCGGGAAGGAGACGACACCGGAGAATGCGACTGCTTGCGGTTGCTGGGCATCGACTGCTGAAGTCTCTGGATTTGGTGATTCAACGTCTAGGGCCGAGGACTCAGCCGCTACATCAGCATATGAAGGCTGATCTTCGATGTCTACCATCGGGTCTTGTTCTCCCTTAGTGTCAGCTTCTGGGTCGTTCGCAACCAAATAAGGCGAAACCTCTTCCTTGACACTGGCAGTAGTAGAAGGAGCCTCACCATCCGAATGAACAAGCGACTGGTCACGATGCATAGTCGCAAACACACCACCATGCTCGATGAGCTCAGAGTGTTTTCCCTGCTCGACAATGCGCCCATCACGAAGGACAAGAATGCTGTGGCGTGGTATTAGTATTTTTTTCGTTAGCTGAGCGAGAGCGGTCACCCACGTATCAGCAGAAGCAATTGTCTGGAGTTGGTGTTAGTTTATGATAAAGCAGGAAGACCAGCAAAACTTACTGAGAGGCGGTGCGCAATGGCGAGCGAAGAGCGGCCAACTTGCAGTTCCTGGAGAGCCTTCTGAATATCCTTCTCTGTAGACGTATCCAGGGCGCTGACGGCCTAATCAGCCACACGAAGGCAGAAATGAGAGAAGCGGGGGTACCTAGTTGCTTCGTCCAAAAGCAGGATCGGAGGGTTCTTTAGAAGAGTTCTTGCGATTGAAACACCTGATACCCGCTATCAGAAGTAAAAGCAATAAGGGAACTGAGGGTACCAACGTTGCTTTTCACCACCGCTCAAACGTACTCCTCTCTCACCCACCTTGGTGGCATATCCATCGGGGAAACTCATGATACGGTCGTGCATCTGAGCAGATCTAGCTGCAGCCTCTATTTCATCGGAAGAAGCGCCAAACTTGCCGTAACTTAGTAAAAGCAGTGCAATTTCAGGTTTCATGCGGACTAGAGTGGACCAACAAACATACCCGATATTGTATGCAATGCTGGAGTTGAATAGAACGGAATCCTGGGGGATGACTCCAATAGCTCTGCGAAGACTGGCCTGGGTGACATTTCGTATATCCTGTCCATCAATCAAGATGCGCCCTTGACCCTCTTTCAGGTCGTAGAAGCGATATAACAACCGAAGTATAGTAGATTTCCCGGAACCGGATTCCCCGACCAAGGCCAGAGAGGATCCCTTAGGAACTTTGAAAGAGATGTTATCGAGGGCAGTTGTCCTTCCGTCGTATGAGAAGCTGACGTTCTCTTATGATAGCAATATTGTATGAGCGAAAATGGAGCCAAAGATATGATCGACATATTACCGAACTGTATTTCCCCATCCTGCACAATGAGGTCGGGTGCACCTGGAGCGTCATTGATATCAGCAGGTTCGTTTAGCAGTGCGAGCAGTTTCTCCGTATCGACCAATGCTTGGTTCACAGATCGGTATGTAGAGCCGAGCGTGTTGAGGGGACCATACAACTGCAGACAAAAGGCCTACATCAGATGTGTGTGCAGAATTCCCCCACATGATACGCACTTGGGCGAGATAAGTGATGAAAAAAACGAAGTCGCGCGACCCTGATTGCCCGGTGGTGACACGGAATGCCACAATCATGGAACCCAGGAGTAAGCCGATAGTCTGTACAGCAAGATGAATCTGGTACTTGGGATATCGGGCAGAGGAAGAGCCCTTACTATGATTAGGTTCTGAGTGAGATTGAGCAGGTTCAAGGATACTAGCAAAGAAATGAGTAGCGTCCGATGTCATGAGATTATGACCTACGAATAACTTTGTATTCCAGAGCTAAAGAATTTCATGCGGTGGGCTCAGGTGTATATCAATCGGTGGTGAGAAAGAGACCGCACCTTGGTAATCTTGGAACGCACTTCGGTACCTGCTACCTTCATGCTCTTCCCCGCCAAAATATTTCACAGTCTCGTAGTTGATCAGGACGTCAGTGTGAATACCTCTGGTGACCTACGAAACGAACGTTCGAGCGAGTCCAAAAGAACTTGAGCAGCACCTACCACATCTCGTTCATTCATTTGACGCCTAATTTTCGTCCTCCACTGCGTCAGGGTGATGCTGACAGCAACTAAAATCATAGTTTATAAGTCTGATGAGTGTGATTTAAGAATCAAGATAGGTATATACCATATGAGGCCATTACGAAGAAGATGATCACTGTCAGGGTCCATTCAAATTTGATGGAGAATAAGACCAGTGCCACGATTATATCGACGAAGATAGGAATGATATTGAACAGGAGAAGCTGTGGAATGCATCAGTCTTCGATGATGGAGGGGGGCATAGGATGAGATAAAATACTCTTACTTCTAGAATACGGTTTATGGCGGATCCTCGGTCGAGTATGCGCAAAATTTCGCCAGTTTTCCGTCGGGTGTGAAAAGCGAATGAGAGGTTGAGAAGATGATCAAAGGACAATTGCGACATTTCTGTTGAGCAAGTAATGAGTAGGTAGTCATTAACAAGACGCCTAATCCTCCCACCAAGATCGGAGTATTGCATGACGGGGGCCCACAGAGCCTAGAAAGCACACTAGTAAAGAGCTGTCTAGCTGGGAATGGAAACAGAGCACATACGTCTCTCAAAGCGGCCAAGCCACCACTGCCTTGGAGAAACCTGAGGATAACGTAGGCGAACAAGTAATACCACAACGCATCGTAAGTGCCATCCTCCAAGGCACCAACTACATTTGCTAGCATATAAGGAACAGCTGCATTGACTGCTCGACCGGCCACAATAATGAGGATGCAGAATATCTAAACGACTGAGTTCAGTGGATAGGTGTCGGAGAAAAAGGAGCAAGTAATTTACAGCTATCGTTTGCAGCTTCTTGCTTTTTGAAGGCCAGAGATATGGTGTAATGCGGCCCAGACGCCTGCCAAGCTCGCCCCAGGAAGGATCAACTGCAATCTCGGGCCGCACTTCACCAGGCTGGAGTGAAAACGCCAACATGTTGAATATAGTTCAAAACGGATAAGTTGAATTATCTCACATTGCCAAAAGGAACAGGGGTGGGAGCTCTGGTGGTTGGAGCAGAGTTCCCAGAATGACCACTGGATCGATTACTTCTGAAAGTGCCATACTTTGGTGTTTCGCTGTGCAGGTTGGACAGAGGAGACAATCCTGTAGATGCCTGGCCGTGACCAGGTATCAGAAGAGTCGAAGCAGTCACAGGTGTTGGTGCGGCTATAGAGATTTCGGGTTCCGCTTCCGCTGGCGCATAAACGACGCGAGTGTACAACAAACCAAAAAAGAGGGGAAGGAGAAGTATGACGCGAATGGCAGGAATGACGAAATGAGCGGCTGCTTCACTGGTGATCCAAGAGATTGGGTGTTCTGGGATACGAGGTTGGTCACCCTCTATAATAGAGGCACAATGAGTGTTGTGAAAATTGGATTATAGGCACAAATGGGTGGACTGTTACCTTGCTTCAAAGCCAAGGCCGAAATCACCACAATGGATAGATCGAGTGCCAGAGACGCGAAAGTCGCAACTTTGAGGCGATTCAGAAACCAGATGTCGTGTCCTACAGTGATTTCCTTCCACGCCCCAACGACAGCCAGTCCTGCAAAAGCAAGAAGACCTGCAATGGTGTTCACTTCGAGGCCTGTACGGTGTGGCCATGTTTTATTGATAACCGCATATACGACGAAGACGAGGCCGTCTGCTAAGTAAGTGAGTGCTGTGAGGGATAAAAGAGCGAGGATGAGGGATCTGCGGGGGATGCGAGTAGCGACTACGACTGAGGTGATTGAGGGGGGCCTGGAAGACGGTAGAGCGATGCGAGTACGATAGAAGAGAAGAGAGGTGGTTGTGAGTAGAACGACGACGGGGGATACAATCCTGAGAACGAGGACTGCGAGAAGGTCTGGGGGCATCGTGAAAGTCGTGAGTCGTTAAATGGTGGATGGCTCGGGAAGAAAGGAGGAAGGGGGAGGAGAAGGAGGGAAAAAAAAGCGAAAGTCGACTGGAAGACGGTTGTTCGGTTTTTAAAGGTTAGCTTGCAACGAGGTTTCTTTACGTTATCTGACAGAAAATCAGAACTTGGCTGACTGGTAATCACACGACATCACATTAGTGATCCATTAGTGACCTGGTACGTCAATTTGGTTGATGACCTTGTTTGATAAGTCACATTCAGCCCATCCATTCATCTCCAAGATACTAATAATCCACCACTAACCTCTCACGCCCGCCCCATGCCTCTTCCATCAACCCATCCTCTTCCTCTCCACCAATCCCTTCGCGACCTGGCTCTCCTTCGTTCATCCTCAATTTCTCCACTCGCCAAGTTCTCACAGATCAATAGCGAGCCTCATTCCAGTTTCCTTCTTGACGCCTCGCTCCATTTTCAACGGAAATCTAGGTCCGCGTTGCATCTCCACCGATCAGAGTCGGTCCTGCGAGCCGCTGTTAAGCTGGATAATCTCAGTTCAGATTTGGACGCCACGGCAGAAGGCCTGAGGAATCCTATTTCTCAGTAAATGTAGACGAACAAAGCCTCAGGTGCCGCAAAGAACTCTGCTCACCACTCTAAAGTCACAATCACTCACTGTGGCCTGTCGATAACAGGACCCAGAGCGCTTCAACCTCCCCTGCGCGGATAATCCCATGCACTTCGTCTGGAACTCATACTGCTACACAACATCGATCTTCACACGGAAATGAACGATCTTGAGATGGATAACCCTAGTTGTATCCTTGCTGTAGAGATGTACGGTAAATCAAGCATATCCTTAAACCAGAGTACCCTCGCATCTAGAAAGATCTGTCATCGACGACACACAGGGGAGGAACTTGCAGCGTGGGCCAGCAAGTCCAGATCATCGTCAGATCCAGCAAGACTATCAATCTTCCCGTCTTCTATCCGCCTCGACCAGCTCAAGTCCGCATGTGGAGTCCACTCCCAATTCAGCGAAGCTTGACAGCCCGTAGACGTCCCCGATCCATTTTTCTTCGCTGGTGTTGGATGAAGCTGATCCCTGTTTAGAAGCGCATCACCCAGTATGCTACCAAACCTTTTACGCCTGCGCGGCAAGTTAGTCCGGTTCATCGCCCTTTCCAAGAACGGACCCGTGCTGTTGCGGCGTGAGCTCAGAGTGCTGGCTCGTAACCTGCTTTGGAAGGTTTCTCTGGACGTGTTATCGGTTTTCCGTTTCTTGGGTGTTGGTGTCTGGGCTACCCAACAGTCCATAGCCTCCTCTCTTCGGAACCTCTTGACTGGCGACTTCTTTGGTACTTCTTCCCCTCTAACACAGCTGGAACCATAAGCCCTGTCTTCGGCCTGCTTCACAAGCTCCATGAGGTAATGTCGCCACTCTTCAAACTCGTGCTGAGCGATGCTAGCAATCCATGTAGCGTCTTCTGGGGGCCTTTCAACCTCATGCAAAACCGAAGCGAGGAAAGATGCCTCAAGCCCCGAGAGTGCATTCTTCTGCAGAAAACCAGCGTACTGCGCAACTAAATTCTTACGACAAGAAAGCGAAGTGTCGTGAAGGGATTTGTGGGTCGATGAATCAAGAATCTCTTTGACGAATGCTTTGAATGT
This sequence comes from Agaricales sp. HM26-F1, assembly GCA_002718315.1. Lineage (NCBI taxonomy): Eukaryota > Fungi > Basidiomycota > Agaricomycetes > Agaricales > Agaricales sp. HM26-F1. Next base: position 1,122,511 of record NIBX01000158.1, read on the forward strand.
ACTCGTCGTCGGTGCTATCTTGCTAAGTAGGCCTACGCAATACCGAGAGCTGTAAGGGCAGCTCCATCCCTTTTCGTTGGTCCCAAGTTGCATAGCGATGCTTGTGAGCGATTCAAGAAGCTTGAACTCGTCTCTAGCCGCATGATTCGCTCTCAGACTGATCTCCATCTGCTCTTTACAGGCTTGAGAGACAAACAGCTCAATGAACCTGATATCTTCCTCGGCTGCTCTGCCCGAAAGAAGGTGCTTTGAACAGATAGCAGCACATCTTCCCAGAAAGGTGTCTCGCGCATCGGAAGGGCGATAGCTGTGTTCTGTCATAGGCCCTAAGGAAAACTGGACCAAGGCGGGAATATCGCGGGAGGCGAGCTCCAGGAGTAGTTTCAAAACCGGCCTTGTGCTACATAGAGAAGAATCTTGAGCTTGAGATATGGCCTCCGAGGCCCTGGAAGCAAAAATCCGAATGTTCTCGCCATGTGTGATCCACAGTGTGAGGAGGTCATTCAGTGCGCTTACACCAACCTGAAAGCCCGTAAAATTCGAAGGCGAGTCAGGAGAAAGAGCCATCATGGCTAAATCAAGGGTAGCTATCAGGGCCACAAGCGAAAGGGCACCTAGTCTATATGACAGGCAAACTTGCAATACGTCGTAGAAAAGTGGGAAATTACGAGGGCATCGACTGAGAACGATATCAAGGGCTTGGGAACTGATGACTGATCTATGGCGCGGTTGGTTATGGAGGCGGAAAACTTAGAAGCGTTTTAGTGTGTGGGCAAGATTCATTAATTACCTCATATAGAAACTCGGAATATCAGTATAGATTGCGTTGAATAGCCCTCGCTCCAGAAGTTCGTCCTCGAAATCCTGTTTCGAAAGCGCAGATTGGGACATATATGCTCCCAATACCAAGCCACACATAGCTCCAAGAGATGGAATCTCAGCAATAATCCTATGACCAGGCTGAGGAGGACCGTAAAGGGCTTGGAGAACGTGTCGGAACGCGCTCCGAACATCAGAGGACCGTCGTTTGATATCAGCGACGGACGCTTGATCGAAGGTCAGGGGATTTATACCCAGTGGCAAAGGTCGCAAAAAGCCACAGCTGTCCTGTTTATTCGGGCGAGCAGTGTAGGTGAAAGCGACGTTCAGATGGGGGTACGCTGGCTTGGTTAGAGAGGAAAGGGCAGCACATTTGCTGATCAAAGGACGCAAGATTCGACTGACACGAGACTCGGTGAGGAGGGAAGTGTTTTCTAACGAGGCATCGCTGACTGTATGCATGAAAGGAGAGGATGACGCTGTTATAAAGAATCGGGTATTCCTCAGCTCAGCTAAGGGTCAGCCGGTCAGAACCGAGCTGAATCTGGTTATGTAAGCTTTGTTCAAGGTCGAGAGAACCCAGGAGGGAATCCTGGTCACATGATCGTAACAGAAAAATGGGAATTTGCAGCAGGTAGAAGACAACTAAATTTTACGAGTTCAGTGTCAGGCCACTCTCAAACGACGAATTAAAACGTTGAACGTTGAAGGGCGGCTATAGCTACAATGATATTCAGTTACTGTAATTCAGCGTTGGACTCCTCCGATTTAGCAGCTCAATGCCTCAGGCCTCAGGTTTCTCAGGACCTTCAGTACTGCAGTGCGATTGGAACTTTGAACAATAACTTATGCATCCTAAGACTAGGCGTGTAAGTTACGGCTTATAGTTATACAGTATATGTGTACGTTGAATTGAACCTCTATCGGTAGTTGTGACCTAAGAGAAAGTTTCTTTCCATGTATGTAGCCGGCATTTCTCTAGTAATCAAGCATCGCTGTCACTGGCACTCTCATCCTGCCCCCATACTGCAAAGGCCCTGGGACTGGATAGAGCTAGATCATTGTGGTGGTAGTGGTGGTGACTATGCGTCCTTGGTTTCGAATGAGCAACCGTAGGTGTCTTAGAATTATCTGCCTCGAAGTCTCTGTGTGGTGCCCTGAACCTATTATGTGTACCCTCAGTGTCTCGATCTAAAAACTTCTCAGCATTCTCCGCAGGACTCCGGACTGGTTCCCCGTCCGAGACGCCGGTAGATGGAGGATCCGAGGGATGCGGTTTATCATATCCAGAAGAAAATTGGATATGCTTCGGAGAGAACAGGTTCGGTGGGTGTGGTTGTGGCCCTGCGTAACGCCCTGGTGTATTGATACCTGAGCCAGGAGGTTTTCGTCGTGCATCGGTGGACCGTGATCGAGAGCGAGATTTCGACTTTCGCACCTGTCCAGTCCGATCAGTGGGTTGGTTAACCGCCGCCTCAGGGGAGGAATCATTGATATCAAACTTGTCCTCTTCATCACCGTCTTCATCAGAAACCTCGTCCTCCTCCTCGTCGAATTCAAGAACCTCATCGCCTGAGGAAATAGGGCTATTGCGCTTCCGTGCGCCTTCCTTCAAAGGACCTTCTTCAACAACGACAAAGGACTTCTGTCGCTCACGTTCGTTCCACTTGAGGGTCCGAGATATAGAATGGAACCAGTCGGTTGATTGCTTGTCGGCACAAACCGTTGGAAATGGATATTTGGACGCTGTCACCTTGATGTGGTCACCCTCTACGTAAATATATTGGGACCAACTTTCTCGAGTAGATAAGAGCCCGCAAACTCACGTTTGAGTTCAACCCGTCCTCTGCCATCGAAGGAAGCCCAGGCCGTGCTCCTCGAGTTGAATGGCACACAGATACGAAGTTCCATGGTATCAGGAAGTAGCATAGGTCGGAACGATAGAGTATGTGGACAGATCGGTGTGATAAGAAGGGCCGGAATTTCGGGATGCACCAGTGAGCCTCCAGCAGACAACTAGTTGAAAGATGAGCAATCCGGATTGTCAAGGCAGTATAGGACATCGAGATTACAGAATAGGCAGTGGATCCTGTTGGCGTTGACACTGTGAGTCCATCTGCTTGAACAGTGGTCATATGGTGTTCGTCACCTGTAGTTTATTAAAATTCGAGGTGTAGATCAGAGGATTTGAGGAGGGACCAACCAAAGAGTTCCAACAAACTAACATAGGGACTAGGACCTCTATCAACGACTAGATCGTTGATGACCTCGAAGGTCTCCGCAGGTCTGGTCGTAAAACACATTATCTCCTTATCTTTGCATGTTTTGTGCCCGTCGGTCGAGGCCAAGCCTGACCAACCTCCCTCCAAGGCCTCCCAACCCCCTTTCTCTACGTTTTTCATCATGATCTCTCCTGTCTCTCCCTTTTTGACCGCTTTGCGCTGCGTAGCTTTGTTGTGAGACACAGCTCTATACACCGTGCATGTGAACCGCATGCGAAGATTGACACGGATACCGGAATCAATAGCGGAATCCATAACAGCCTGGTGGTCCCCGAAATCAAAGTTGGTGAGAAACCCCAACGAGCCGAGAGCGAAGGGAAGCACGGGTGGAACGATACGTTGGAAAAGCCAGGAAGTGAATAATACAGTACCATCACCGCCCAGCTAAATCCAGGAATCAGTAAGAGGAGAGGACAAGGGCATGAGTTTGACGAACTGTGATGACAAAGTCAAACAAATGTGGGCTGTGGCGGCACATATCACTAGTCCAGTAGCGTAACTGGCCTTCTTGTTGTCCAACCCCTTCGTCCTTCAGACTATGACTGTTGGAGGACATCGACGATAGTGAGTTACTGCTCGATGATCGGCGTCTAGGGAATGGAAGCATGAGTTCCGGGTATTTGTCCGCTATTCCTTGAGCATCGAATCTTTTGGAATATCTGAGTTGATTATCAACATATCTAAAACGATATAGTGAGAATCAGGCGTCTTCCCAATGAACATGACCTACACAGTAAGCCCCCGGTCCTGTCCATGTCGTTTCTTGAGCATGAGATATAGAGCAAGCTGACGTGTAAGCTTGATGAGTCTATTGTCTCGTGCTTTCGTGACGACGAGGACGTTCTGGATGCTGGCAAGCACTCTGGCACGTCCTGAGCGGAAGATGGTCAAGAAGAGAAACGATTGGTCGGTAATGCCTCACGCGCCCTCACCAAGTTGTTTGCTCATCTCTCGGACACTGACTGCCGTTTCAGCGAGCTGCTCAGTGAGGCTGCCCCCACTGATATCGTCGTCCTCTTGATGTTGACCATTCTGGATGAGATTGGAGTGAGGGCTCAGGAGTGACTGAGCGACACCGAGCTGTGGGGTTTCGAGCTGCTTATTCCGAAGCCAATCGGACGTCGATGCGCCCTTGTCGAGGTGTGAATGTACGAAGCAAGGTGACTGAACTGAGTTATCAGGCCGTGCGAGACCACCCGGGGATTTATTGCCAACAAGTTGAGGGCCTGCAAGGCGTACAGTGGGTAGGGGCTTTGAGGATACATCTTTGGACTGAGCGGGGCTGTTGACTTGATTGAGGGTATCTGGAGAGGATGCCTCTATCTCGACGCCAGGGCCAGAGCGAACACCATCAAGCTGGAGGACAGATGGTCTGCTTGTTCGACGGACAAGGGGAGAAATGGAGCCACTGTCAAACAAAGCAATGCCGGGGGTTGTAGGGGGCGTTGAGAAGGAGTCATTTTCTGGAGATGCAAGTCCAGTCATGGATGGGTGATGGATGTGAGACGGCATTGATGGGGCCTCCAAAGTTCCTTGGTTAGACAAAGTAGGTCACATCTGCTCTTATCTTCTACCTCCATGCTGTCGAATCGCCGTTGATACACGTAGCTCTGAAATCTTCCCTACTACTTAGTCTCTAAGCAGCAGGCAGTAACATCACCCAGGGGACACCGCTTTCATCAGATCTCATCAGGCAATCCCATCTAGCGTCGCTAACTCGAGCTCGTTGTGCACAGGCATCTAGAAACCTAACTATACTAACGCTTTACAGCACATACCGTAAACACAAACTGATACTTCATGTTCGGCTTACAGTTTTTCACTCACTTCTGTAACCTTCTTATTATCATGACAGGTACCGTTGCAAATGACATTGTATACTTGCTCAGTCGGTAAGGGTACACTACGGGAATGTGATGGTAACAGAAAACTGGCCTTGGTGCTACATGGGATTCTCCGTAAAATTTCAGAAGAATACTGTCTCTCTTTCAACGACCCGCGTGAGAGCACGGTAGTCTACTCGATCCTTAGCTACAGCCCAGAGCCACAAATCTAGTTGGGGTAGTGTTATTGGGTCGATCCATCCGAGTTCCTGGACGAGTTTTATGGTTTGTGCCTCGGCGACAATTAGCTCACAGGCATCAATTGCTGCGGCGCGAACGAGATATGTTTGATCTTTTGAAAGAATCGGTCCCTCCCTTGGAGGCAATGTCTGGGTATCGTCGCCCCGCTTGGGCGGAATCGAAGGAGAAGCGCCGAGCAGCGAAGGAAGGTCAGTCTCGTCATACATTGATGCCAAGGAGTCTTGGAGTAGCGGGCAAGAGCGGACGTCGAGGACGCCCAAGTGGATCAGCAAGGAGGGGATAACGTTGTCACTGAACACAGGCAGGGCATCGATGTTCGGGATGAAAAATGGCTGTGGTGTTAAAGCAGAGAATCTAAGGCTGATAGCCCCAATCAGGAATAATGCTTTCTTGAAACAGTACACAGCTAAAGCCACACCATATATATGAAAAGTGAAAAGCGGAGACAGAGGATACGGACGTACGCTGGCCATCGATGACCGTCATGTCCTGGAACGCAGGAAAGGCTTTGACCAACTGCAGCGCTTATGATCAGTTGGGGGTGTCAGAAAGCAGCGAAGCTGCTAATCACCCTTTCTAATACCACGTCCGCGGCAGCAGTACTATGTACTGACTTGACTCTTGCACTCGCTTCAAGAGCCTCGATAACGAAGCTACCCAAGTTGGGGTAACGCCCCTCCACAAGTATCCGACCAGTATCGTTCAGAGTGATTTCGATGAGCTTCACAAGCTCGTAAAGCGGGCCACCCAACGTTACCACTGAAAGAGTCGGAATGGATGAATGTGGTTTCTCAACGTGGATATTGACGCCCATAAGCTGGGCGATGGTTGGTGCATCGATAGATTGCATACCGGATGCGGACATATAATCATGTTCTCCAGAGGACGAGGTGATATACATCGAGAGAAGGAGAGCGCGAATGTTGTCCCATGCGCCGCGTTTTGTCTCCTGGTGCAAAGGAACGCGGTAACCCGAGGCGAAATTGAGCAAGGACAGTACTGAGATACAGTTCAATTCTGCAAGGTAGCTCGGAAATCTGAGAGGGAGTGCAAGTCCATGCTGCCGTGAGACGCGGTGAAAGGATTCGGTGAAGGCTTTGGAATGGAGTAGTCTGCGAATGGTTACAGGATCTATCTGTGGAGAAGTAAGATAGGTTGGAACGAGGAGTATAGTGGTGGATGACAGACGGTGATACCGGAAGCACGGCGTAAAGCAGCTGAGGAAGATCGTACGGAGTCAATGTAAGAGCCTGAGGGAGGAAACGGTGGCTTTTCAGAGGTTGTCATAGGTGCAGAGGGAGCGAGCTTTGGTGAAGATGAGCCGAGAAGTTATCTGAAGATAGGAAAATCCGTTTCTCGGTATTGTACTCCAGACTTTAGCATGGTCAGTGTCACCCATTTCTGACCCCGCGACCTCGTGACTTACTGTACATAACTTACCCACCATGCTTCGAATTCGTTCTAGTCCCCGGTTCAGAGTCTCTGCAATTTCTCATTCTTTTATGACCTATGCTACTCAACCCAACTCTACTGAGAGAGGTATGAGCACACTTAGTTGACAAGAAGTAGCTCTGGATTCTTACATCAGGTGTTCGTAGATTTGAGGCAAGCACTTCAAATTCATCTCAAGGGTTCCATGAAGGTCTATCCGTACTACACTTCGGGCTACATCAAGATCATTGACGTCGAATGTTGCATACATTATAGGAGAAGAACACATTGGCCGCTAACACAATCAGGGTTCGTGTCGGGCCTGCTGCAATCAGACACTCACTCACAGCTGTCGTTCTTCAGTCCGTTCTAGCAGACATCTATTCTCTGGACAAGAGCACTGGTGGTACCCAGGCACAATCCAGCGCAATCGTACAAATCATCCAAAAGGGGATTTCTAGAAGAGTTGAGCGCTTCCCTACAACTATGTATATATCCGAATTCTCATCTACTTCTCTCCTCTTTCGTAGACAGACGCAGCACGGCGTTTCAGGGACGCATCACGAATCGATCTTGCTCAAAGAGAGGAGAACGAAATCAACGTGTTGAGGCAATTTTTGCCCGCTATGTTGTGCGGTGATCAGGTTTACAAACTTGTCCAGCGCATCGTTCAGCAGATGTCCACGGAGAGTCTGACTTCCCCAAAAGCCGTGGGCCAGATCTTCAAAGAGCTCTACAGTCAAGTCGATAAAGCACAAGTAGACCCTGACTCAGTGAAACAGGCAGCGCTGGAAATCTTGAAGGAAGCGGTCAAAACCAGGTAGTCAATGACGACAAACAAGTAATTTACAGTAGCAGGAAGACGCGGAGTACTAATAGTTTATCCTTCATATGTCATCACCTCCCTTGCCTTGCCTTGCCCCTTCGTGAATAAGGGGAAGTGTGGCACCTTAGGCGTTATGAGTTTGGTTCTCTGGGTTTTGCGCCGAGGCACCACTTGCTGCCATCCGGGGCCCTCTTTCGCTGCTGTAGACCTCATGATGGCGCGATTGGACCTCTGCAGATGCTGGGAGAGCGCTTCGCATACGTGTTAATTCCTCGATGCATCGACTGAGAGTCCCAGAAACGCCAGCCAAAACTCTGAGCCTTTCGTCAATAGCTTCTCGAGTCAGTCGGTCCAGGGCGGACAACTGGTCTTCTGTCATTGTCGGGGGTAGATCTGAAAGGGAGCTTGCATCTAAGGTGTGGCTGCTGGTGAGATTGGGCGAGGTAGCAAGCCCGGTAGTTCTTGTGGGATTGCTGGGATTTGGCGGAGGTTGGGGTAGAATGGACGAGGTATAGGGTGTCGTTGATGGGTGGATCGAAGCCTTCAGTTCGTTGAAATCATACAGGGGAATAAGCGAGGGAACAGACGTAGGCACATCCGCAGCAGGAGAAGGCTGCCTGGCTTTCTGGCTCTCCCTGAAGTCTTTGAAGTTTCGTGCGGGAGGTGAGGCTGACGACGAGGAGCTACAAAGTTCCGGTGCTGGGTCCGTGGAAGATGTGGGCGCATGACGGCGCAAAGCGGCCAGGCGGGCAGCCTCTCTAGGATGCACAGTTGACTCATTAGCAGCTTTTAGCTGAGTCGAGTGGCTCTCCTGGAGGGTGCTTGGCGCATCGGGATCGCTCATTGAAGGATCACCGCGATTTGGCATGTCTTTGTCAGCTTCTAGATTGTCATGAAGGGAGGGTATCGCAGCACCGTGGACTCCATCCACATTCCATGGAATGTATGTTCCCGTGGGATCTTCGTACCCAGCAAGCCGAGGGGGTGGGCGGAGGAATTGAGACGAGAATGCATCGTGTCGGAGGTTGGACGTAGAACGAGGGACGTGGGACAACATCTGCGAAGGCGACCTTAGCCCGTTGCCATATTGAATCCGGTACTGAATCACAACTTCATGTGGTTGCTGCAAACCGGGTGGGGTGAGATGATCGGGGTTGGGCGCGAGCTGGCCTGTTTCTCCCGGTACTACAGGAGGCTCTCCCGCGGCACCTAGAAGACGTCCCACCAGGCCACCAGGATTGACAGCAGGTCCATCGTTAACGGGGGCAGGTCTCGCAACGACATTCCGTAATCCTGGTTCTGCCGGCGGTGCCCCGGGGGCGGAAGGGGAATTCTCAAGAACGCTACGTCGGCTTGAGGAACGTCAACAAAACATCGCGATAGACAGAACGAAACGCGAACCAAGTTGGACAGCTTTGCTGACGTTCCAGCCACGACCTCAAGCAATAAAAGTGGAATATATGGCCGCAAGGTAGTTTCTTTGGAGTAACATTGGGTCCTTGCGTTTGGACATGGGGCTCGGGAGCAGATAGTATCATTTCTTCGCGGCAGATGATACATGTCTTGTCACCAGGCATGTCTTCCTCAGTCGCACTAGGGTACCTCTCGTCCATGTTCCTAGTGGCGTTGTGGTATCTATGTAAAGCTCTGAGGCGGTTGATGAAAGACCGGGCAGTCATATATATATCTCGAATGATACTGAGCGGGAATCCATAGTAGCTGACGATGACGGTGAAAAACAACAGATATGTAGATAGTTTGAGGAAGTCTGGATAGGGAATTGTCAATTAGTAGCATGCCAATCGATATATGAAGAATCAAACCTGTGACAAGCTCGAGGTAGAACATCCACATGCTTTTGGCTTCCCAGGGAGGAGCAAGCTCACCACCTCGCCTCCCTGCCCTCCTTAGCTCATAGGCTGTCAGGAGATATTTGGCGACAGTGTTCCCAATGCTGGCGAGGAGCACCGCATACTGGAGTGAAGATAATCAAAACAATCACTCGGTGAAAACATACAACAGAGAAAGGGACGAACCTCACTAGCGAAAAGGACCATGCCACCGACCCCGCGAGATAAGGTGCTTTGGATAGCAACAAGGAACATGATCATGTCAGTGAACCCCAAGAGAAAGAATAGAGCGTTCATTCGCATGTGAAAGAGGAGAGGTGGACCAGGGTATGGCCTTTGTTCCATCTATAGCCTTATGAGAAGAGTAACAGCTTCGCAGAGAATTCAAGCCTACCCATTCGATGCGATCTGAGGCCAGCCAGTGGAAGGATTTGATGAAGAGAAGAAAGCCAAACATCAGCCCAAAGGGAATGTCGAACTCATCACGAAAGATAGTGAATGTCAGCAGCGATTCAGTTACAAAGAACCAAATTCGATCATAGAGTCTCTACAAAGGCAGAGTTTGTCATCGCGAGTTGGAAGATCAGAGTGAATGGGCTCACCTCGACTTCTGCGGGTCGCAATGCTCCAAAGAATATGTATTGAACAATCTTTCCGCAGATGAAAGAGGAAAGTGCTATGAAATTGGCCAGTACCTGCATGGAAATGTTGTATGAACGTGAGTTCTAATTCGAGGCCTGGACATACCACTACACTCCTGCTGCTCTTGGAAAGGTATACCACGATGGAGTAGAAGTTGTTATAGCTTTGGAGTGCCTTGACGATAGCTGCGAGCACGGTGACGGTGGATACGAGTATGTATAAGAGCAATTTGTGAGAGTTTAGTGCAGAAGCAAATGAGCCAGCAATTCTGTGCAATACACCCTCCGGCATTGCTTCGCTGGTCAAGTCTGGTTCGTACTAAGTTGCAATTGTGGCAGGCTACACGTCAGTTGATGCTCCACGACGCTGGGGTGGCTGTGTTATGTAAGTAACTACAGTAGTATTGCTGCAGGCATCCGTCACACTGACTCACACATCTACTTATACGACTTGTGTTTGTGAGATGTCTTCGATAGGCGAGCTTCAGTCCACGGCCGTACAATCGCAGTGAAAATACGAACTCTGGATCCCCTTCAATGTAGGTACATGGGTTCTATCGACTCGGCTGGGTCAAACGCCACTAACTCTCAACTACCTTGCTTCACCAGGCCGGGAGCTTCACAGTGATAGGCAGCTTACATAATCAACACTCCAGCTTCAATTCGACTCTCTTCGAGGGTCTGCCAGCGAAGTCGATCGTCGCAAGAAAATGTGCTGCCGACGCAAGATTTAGCATCTGCACCATCCAGTGTGTTACTAATACCGGTACTACTGAGGCCTGAGGCCTCCTCAGGCTCCCATGATTTCATTGTGTATCAGGTACTCTAAAATCCAACGACCTGCTGTGAGGACTCTAGACTTATTGAACCTATTAGGTGTGTAGGTACAGTTTCGGCGTAACTGACGCAGTTGTGTGTTCAGATTACAGTGAGATACGCGCTTCTGATGTCGACCGCGATCAATGCACCGGCATCGGGAGGATACGAGAGAAAGGCATGGACTCTGTGGGTTGGAGCCAATTCTTGTGGTCGTACTTTGCGTAGGCATCTATCATATGAAACGTGTAGGCAAATCGTGCGTGTTGACTGGTATTACGCTCTGACTTGTGCAAGACCGAACCATGAATGAGGACAAGATCACCTAATTGACTTTTGATGAGTACACTTGTCAATATATAGATGAGGAGGGACTCATTCTAGTACCTGGATTGCAGGCCTGGAGCATGTATTCCCCTTGCTCATCAGGCATGATACGAGGGTTTGTTGATGGCAGAGGTTCAAAACCTGTCCCGCCTCCAGCTAGCCGGACAAACCTCTTCGTAAGAGGTACTCTCAGATGCGACCCGGGCAAGAAAGACAGCGCGCCGTTAGTCGGAGTACATTCTTGTAGAGCGATCCAAAACCCGAGGGCAGTTGGGGGATCAGTGTACTATCGCTCGATTGATCAGAGATGGCTTGGTGTGAACATATTTCTTCAACCTACGAGGAATGTCCTGTGAAGTCCAGGCTGAAAAGTGAGCACCTGTGGTTAACTCAGCCAGCTGAATGAACAAACGAGTCATTATGCTCTCCGACTGCAACCTGTGGATCAGTGGCTATAGAAACTCAAAGCTGCAGAACTCACCAGCACCGCCGATTTTAGGCTGCTTGGTTATCACCATTGACTGAAGCGCTTGATGATGATCAAGCACAGTGAGTACCGGAAAGGGACAAGGTACTTTTCCTGTTCACTCGGATGACTTACCAACGGGATCTTTGTGAAATTTCAGGTCTCGGACAAGCTGCCTCAGTCTTTCGTTCTCTAAAGTGACCTTCCGAAAAGCCGGGTCCAGTTCGTGAAGGCCATGCCCTATTTTGTTCACAGCGTCTTTTTTGGGTCGATTAAGTTTCCCATCGTCATCTACTGCCCCTTCTTCCAGGAAGTAGCGTCTAAACTACGAGTCAGTAGTCGGGTTGATAGAATAAGTGGTCACCGCTAACATCTTATCCCCCGAGGTGAGAAAGTAATCATCCCCAACGTGGTCGTCGTCGCCGGTTGTGAACTTTGTCTGGAGGAAAGGACAAGCACGGAGGTATTGATGAGCACCATATGCCGATGTAGTAGCAGAAGAACGGCACCCTGCACCTTGGGGTGGTCCTCGATGTTGAAGTCCTCCAGGAGCTGCTTGGCACGTTCGAGTAAGACCTGTGCCTCGTCCTTATCGATGAATTGGCGGATGACCAGAAACCTGACAAGCCCATAGACAAGGATTATAGTGACAAGGAGAATCAGTTTCCTCTGTTTCTAGCTCAACGGACACCGATTTGCGATGAATTTATCTCACCCGTCTCGATTAAATTGGTCGATTTGGTTTTGAGAGAGATACTCTAACATGAGATGAAGGTTAGGCGTTGTTAGTTGATGATTCGATCTGTTACATAAAAGTTCTCTGTCAAAGTTAGACTGAGCCCGAGGCCTGAGCGCTGAACAACTTGAGGTAGATCAAGATATAGATCTATATATTATGTAGGAGCAGTACAGTAACATATGACGTAACGGGACAGGAAATCTCTTCGTTAGAAATTGAGAAAGTGCGGCTTGAGGACAGGACTCTTGAGTATCCAGGTATTTTCTAATACAACCAATGAACCTGTGCGCATACTAATTATTACAACAAGTGGTGATTTTCAACTGGTATACGAAGTTTTGTGTTGGAGGGGTGTTGGGGCGTGACATAACCTAATGGGACAGTGTCGGCTGCCGCGGCTTTTCCTGTCACGCTTCACTCAAGAGTGGTGTGACATTGGTGTGACATCTTGTCCGAGATAGCGAAAGCAGCTTGTGGGCGACCACAGCAACTCCTGGTAAGCCAAGTTAGGCCTTCAATTCATGCATAGAACATGGATACATGTTTCTACATGCTTTATTTCGACTCAGATTGTCGTGCAAACAAGCTTTGTCCCATAGATCTGTGAGATCAATTTCAGATTGATGCAATTTTGCTCTTGATCACAGCTCCGTTCACGCAACAACAACTCTGTGACCTTGAGGACTGTCTGTAAGGTAGTCATGGAGTAGTACTTCAAGATGCTGAAGAGTTTGCGGCGATAGCTGCAATACTTCCTGAATTATAGGTGTTTGTCCCATTAGGGGGTGGTGTCCCATTACATCATATGTTACTGTAGACAAGGTGCTGGGGGGCAGATCACATGCATGTCTTTTTTGTTTTTGTTTTTGTTTTTGTTGTTGTTTGTTTTTTTTTTGTTTTTTTTGATAGAGACATCTCGAATGACAGTACTTATTGTAGACTGGATAATTAGTGTAGTGAGGTTAGACACAAAGAAGGAAAGACGGATATATTGAAGCCTGAAAGTAGGCGGTTATTACATAACGGAGGAATTATTGACCAGAGAGCGCTGCCACAAAACTCGAAGACTGGCAAAATCGCGACCATAGCTTGTCTCCCCGCCCCAAAGTGCAGTAGAGGTTCCTGAGGGTCTGGAAGCCCTGAAAGGGATGCTATATTCTGCCAATGTAAGAGTGATGCGCTCATCGGCTCTCTTTCTACTTCCAGAGGTAGGAAAGTCTGGACTAATTACTCGCAAAAGTGCGAGGACCCCTAGCTAGCTGCGAACATTTACTGACCACTAAAAGAATCCATACGGCGAGATATACTCTCAGGTTCTAAAGATTCGCCGGCTTGTATACGGATGATAAGGCGATCGATCTTATTCTTATGGATTCGGTGATGCTCTTGCCAACCCTTCCACGGGTGATGAGGGTACTAAGTGAGGCAATGAGCTCACAGCAAGACGGTGAATGAGATGGATGCTTGCCTGGCGGGCGAAAGATTGAAACACATTATCCGAGAGGCCTTTCGGCTTCTTGGCAAAAAACTGAGCGAGAAGGATGTCATCCTCCTTACCGTATCTCATCTTTTTTCCTGGTGGTGCCGGGAGTGGATCATCGCCTTCAGTATGGTTGAGTTCATGTTTGTGTCGCCGCCAGAATTTCATCCAAGATGCCCTAGAGTGATGGGGTGCCTACGTAACCTTTCAATCTAGTACCTATTGACGAAACTCCGGGAGTACCTTGTTGGCAACATCTTTCCAAAAGGCGACCATATCGACAGAGCCCTGAGACCTAGAGTTCGATTGGTAAGTGTCAGCTAACATGCAATGGTTATAGCTCACTTTCGATATTCCAGAAACCGGATAAGGAATCTGATGTCTTCATGAGTGAACGCTACACCTTTACCTGTTGTGCTTCTGTAGAGAGCCCGGGGTGGAGTAGGAGACCGCTGTCTGGTGGTCATATCCTCTACATGAGGTCGTCGTACCACTGTGGGTACGGGATCATGACGGGGAGGAGGGTGACATTCGTCGCCCTCTGATTCTGATAGTACGGAATGCATGGTATAACCCCCGAGACGAATTTGATGCTTGTTACAGTATCGACGCCAGGAGAAGAATCTAGAGGCCATCAGTGTGACTCACGGAAGCGTTAAGTGAACGAAGCTGATGATAATTACGAGTGGTGGGGTGCTTTCGCTGCGACTTTCTCACAGATCTGACGAAGGCTGGGATCGTTGAGCGATGAATAGAGATTTTTGTGCGTATAATCAATTACCTCAACACTAATCCCTGGTCCTGACAATACTCGATGTATTTCCTGAGATATATAACATCTTCAGCGGTAAACAAATTGCCGCCATAGGTACTCTTCACCACACGCGATGGTGGGGTTGGGGAACGGCCAGCATTTCTTTTCTTTGAAATGATTAGGGAGGAAGGCTGAGTAGTCGGGGGTGGCTGCAAGATGTTACGATTCTCAAACACATTAAGGTAGAGAATAGGAGGAATAGCTTACTGGGCCGCGTTGGCGTTTTCTACCTCTTGGCAAGTCTGCTCCTGGTTCAGGATCAGGAGTCAAAGCTGAACCTACGATACCGTGGGAATTCGGTGATTCCACGGCTCTAGAAGAAGGACCTGTTGTGTGGACAATAGGATCGTAAGGTTGTACTATGGGCTTGGTCAAAATGCCATTAACCATTGAGCAAGGGAGAGCATAACGTAGTACGAACTCACTGGAGAATCGAAATAGAATGATTGATTATGACTGTTATCCCATGTTGTCGCCTGATAAGATGACGGGGTTTGCCAGGGGTGGTCGGGACGGACTGGTCCTGGTGGGATTGAGTAGGTAAATTCGAATGTTGGCTGCGATACCTCATCTTGACGTTGTTCATTATGGGGCTGGGGATGTACCTGTGACGGTGAAGGATGCTGCAAGGATCGTCGATCGTCTGACGGTTCGATTGCTGGTGCTTGTGTGGCGGATATCTTACAGCCACCCCAGTTATTGTGGAAAAGGAGCAGGGATCGAGAGCGTAGACATTCACGAATCCAGCGGACGTCGAGTACCAGCTTACCCTTGCTGCCTGCATATTGACGGCAAAGAATCTGGCCCGATGGTTTCAGGGGATCGACTGCATCAGACTGGGTGAGCAGAGAGATGGGGTATGGAAGTGCAGATCATTGCAAGTACAGACCGAGTATATAGGGCACGCCTGAGGGACTTGTGGAGACTTCGCCGCCATTCTTGACAACGAGTTGAACGAGGGAAGCTCTATCTTCGACGTCTTCATGAATATAAAGGCCAAGAGGAGCACCCAGAACCGGATCCACAAACATCGTCAAGTCGCGGTTGCGGGGTCCAGCGTCCAAGTTAACGGTTCAAAGCGATGAAGCATTCCAGCCAGGGCCTTGGGCTGGACCTCGGTACCAGCAGTCACGTGGAAATCGGTTGCCAGTGACAATGTGACATGATGTGACCTGCTTGTAAGTTGCCTCCTCTTGCCATCGGTCCCACCACAACTCATCGCTTGACCCTCGTCAACGATGGCGTCCTCCAGTGCTGCTCGCAAAAAGTCCATCATCTCAACTATAGACACTCCAGTAGCTAGTAACTCCGTGCTCAACACAACCGCTTCCCAGTCCAATTCCCTCTACCACCAGTGCTCGTCTCTACGTTCTCGTCTCCTTCGTCTCAAAGGCTTCGCACCATTCTTTTCTCTCGCTTCTCATTCGCTTGACGCTAGGCAATCTACGGATCCGGTCACTCTTCTTTGGGATCTATTCTCTCTAGGCTATCCATTAGTCTACATCTACAATCTCCTCCCAGAACCCTTCACCAAAGTTCCTCTCGACTGGACACCCGAGACCTTCGATGTCAACAACGAGCGTGCGAAGAAGCGTGGAATTGCTCTCTTTGCTATGCAAATGGCTCATGTCCCGTCTTGCGAGCGGTTTACAGTCACCGACTTGTGGGATCACCAATCGACTGACGGTCTAGTAAAGGTACAGCTTCATTATCTTCCTTGGTCTCAGGCTACCTGGCCTAACCAGCCTTGGTTCGATTTCTCAGGTCGTCACCAACGTCTCTCGCATTGTCGACCTGCTTTTGCCAGACTCTTTTGAGCAAGAGCACATTGCATCGCCTTCCGACCCCCATCACGACTCGGTTGATACCCTTCCCACGATGTCATCCTCCCCGACATTGCCTGTGGATGGCCGCGAAGCCTCTAGAGGTCGTCTTCTTCGTGAACTGGTAGACACCGAGCGCAAGTACGTGCAGGACCTTGAAATCATGCAGGTCTGTTGTTGCCACAGCCAGATTTTTCCCGTTCTCAACATGATCTAGAAATATTCCACCGCTCTCTCTCACACAAATGCTGTCGATCAAGATACTATCCACTACTTATTTCCCAATCTCAACAAATTACTGAATTTCCAACGCAAGTTTCTGGTTCGCATGGAGGCTATTGCGGAACAACCATTGCATGACCAACGTTGGGGGGCGATCTTTCTTGGCTGTGTATGCCTTCCCAGCCCATGATCACCAGCTCTATGGAATTGACATATCTTTATATCAGGAACCTGAGTTCGTTGTCTACGAGCCGTACTGTGCGAATTATAATAGAGCCACAGAGCTCATGCTTAATACTGAGCATCTTCTCATGGCGAGTATCCGTTTCAATCCTTTGACTATAATTTCTGCTCACTGCTTCACCTCATCGATGTACAGGAGGTCAGCCATACCATCCAGCTATCACCCATGAAAGGGGAGTTGCCAGCGTTCTTAATCAAACCTATTCAACGTGTCTGTCGATATCCCCTGTTGTTTGAGGTATTTCTAATGTATACTCGTTCGGTCCAATGCTGATAGCCTCCCCTATGTAGTCCTTGGTGAAGACCACCACAGAGAGCGAGGAGGATCATCCCATAAGGAAGGACCTGGAGGAGGGTTTGGCATGCGTTCTGCGTATCGCTGACAAAATTAACGAAGCGAAGCGCAGGTCTGAGAACGACCAGACTGTTGCAGTCTTGCATTCGCGCGTTGAAGACTGGAAGGGTCATCATCTATCTAACTTCGGCGACCTCATCCTGGACGAGATTTTTCTGGTTACCAAGTCAGACGTGGATCGGGAGTATCATGTTTTTCTTTTCGAGAAAATTATACTTTGCTGCAAAGAAGCTCCCGTCCAGAACAACGGGAAGAAAGTCAGCAAAAGCAACTCTATACTCAAAAAGCAGCAGTCCATCCAATCGCCTGTGTTGGGAGTCAATTCATCTCAATCACTGAAGAAAAGCACCCCACTTCTGCTGAAAGGGCGCATTTTCTTGAACAATGTCACTCAGGCTGTTCCAGGCTCCCCCACTGGTTAGTGTTATCCTCGGCGTCACTTTTATCGTTATTGATATTGCAATAGGCAACCCTCTACAGTACCCACTTGCGGTGTGGTGGAGAGGTGACGATGATCTTGAGTTCTTCACTCTACGTTGTCGCTCCCTTGATTCAATGCGGCAATGGGAATCCCAAATCAATCGTCTCATCAAGGAAGCTAGTCTGCGACGAGCTCCTGATCGGTCTGCTGGGCTGGCTCGGGCGGCCGCTACGTTGAGTAACAGTACCAATCCGGCCTTTGGTCGGCAATCCTCGGCGTCCCAGGACAGGAACCAATACTCACCCGCCAACTTTGGACCTCCCCTTGCCGCTCGTCGTCCCCCTACATTTACAGAGGAAGAAATCTCCCCAGTAACTCCGATAGAATCATTTCATCATGGGCCACAAGGATATCCTTCCACTCACGGCGGTTTTGAGGCGGATGAAGATGAGTTCGAAGACTATCCCCCTGCCAGTGTCTATCCCCCTTCCGGTAGGGGGACACCTATTGGGTCTCGGCGGGCTAATGCCCAAAGCCTGCAACCTGAAAGAGAGGCTGTGCCCCCTTTCGAGAGGCGGGGGGTTACAGAGGACAAAAATGGTCCACTTATGACCCAATGGAGAAACCATCAGAGTATTCCTCACAGCGGGCACAGCGCATCCTCCTCCATTCGTTCTAATGCCTCGACTATTCGCCCCGTCACCCCGCGTCTCCCTTCCACTCTCAGTACTGTCAGCCAAGAATCTGACTCCAAACGACCAGCGCTGCGCAGTCAATTCAGCTCGAACCGGCTCAAGAAGAACTTCGAATTGGATAACCGATCAGAGACTCCGCCAATTTTAGCCACTTCAAGCATGATGAGTCGTTCTAGGAGTGCTAGTCAGCCTTCGGCGTATGTCCCTAAATCAGCCCCACCTCCCCTACCTACCTCTCAGTGGCAGTCACCCCTCCGTTCTTCTGCCGCGAAAAGGGGTAGCGGATCGAGTGACTCAACTGGCGGTAGCTCTGATTACTCTCCCAACAGCTCGTCTCCCATTACTCCGTTCGGCTCTAGTGAGTCCTCTATAGGTGGGGTGGGCATTAGAACTTCTCGGTCACAGACATTTGAAACTCTACCGAAAGGAGGTGGACACAAGCTGCATGGTCCTCCAGTCATGGTAAAGGTCCATTTCAACGAAGACATCTTTGTGATTCAGGTAGCCCGTTCTACGGAATACGAGGACCTAGTCGAAAAGGTTGGACGTAAGATCAGGCTTTGTGGTCCTCGCCGTGATGATGGACCTTTACGTGTGAAGTACAGAGATGAAGATGGGGATATGGTATCCTTGGGCTCGACAGAGGATGTCCAAATGGCATTCGAGCAGTTCCAGCCTGGTGGTGAAGTGAAGCTCTACGTAACTTAAGCACATCTACCTCCCCCCACTTTTGGTCATGACTTGCGCTCATCTTTCCACTTCTACTTGCGTGTCATGATTTCTCTTACCGCTGTATTATCACCTTCATCTGTTGTTTTTATCCCCTCTGCTTCTTACTTTCCTTCATTCCGAATCATTGGTCCCGCGCGTGGCATCTCCGTTCCTTCTCAGCATGGCTATTTTATCGTTTTTCCTCTCCTCTCCTCTCCTTTCCTTCACGCTTTCCGATCCCTCGTTTCCTATATCTCAGTATAACATATATGATGGATTTTTTTCTGGTATATATACTCTCATGGCGATACTTCTGTCTCGCAGTTAGTGCATGTGTAGGAAAATGTGTACAACTCGTTTAGAATTTCTTCCTTTACTGATCATGATATTCGGAATGTTATAGAGCGTACTACTATCGATTCTACATACGCCGTGTTGGAATACTCCTAGTGCACTTCTGTGTAAGAAGAGATAGATTGTCGGATCACTACCAACAGGTGAATCCGTGGCCAACAGAAAAAAGTATTGGTAGGAAGTTTCTACAGCGAACTGAGGAAATGAGGCCTACAGGTAGATGCATTACAGATTTCTTAGGATTGCAATGAAACAGTACCTAGACTACAAGTGCGATACTGGAAACTCGCGAGAAGTAGACGCTGGTTCCGCTGGCACTTGTGATATCAAACCGTGTTACAGACTTGCAGACCAGGTCATGTGAGGAGGATCGCCACGTCGACAAACATATTTCATCGGCTCACGACCAAGAGTCCTTTCTTCATCTCCTTCTACCATGAGCGGCTGTAAGTTCCTTCGTTACCCTGTTAGCTTGTTTACACCCTGAACCACTCCTCAGTTCGGTTTCTGAATCTTGTGCGGCCTTTCCTTCCTATTCTTCCTGAGGTTTCCTCGCCGGATAGAAAAGTGAGCGCCAACGGAAATATCCTCTAGTCCGTATCCTAACCCCTCACTCGCGATTTTAGGTACCGTTCAACCAGAAAGTACTATGGACTGCCGTCACTCTTCTCATCTTCCTGGTCTGCTCACAAGTTCCCCTCTACGGTATCATGTCGTCGGACTCATCCGATCCATTGTACTGGATGCGCGCCATTCTCGCCTCCAACCGGGGTACACTCATGGAGCTGGGTATCACACCAATTCTCACCTCTGGGATGATCATGCAATTACTCGCTGGTGCAAATCTGATTGAAGTGGATTTCGCCTTAAAAGAAGACAGGGCTCTCTTCAGCAGTGCGCAGAAACGTGAGTGTCGTTCTTACTGTATTGTTACCTATCCTGCTCTCCTGGCGGTGCAAACTAGCCTGCCATAACTCTTCCCATAACTTGCACTTCGACTCCGATCTATTCGCTGACGCTACCTCAATTCAGTTTTCGCTCTCATCATCTCATTTGGTCAGGCAACTGTCTATGTCCTCACTGGGCTTTACGGCCAGCCCTCAGACCTTGGCGCCGGTGTCTGCCTGCTCCTCATCATCCAACTGGTCGCAGCTGCCCTCATTGTCATCCTGTTAGACGAATTACTGCAGAAGGGCTACGGTCTTGGGTCTGGTATTTCTCTGTTCATCGCCACCAACATATGCGAGTCCATCGTTTGGAAGGCATTTTCCCCCACCACTATCAACACCGGACGAGGCCCCGAATTTGAAGGAGCCATTGTCTCTCTCTTCCACCTACTCTTCACTTGGAATGACAAGGGTCGTGCTCTAAGAGAGGCATTCTGGAGAGACAGGCTCCCTAACGTCATGAACTTGATTGCAACTGTCATGGTCTTTGCCGTTGTCATTTACCTCCAAGGTTTCCGCATCGAAATTCCAGTCAAGTCGAATAGGTTCCGTGGCCAGCGTGGTTCCTACCCTGTCAAGCTGTTTTATACCTCCAACATGCCTATCATGTTGGAGTCTGCGTTGACCTCAAACATCTTCATCATCTCTCAAATGCTTGCCACCCGCTTCCCGACCAACCTTTTCGTCCGGTTACTCGGTGTATGGGAGGTAAAGCATACTACTCCCGTATATGGCAACTATATTCTAATTTTTCTCTGTAGCCTCTAGAGGATTCTGCTCAGCTTCGTGCTGTCTCTGGAGTTGCCTACTATATGTCCCCCCCTCATACCATCAAGGAGGCTGTCTTGGATCCTATACATACGGCCATCTACATTCTTTTCATGGTTTCCGCTTGTGCTCTCTTCTCCAAGACCTGGATTGAAGTCTCCGGCTCCAGTCCCCGTGAGATTGCCAAACAACTCAAGGATCAGCAGATGGTTGGTCCAGCTATTTCTATCTAGTGTCTTGACTCACGCCTGGGTTTAGGTTATGGCAGGTCACAGAGAGGGTTCCATGTACAAGGAGTTGAAGCGTGTCATTCCTACTGCTGCAGCCTTCGGGGGCGCGATTCTCGGTCTGCTTTCTGTGGCCGCTGATTTGATGGGTGCTATTGGTAGTGGCACTGGTATTCTCATGGCCGTCACCATCATTTATGGATGTGAGTAGCTATGTTGCGATAACTAATAACTTCCTCTAATATATTCATCTTTCAGACTGGGAGATTGGTATGAAGGAGTCTGGACCAGAGCTGGGAGCACTGGGAGACCTAATGTGATTCTCCTCTTTGCCAACAAGCACCAGCAAAATGATTGGCCGGGATACCCTTGTTCAGTGTAGTGGTCCACGTCGAGACAGTAGTGGGCACTGTATGATCTATTATATTCCAATCTCTAGTTTAACAACCCAGCCAATCTTTTGAAGTCGACATGCGACGAGCGAGATACGCGGGACACTACAAATTTTACTGCAGAGTCATGTACTGAAGGCTGTGCCTCCTACGTAACTATCCACAGTATTAGACCAGACAAATCAAAGCAGGTGACCGCGTCAGGTTCGACGTAGTACTCATCCTTGCATGTCTTCTTATTCGACACATCCTTGGTTCAACAGCTCAGCATCCCGCAAACGTAAAGTGGTATCTCTCACCGCCACCAGCGATTCTGATTCTAGTCGGGCAAAGCGTGCAAAGTACGATGCTTTACTAGAGAAAGGACTTTCAAACCTCAATCTCGACCGTGTGTCGTCCACATCCCTTCCCCTGAATTCCTCACCCCAGCTCCTCGAGGTGGATATCAAGGATGTCACTATGCTGCCTCTTTGTAGCTACTATTCTCAAGTGGCCTTCGATCCTTCAGCATCAGCTCATGGCTGCTCTACAGGTGCTACGACACAAGTTGAACATGCTAGTGTTGTGATCGAGCATAGTGATGTTCAAGAGGTTAGTGATATAGACATGATCTCATCAGACGACGAACGTGCAAATGGTAAGGTTTCTGCGATTCATACTGGCAGACAACTGAGGTTATTTCTACAACAGGACTGATTGTTACTGAGATGATGGAAGACGAGCCACAGTTCATGATCAACCCTGCATTAATGGAAATAATCAAGAAGCCACCGTCTCTACCATATCCTCGTTCACGGGGGGCTGCTTCTGGTGAATTGGTATTGTACAAGTCACCGGAATGGGCAAGACCAACCAAGAACCAAGATGATGATAATCCACTGACAGGAACGGATACAGGACGGGAAGAATTAGAACACAAGGGGGAGCCATAGACGTCGTAACAGCTAGGGAACATGTTATATAACGTGAGCTGATTCTACACACCAAACAAATCATGGTTTGGGGGATATGGAGCGAGTAACTACCAGCCGTTATTACGGTCCTGAATTCAAGTAGCGGGCGCTGTTTCAGAGAAACTGAGATTGTGACGACGATGGTGGCGAGCGTGGGCATGCGGATGGGGAATATGATGCATCTGTGTATATGGAGGTCGAAGCGTGACGGGCGGGGGACTGGAATCCGTAGTGGTAGTGATGGTTCCATCGGAGGCTGGTATGCAGGAAGGCCCAGAAGCTGGCTGCGACTGTGTGAATAAATTCCGCGAGGGTGGGAGGGTGGACGGTATGGCAGAAGTATGCTGAGGAGAGGAGCTGGAAGGCATGTGAGACTGACGGGTACTACTGGCGTCCTGTTGGTACTGGGAGGCTGAAGAGGGAGAAGTAATAGGTGGAACCGCTGGATTGATGCTTCGGAGGTTCAACTCCATAGTGGGCATCGTGTGATTGCCACCAAGAAACGACGACTGGGGGTGGCCAACGGGATGGAGGGGTCGTAGAGGGAGCTGCTGTGTTAATCGAGAAGGGCCATCCACCAAAGCGGAGATACCGCTCCCGTGATTTTCATCCATCGCAGGGTCTTGCTGCTCAAACGCGTTCGAGGAACTGGCGTTAGTATCATCCTCTTCGGGCCCTGTTTCTGCTTTGCGAGCCTCAATCTCTTGGGCTGTCAAGAAACGACCACCAGGACCGCGAGGTCGTCGCATAGCATGCTTGTGGCGTGACTCGTGCAGGTATGGCTGCCAAGGAGAGGTCAGCTCGGGATCCATGAAAGTGATAAGTGGAAGCAGATAGCAACCTTTCGCTGCCTTGACAAGCGGTGAACCTCATCTAACCTAGCACGAGCGAGGCGACGCTTGAGAATACGATAATACTGCTTTGCGTTCACATAAAGGGGCTCATCGTCCATCGTGTTGGTTTCGGCTGGGGTAGTTTGCTTGTCATGAGGCTGTGACTGGTGCATGATGAAGAGATTCTCTGTGCTAAAGGCGTGGTTAAGCCCACTTCGAGAGACGAAGGTATTCCTTGATGCATTGTGAGGATCAAAAGCACTGGAATCAGGACGCTGCTGGGCAAATGAGATGGGATTTGGATTGCGTAAGAATTGAGTGGACGAATTGGCGTCTGAATTGTCCATGAATGCCAGGATGATGGCGGTTGCAGGTCAAGTTCAAACGGTCACGTCTTGACGATGGAAAGCAAGCTGAAGGCTCTCAAAGTTGCTGATCTCAAGGGCGTTCTCACCCAGGCTGGACTCGACGCGAGTGGCAAGAAGCAGGACCTTATTACGAGGATCATGGACAACCAAGCTGCCCGCGAGATCGTCGAACCCTCGTTCGTACCTCATGATTCTCTCCCTTTCTTACTCTACTTTCACCCCACTTATGTGTTGATATAGCACCCCGATACCCCTTCAGCAGCAGGGAGATGTTGCTTCAGAGACTGCGTCTCCATCCACTGCCCCACAAGTAGTAGTCCCCATTTCCCTAGAGACCACGCCGGGACAGGCAGAAGCGCTCTCGACTAGTGTTGGTCCGCATACCTCGTCGGACGCAGGCCCGGTCAGTGACTTGGAGAAACGTAGAAAACGTGCAGAAAGATTTGGAATTCCCTTGGTCGAACCATCCAAATTGCATGCGGAAACGGTTGGATTGAGCAATGTAAGGTTTTGATCTAATGTTACTGCTACGAATTACTGATAGAGCTATGTACCCAGAACGCAGACAAGCTGAAGGAAAGGGCGGAACGATTTGGCACAGGGAATATAAGCGAGGCAGATGCGGAGGAACTGGAGCGACGCAGAAAACGAGTACAACGATTCGCATCGAAGTAGTAAAAGTTTGAGATGATCTTGTACAAACGCCGTTTTTTTTTTTTCGATATGTCATGATCAACCCAGCTACTCTTTCTTTCTCCTCTCACCCTCACCACAATCACTTCCACCATGGAGTCATCATATCCTCTCTTCACTTGTCTCTCCTGCGAGATTGCCTTCCCTTCTGCAGACATGCAGAGTACGTTTCCTTTCTCACTTTTCTTCTCTCTCCACCGTTCTTAGTTCCACCAGGGGACCACTATCGCTCCGATCACCATCGCTACAATATGAAGCGCCGTGTTGCTTCCCTACCACCTGTATCAGCAGAGGTCTTTGACCAGAAGGTCCTTGATCGTCGACTCAAAACAGCAGCAACTGCTCCTAGCACCGGGGCAACCTGTCAGATTTGCAAGTACGTCTTTGGTCAGGCTGATTTGCTGATCCACCAACTTACTTTCCTCTCAGCAAATCGTATGCCTCAGAGAACGCCTACCGCTCCCATTTCAATTCAAACAGGCACAAAGAAAACGAACGAAAGATCTGGAAGGCCAAACACAAACAGTCAACTATTGCTACGGAAACCTTCCCTGATCTGCTAGTCTCACCCTCTCAGCAGCCTGTCGTCCTATCAGACGAGAAAGGTGACATACAGGACGATGGAACAGACGGTATCGACGCCAGAATTGCAGCTTCCAGAAATCCTCTCCCTCCCCAGCAATGTCTTTTCTGCTCTCGCTCTTCCGGATCTCTAGAAGAGAATCTAACTCACATGTCATCCACACATTCCTTCTTTATTCCTGACGCAGATTATCTCGTGGACATACAAGGTCTTATCCAATACCTTGGTGAAAAAGTAGTTGTCCGGAACGTTTGTCTCTCCTGTAACCTCAGCAGCAGAGAATTCAGGACCCTGGACGCCGTTCGCAAGCACATGATAGATAAGAGTCACTGCAAGCTTGC
This sequence comes from Agaricales sp. HM26-F1, assembly GCA_002718315.1. Lineage (NCBI taxonomy): Eukaryota > Fungi > Basidiomycota > Agaricomycetes > Agaricales > Agaricales sp. HM26-F1. Next base: position 1,148,015 of record NIBX01000158.1, read on the forward strand.
CTATGACACCGAGATTGACAGGCTGGAGCTGTCGGATTACTACGACTTCACTAGCTCATATCCCACAGCTGCCTCGAAGGTCTCAAAGGGATTTAAAGCTCTAGCTTCCCAAGAATCAGATGACTGGGAGGATGTGTCTACGGATGAAGAGAATGTTGACAGGATCGCAGGCGAGGACGAGGGGCCTGACATGGTGCTAGACGGCAGCTCGTCTGACGCATCGGACGAAATCAGTGAACTCACCGCATACGGGGACTCCCAATTTGAACTCGTACTTCCCTCCGGTGCTCGCATTGGCCACCGTTCACTACGCAAATACTACGCACAGTCCTTCCGACGGCTTCCACAACGTCAAGAAGAGGATCCGAATTCGGGAGCTGCCTTGGTTCGACGATTGCTCGAGGACAAAAATTCCGCTCTCATCCCAAGTAAGGGTGGTGGATTTGGTGCTAACGGTCATGGGACAGAAGTGATCAAGGCACGCAATGCTGGGGAAGCACAAGAAGCAGGACGTCATGTACGCGAGTTTCGGGATCAGAGACGGCGAGAAGAGTTCAAGACACGGGTCGGTTTCAGGAATAACCACCAAAAACACTTTCGTGATCCGCTGCTACAGTAGATCAGCAGAACTCAACTTGGTATATGTATTTTGTCATGCAGTCTATCTAATAGAAGTCATTTATGATATCGATAGCAATCGTGAAGCAAAGAAGGAAGCTACATGGGCTGGCAAAGAGGGAAAAAAGAGAAAAGATTGGTTCGCTTGGCAGACGAGAACAAGCAAGTTCGGAGAAGGTATGACTCATGTAATCAAAGGAGAGGGAGAAGAGGATGCAGCGACGAGAGAAGTCGGATTGTGTGAAATAGGCGATGGAGGGGTAGCCGGGTATGTTGTTCAGAAGGATATCCTTTCAGTATAAATAAGCAGCAGGAACGACGCCTTCTTTTCCAGAGCGAGGGTCACGGGCATACCACCATCTGGTAACGTTGATCAGGGAGGTGTTTAGGACAAGAAGAACAAGCTCACGCATGATCTCGATCGTCTAGCACCTCTATTTCAGAACCCGCCGATAAAGCGAGCTCTCCCTCCCCAGCTCCGTCAAAAGAGTATCTTGCGTGTGCTGGTCGGCGCATATCCTCCGTAACTACCAGAGCACCATCAGGTGTTTCGGGGCGGACTCCATCAACTGGGACTGCGAAGGGATCTTGTTGATGAGGAGGGTATCCAGTTTCTCGATTTCGATCTTCCTCTTTATCCTCCAGGTAGTTACCGTATGGGCTTGTGCTGGCAGCACCAATGATAGTAGTTCTGGTGGCAGCGTTGATGTGCTCCAACAACGAGGACGGTCTATGTCGGATGGAATCGTCATCTGCATCACTATCCAGCTCACGATTGTTGGCCTTGTCTTCACTCCTAGATAACAGGGTCCAAATTATACCAACCAGTGCTATCAAGAAGACAACACCAGCAGCGATAGCTATAGAGATAAGAATGACAATGCCTGTGGCCAGGAAGTCTGAGGAGGTAATGTTCAGTGACTCTTTGAGCAAGGAATATCAGCAAGTGAGCTTACGTCGTCTGCTGAAGCTAAACACAGAGAAAGAGTGGAAGAGGGAAGATACAGCGCCTGCGGTGCCGAGGATCGATGATGACGATATGTACGGAATGAAAGTTTGCCCATCATAGAGGACGGCTGAAGCATTTCCAAAAGTCGAATCAATGAGTGAACCAGAAAGCATGAGCATGCGGTCAGATTCGATAATGCCATTCGATGAATGGGTATTCTGTAAGGGTACCATGGCAAGTTGCGAAAACAAGGATCCCACTTCCAATTGGAGCGCTGTCATAGATGCTGAGAGCTGGAGGAACAGTTCATTGTGATTCTTGATTACTGACCTTGAGCGTTCCAGGAGGTCCCATCCCAGAAAGTGAGGAAGGGTGATTGGTCACTGCTCGAGCTATCGTTTCACTGAGAGTCAACACAAGAAGAGAACGAACGAAGGTGGGAGGAACTACTGCTCACCTTCCTGCAGCGAAGATGCTAGAGGCGTTACCATTGTTCACTTCTAGTGCACTGACGGGACCAGGAAGATCTCCCATGGTGCTCCAGGTTGTATCGGCAAAATTGTATTGCATGACATAGCCGCCGTTGATGGAGCCGCCAATGATCAGAAGGGACTGATTATCCTAGAAAGTGCGCCAGTGTTGAGTGCACTAGAGAAGTACTGTATTAAAAACACGTACGCCAGCGTAGGAGACAGATACGACATCGCCATTTATGCCGCTACCGAGGGCGCTCCATTTTTGTGATGCAAGATCAAACGAACATACTCCTTTGCATTGCAGAGTACCAGCTTGGTCGAACGAACCAGCTACTATAATCAGGTTGGGAGCTGATGCAGATTGAGTCAAGGACCGTACAACCACGGAAGGACCCTGCAGCGACTCAGAGGGCGTGATCCATGTCTGTGTCATTAGATCATAGACCGCAAAACCATTGACCTTTGTGTTCAGTATACCAAACTGCCCACCGAGATATAGCCTATTGTCCACGATGAGAGTACTACGGACGATACCGTCAATTTGGTTGTCCACCAGAGCAGTGAGAGAAGGGATAGCAGGGTTGTATATAGCGACTGCGTTGGTTGACTGATGGCCGACTGGGACACTGAAATTACCTCCAATAATAACCACCTCCTGGGAAGATGAAGTATTCGTCCAGAAGGCACCATTAAGAACGGCAGGAGCTGTATTGCCCGGGTCAATTGGGGTGCTGGATGGAGAGACTTGTCGAGAAAGTAGTCGTGGGAGTTTGACATGAGACAACCAGGCTGCTGGCCCACGCCTGAGGTGTGCTCGTCGTTCATTCGTTGCTACAGAAGCGTCGGGACGAAGATCTCCGAGCGAGAGCTCCATGGGCCTCACATCCACAGGTTCATTCTCTTTGCTGTTCTCCAGAAAAACCAATCCGGTCGCGCCGAACTCGTTGAAGGCACGAACATTGCCAGCAATGAACTGCGATGATGGCGATAGGGCTGGGGATACCATGGACACACTGCCGGATATATGACCACCACTGTTAAACCAACTAGCACTGTGTACATCCCATATCGCCAGACCACTGGCGGATATGCCAAGGGAGGAGGAACCAGGGTAGAGTACTTTCGTGAAGTTGCCAACCACGTGTATCTGATTGTCAGAGGCAACCATCTGTAATACAGCCCCGTCTACGCCTTCTTGCAGAGGGGCCCATTTACGCTGTGCGATATCATAAGTTGCGACACCACGCAATCTGCCTTGCTGAGTGCCGGTAACAGTGTCGGTGAATGAACCCCCGACAAAAAGCTGATCTCCGGCTATGGCGAGTGAGGTCACTTCGCCATCGAGGCCACCGTCCGTCAAAGCGGAGAGACTCCCATCTTTGATCATTAGTATGTTCATTCCTCCAGAAGACGTGGCCGGGCTATAATTGAATCGACCTCCAAAGAACTGTATGTCCGAGTCGTAATGCACGAGAGCTCGAATTATTGCATCGTTGGGAGAGGCAGAGGGTCCAGTGGTGATGCCATGAGACAAACTAATTCCGGCGGCGTTGAATGGTGTCAACGAGGAATTAGGGAGACTAGATGTCGCATCACCGGTACTGGAAAGGGGCCAATCCAAAATACCAAATGACTTGGTTCCGTCCAATCCGTTGACTCCTGCCCCATGGCCTGCAGAGCCCTCTGAGGTTATGTTTGGTGAGAGAAGCGAGAGCTGAATTCTGTCGGCAACGAGTGTATACTTGCCATCTTGACCCTCACCGGAAGGATCATTGGCAAGCATCATAACTACAGTCATCCGGAATTCTGGAGAAGTCGGGACGACAGCGCCACGGTAAACCGTTATAATTGTATCCTGCTCTTTGCGCTGATCGACCTCTCGTACTGTGGGAGAGGCCTTCCCTCCTGGGAAAACCTGGACTTGAACGGTTGTCCTGGAATCACAGTCACGAAATCCTACACAACCAGGAACAAGGAAGTTGATTTCATAGTCCCCAGAGGCAGATACGTAAGGGTACCATGTGAAGGAGGGACCTGATGCTGACGATGTACCGACATCCACGCTAGAAACAAGGATTCTCTGTTGCGTGCCCGGTATGTCAGTTGAAACATCTTTTTCAGTCCATACTCCAGTATGGTCAGCCCCAGACCCGCTTGGGGCATAGCACGACTGTTGGTTGTGAGAATCCAAGGATGAGGCGAATGCACCAGAAGACAGAAGCTGCAGTATGTGAAGACCAGAAGATGAGCCTGACCATTGTGAGAGCTTGATCTGGATCCCTGTGATCGTTAGTGGTCCGCCGAACAAGAAGTCCTGGTATAGGATAGTGTTGTTCGTAGAGAGTGGGCATGAGTCAGAACATGTCTGATTTTGACCCGTCGAGGGGTCGAGATAGATCAGTGTTTGGACTGTATTATCAGGAATTGTAGTGACGCTGATAATGCAAAGACATCAGAAAGAAAGATCTTGGACTGAAGTAGGAGACCAAACCTGAAGGCTGTAGTGCTGTGACCGGACTGAAAAGTGTTTCCTATGCGAACTCCACGAGTTTCAAGGAAAGAGAACGTGCGCATGGTCACCAAGGCGACACTGTCATCTCGTGCGTACCACGAATTATTAGGTCCATCGTCTCCAGATGGACACAGTACATTCTTGATATCACTGAACTGAGGATCTGCCGTAGATGGGGAAGCATCTATATCCGCGTCTTGGAGAGGAATGGGTACTAGAGAGGAAGAGAAAGGCGACGCCCCTGGAGAAAAGGGTACGTTTGGGTTATGACCGCCATCGCTTTCGGTGTTGTTGTCTCCGAAGGTGACAACGAAGGAACCGGTGAAAACAAGGTTGACCTGTGTTGAGTCCGGGGTAATCGACACAACGCGGGCTTGGGCTCCCGCGAGGCCGCTGAATGGGGGTTTTGACCATGAAGAGCTACCCTGGTCCCATATTGCGACCGCTGAAGCGGGAGCATTGAATTGGCCACCGGCCCATACTTTGGACTCGGCCTGATCACAATATAGAGCCTCCACTTGTGCATTGGGACCGCCATTTCCAAGAGAAGCAAATTGACCAGAAGTTGCATCGTAAGAGGCGACATTCAAGGCGGGGGTATCGTTGATAGAGCTGAAATTTCCGGCCACGTACACGGTACTGCCAAGAGTGCATGCTGCTGATATTTTTCCACCAGAAGAAGTAGAGCCAATTCGATTGAGAGAGCCGTCGGCGTCGCGAAGAAAGAGCGTGGAGGTGGAAGGATCGAAAGTGAAGGACGGTGAGGAGTCCCGGAAAAGATCTAAGCCTGCAAAAGCACCAGCAAGGGCGACTTTGCCCATGCGGTCAAAGTCAACGAGGGGAAGGGAGGCATTTGCTGTACAGATGAGGAGAGACGTGAGAAGGCTAAGCTGCGCTAAGGGAGGGAACGGGTACAGTGGAGGCATGCGCAAGGTTGAAGGAGGTCGAAGTTCTAAGTTGAGTTCAAGCCCTCAACGAGCCTATGAACAGTCACGTGGTCACGCAGTGATTTCTTTATTCCAGGTTTTATTTCGAGATTTTATATTTGGCGTTGTTGCCTATACCGCTCAAGTGTGCTAAGGAGTTGGTACTATATGCTGCGTACTTGTCTACTAGTACTCTCCGACCCTGCCACGGAAGGGGGAAGCTAGATCCGTTGTCCTTTTACACGTAGTCAGCAATGTTAGGACTGGCGACCGGATATACACAACTTACTGGTGGTAGCGGTAGCGGTGCACCCTCTCCTTCTTCGCATCTGTCACCAACAAAGTGTGCTCCGCACTCTCCTGGCTTTGTGCTGCGTGTTTGCTGTTCCTCTCTACCCAAAACTCGCTGGGAAATGATATCCCTTTGATCCACTGAGTGACGGTTGCATGCTCTCCCGGTGACGGCGCAAATTTGTAGAAGCCTATTCCTATCAGAGACCAGACAATGAAGTTACGCCAAGTAGTGCTCCCAATAGCTATCGGCGAGGTGAGTGCGCGTGCCCAAGAAGTAAGAAGAGAACACACATTCTTGGGGAAAGTGTTCAGTATCCGTGGGGTCAAGAGGATGTTGCGTGGAAGCACTCCTAGCTACTAGACGGTGACGGAATAGAGGAAGAGTGATTGCAGCTCTGGCGGCGAGGACGGCCATCGGCGGTGGGGTCGAGGGACAATGAAGGAATGAGGAAAGATTGAATCGCTGAAGCGCTGAAGAGCTGCTCACCTTACATAACACAATAACTCTACCGACTTGAACTTTGACTTGCACACCGCCGTCCTCTTACTCCGAGCCATCTCTCCTTCGGTCCATAACCTCAAGATTTTATCGCGCACGTCCTCTACAGTACAGCGTCACATCCCCACAACGCGCAACGCATAACCTCTTCGCCTCAAAAGACTGGTTTCGCTGCTCAAGCATGCATCTTCCTGCTCACAACGCTTCAAGCGTTCGGTCCTTTTCCCCGTACCCAGCTGCGTACCCTCCCACTGGTAGCAGTTCTCCTTCGGCATACGTTCATGACTTGCCAAAGCTACCACAGTTGGCACACGAATGTCATCTGCGCACACTGTACTCTAAAGATACACTGAGAATCATTGGTCTCTTGAATCGATTCGACGTAGATGTGACTCTAGAAGTTACCCGTGCCAAAAATAACATCCGAGAAGTGCGTTTCCTTGTTGCGGACTACAAGACGAAGCGAAATGGTCAAGTCAAATCCTCAGAAATAGTTGAACAAGGGCATCGAAGCTGCTTGCAGTGATTTCTGACTGGGAGCGTTAGAAGATCTTGTCCAAGCATTTGCACAACTTTACTCCTACATATTCCTACCTTCTTCTGTTCTGGCCGAGCTTGAGTACCATAGGTCTGGGCACAAGTCATCAGTAAGAAGCAATGGCAATGGTGATAGCAGTTGTATTTGGAAAGGGAGGGGGAGCATCCTAGGTCAGGTGGTTTCATTGTAACTTACTTTAGATCCACTGTCATTGTCAAGCATTACCATTGCGTTCTTGTATATCGTTGGCTCATTTCATCATGTCAAGCTCCATAACTCCTACTCCGAATCGACAGGCCTCTCTCGATCAGGAATCGATCAAAGCGCTTGAAAAGCGTCTTCACACCCGACCAGATAAACAAGAACTAGTCGAGCGAAATATTCTAAAGGGTCTGTAGCCTGCATGGCTATCAGGCGGCGGTGTATAGGCCAGCGCTGACTTCAGAATCTTCTGCTGTTGTGTTCCAGATGATTCTCTTGCACCCTCTCTTGTTGCGGCCGCGGAAAAGTTGAAGCGCTCCCAGTTGGAGGACAAGCTAGGTCACTCGATTCAGCAGCGCCCTAGGCCTGAAGAGCTGATCAAAGAAGGTATCCTCAAAGGTTGGTTCGTTTGGGTGCTCACGGATGAACATCTTATGTCTGGACATTATCGCTGACAGTTTCTATTTTAGAGAACGATGCTCCAGGAATTTGAAGTATGGTCAAAGTCGATGAATGTGTGTAGAAGCCCGAGGTGCTGAGTGTACGATACAGTTATATGTAGAAGGATTACGACTGAAAGCTGAGTGGAGATGTGTAAGATGAAATAGGATGTACGAGTATACTGCGGAATGACCCATGCTAGTCTTGACTACGATTGCGCATTCGCTCCTTCACTTGTTCTGTCGCTCGTCTGGTCCCTGCTCGACCGGCCCACCCTTTCCTAGTCAACCATCCTACTAATCTTGGCGTGAAAGCAGCTGTTAGACCAATTCTAACGGGCATCAGAACAGTTTTGTGTACGGTGTAGGCGAGTACGATGATTGCGTAAAGGCCCTCAAAACCCCCCTTAGGCTTATGCATTGCCTCTGTCTCTTCTCTGCCTGGCTCGACATGTGGGTGCCGAATGGCACTCATGACGACATCTTTAGCGGCAGCGACAAGGCGGGAGACGTGCTCTGCGCCAAACAGGCTGATGGTCGCAAAGGCGACGCCAAAGTCGAGCGCTCCAATGACCAAGTACACTCCGAGAGCGTACCAACCGTAGGCTTTGATCAGATGCTTGAGTCGTTGTGAGAGGGATGGCTGGGGATCGCTAGAAGAGTGCGGGGGAGACTGGGAGCGAGCATGTGATGGTCGAAAGGTGCGAGAGGGAAGGAAGAAAGGGCCGGATTGAGTACGAGGAGCTCTGGCGCGAGCGAAGGGAAGGATTGGGGACTTGTAAGGAGTAAGGAGAGGACGGAAGAGTAGAGGGAAACGCGTCAGAATTCTTGAGGTGGTAGACATGGGTGAGCGTTGCTGACCAATTGGGTTGTATGGAGGCAAGCTGAAGTTCACGGACTTTAGTGATCTTTTTTTCTTTGATCAGTGATCCAATGGTCTTGAGAAAATTGGGAATTGATCATTGTTCAAACGTTCGTTACATATTCTATCTATCTATCTATCTATCTCACACCCACAGCTAGCCTGCTCTAAACCTTCAAAGTTTCTCTCTACTTGGGCTCCACAACTCTCTTTCTTGCTATGTCTTCCCCTTTCGAGGGCCCCGAAAAGTTGCTTGAGATCTGGTTCGCCCCTTCTCCAGATTCCTTGCCTGCTCCTGCCTCTATCCCAATCAATGGCAGGATCGGTCTGAGGAAAATCCCTACAAAATCCTGGGAGCAGATGCTGGCCATCGTCCAATGCAAAGTGCTCAGTTACATCCAAGGCGCAGAAATAGACGCTTTCCTGCTGAGGTGGCATCATCTATATCACGGAACATCTCCTATAAATCTTACTCTGATTTGGTGTATAGTGAATCCTCTCTGTTCGTGTCACCCCACAAAATCATCCTGAAAACATGTGGCACCACCCTCAACCTTCTTGGGCTACCCCGCATACTCGAAATAGCGCGTGATGAGGCCTCTCTTCGCGTTGTGCACCGCATTTTTTACTCTCGCAAGTCCTTCATGTTTCCAGAGCGTCAGCAGGGCCCTCACCGAGACTGGCGAGACGAGGTGCAGTACTTGGATGACATCTTTTCCAACGGGGCCGCTTATACAGTCGGAAAAATGAATGGAGACCATTGGCTCCTCTACATGGCCTCTTCCGAAGAAGACTGCCATTACTCTCCTTTGTCTAGCCAGCATAATTCATCTCCACCCTCGCCGACAGAGCCCTCTTTACACCCAGTCGCTGCATCACACAAAGACTATACGATTGAGATCCTGATGACCCAACTACCAGGCAGCACACGCTCTCTCTTTATTTCACCGGAGTCCGAGCTTCCAGAGTTGGATCCTAGTGCTCGTGGGCAATTCCTCTCCCACTCCTTGGGTATCAGTGACATTTTCCCACCATACCTTACACGACTTGATGCATATGCATTCGACCCCTGCGGCTATTCTTCAAACGCTCTGCTGACATGGCAAGACTCACAAGATCCAATGCATTCTGGGGAGGGGTACTACACGATTCATGTCACACCCGAAGACGGCTGGTCGTACGCCTCATTCGAATGCAACGTTCCACTCTCCACCAGCTCAGCTACCAAGTCAAACGGTATACCAGATCTTGAAACTCTGGTCAAGCGTGTTGTCAATATTTTCCGACCCGGGAAGATCAGCCTGACCCTATTCATCTCAAGTACAGATAACAATAGCTCGGAGGACGAGGTGGAAAGCGAGGTGGAAAGAGCACAGCATGCATTCCGGCGTGCCCTTTGCCGGAGCTGTTCTGAGGAGAGCTCGACTGGGCCATACAGGCGAACCGATAAGATCAATTACGAATTCGGGGGTTATGATTTAGCATTTGCTACGTTTGAATCTTTGGTTGTAGATCGCGATTGAACACATCCATACACATTTCCTGTTACCTGTAATTGAATGTGGGACGGCGACGCAGCACTGGTCTCCACGGATCTGTCGCAGAATGAGACGTAAGGCAGTGTAAACACACATTCTTGAGTCGACAATGATAACCGCTGAAGCTGGAAGCCATAGTATATCATGAGAATTGAGTGAATCACGAAAGACGGAAATGTGCAATGATACCGGCACCAAAAACTCGTGCTTTCGTGCTCTCGTCCATTCTCGTTTCCCCTTATGCCCTGGACAAAACGGTCTTCCAGACGGATTTGTTTGTTGAGACTGATCGTACACATGGAGTCCACTGTTATTTTCCTTGTTGGCGTGCTTCATGAGCAACGCGAGAAATAGTGCGAGTGAGGATCAAGTCGAAATGTGAAGATCATCACAGTAAAAAACAAACTTGATGAAAAGTGATGCATGATGTCTCAATTTCTATGAGTGATTACTGGTACTACACTTCCGGGTGATGTGACTCGCGCGATGAGTCGATGGACTGCAGAAATTTGGGCGGAAACAAGTACACCAAGCCAACAAAACGAAAAGGTTGTGCCTTAATCCCAATATCCATTCTGAACGTCTGGGGCTTGGTACCAGAGCTCTTAGAACTGACAGCCAATACAAAATTCCACGATCCATTCTACCTCCCTGCTAGGGGGTGCCGACGTACTTCAAGAAGGACATGGTCTAGTTGTGTGAAATTACTATCGTTCTCAGCGAATTTGCGGTGTCTGCGACTGATGATATGCTGCTCTGGAATGAGCTTCGTGAATCCATGAGGATGCGCTATGAATGCTTACTTGTTTAAAGTCGTCAAATCTGGTGCGACAGCTTTCACAGTAACCAGGTTTGCTGCCCTCTTCTCGCTTGGATAAGCGAACAGTGTTAGTTGAGCGACTTTTCCGCAGCAGTCTAGGTTTCTCGGGTACATCTTCTGGGGGTCCCATTGCGCCAGATGGGTCTCTGGCTTTCGGAGGTAGCCGTGACGTTACTATCTGACGCTGAATCCTGGTTCGCAAAGGCGGAGGGAGCTGTGCTGCGCGCGCGGATCCACTGGGAGTAGAAGTAGACCCGAGGGCGGAAGTAACACCGACGCTGTTTCCAGACGCAGCCATATAGGTTCCTGCACCGGAGACGAGAAATCCAGAGGCATGGGCAGACTCGAGAGCGTCACCAGCAAAATCAGGATCATGATCTACTTGATTATGAGAGATTCGGCGATGAAGATTGTTCATTGAAACTGAACGACGCAAGTCCCCACGCTCACCCACGCGGCTGTCAGCGCGAGTGAGTGGGCATGCATTAGCCGTATTTCCATACCGAGGGACAGCAGATCCATGACGCTCGTGAGGTTTGGACAGTGTGTCTTTGTCTTTGTCTTGTCCCTGCAACTTTTCCCATCGACGTCTCTCTTTGTGATCAAAGGCAACAAATGGACCCCGAGCATGAGGATGACAGTGAAGGACGGGCCAGGTGGGCTGTACTTTGCCATCTTTACCTTTACGCAATATATACTCGTGTGCGGCTATTGTGGCAAGCTCTGCTTTCATGTCTTCTACCAAAACGAAGTAGCTACCTTTGCTGAAATAATGGTAGTCGTGACGTTTTTGTGTGGGATCCCGTTCACTGGAGCCATGAACACGCTCGGATTGAAGGAGCCGAGTGACTGATGTACGAACTGGGGCGGGAGGCACGGTGCTGAACAGTGGAGGGAGAATCAGCCGTTCTAGAACGCTTTCCAATTTATCGATACGCCAGATCTTGATTCCAAACGATTGGGCTTTGCGAACAAGTGACTCAGGAGCATTCCGGGTCGCGCCTTCATCTAGTCTACGTTGATCGGCCATCTTGAGATTGAAGCGATGTGTTTAGTGGATACAAATATTAGACTGACCGGCCTTTACTCCTGGATGGACTATGAACAAGACTACTGTGCTTAGGTGCGTGGGATTTGGCAGCGGGATCGTTTTCTTTCTCAGACATGTTCTCTGGAATAGGATATGGGGTGATGAAATGGGTGACTTCATTGGAAAAGAAGTCGTCTATTTGCTACAGGGAGGGACTATGAGAGGTGGATTGAATGCAAAGATCTAATACGCACTGCTCCAAGCTGTATGACACCTGCTTCCAGCCTTTCTCTTAAATCAGACTCCTGATCTCCCAAGTCGAAGTAGAAATTGAAGGCTGGAAAGGCCTTTGTGTACTTTACGCGAAACTCTTCCTTCTGTGCCTCTTTGGCTGCGCGACGGGCTTCCTTATCAGGGGATGCAGGACAACCCTTTACACGTTTTGAGACACCAAACTGGTTCAGTAAGTCATGCACGTCCGGTGAGCGCGCCCGCTTGATTCCGGAGAGAGAGCGAGCAGTGAGGTTCGAGCGATTGGGTGAAAGGGGATGCTGATGCTGAGAAGCATGGCGAGTGGGCTTTAGGAGAGGCGGTTTGGCGGTTGACATCAGAGCGTGGGCTCCACGGGAACTTTTGATTCGTATGGTGCAGTCGGCTTAGTCACCGCTACTCTGGAACAACCAAAATATCTGAGTGTATAGGCCACCTATGAAAAATCCCTCTGGCAGGAATGAAGGAATTGAGGAATAGAACAATTGTCCCAGAGGATTTGTCCTGATTCTCAAAATTGACTGAGATAAATTTTGGGCGTCCCATCAAATTTACCGCTTGATCAGAAATTACCATATTTGGACAGATAAGATAAGATAAAAGCAAGATTTTGTGGGCCAGCTTCGCTGGCAGACATGTTTTTTGAGCTTTTAGAAACAAATGAAGTACAAGTCCTTCATTTGGATGTGGAATTAGGCCAAAAAATGCTTACCCAGGACCAAATTTCTGCTACGGTCAAAACTGACGAGATTTGCTGCTGTTCCAAATAAGCGGTGACTAAGCTGACTGCACCATAGTGTCGGTTCAGAGGAGGCACGAGGCAGGACCAATGTCCAGACTGAGCGACTTTAGCACTGGTCAGCATTCCTCTTTCACTTCCACCATGTAGCTGAGCTTCATTCATTCGCTCAGCTACTCTCCTCCTCTCTTCCTCTTTTGCACCCTCTATTGTTCCTCTTTCTTTCTTTCTCTCATCTTCCTCAGTCTCCCTCTTTGGATCAATCCTTTCTTGCTCACACATGGCAGTACCTGTTCACGTATGTCACAGTCTGGTGGACTTATCTCTGACCACCTATAGTACGTATCAGTGTAATGTAATAGTGTAATAGAATACTAGTTACCAGATCTGTCTACTACGTCCTGGTAGAGTACACCTGGGCTGTTACGAGGACGATAGTTCTCGTTCTTAAGTCTCAGTACCTCCGGGGTTCATACCCTTGAAGGAAGAAACAAATGAATCTTATTGGCTAAGAAA